>NW_010729119.1:2315862-2341305 GCF_000365185.1 Nelumbo nucifera | reverse complement strand
CCTCGAGCTCCTCTCCACCTGAGCTGCCAAAGCGTGAATAGAAGAATTCATCTACCAAAAGAGACCGAATGATCAGAAGAACCAACAAAACAAAAGCCAAAGAGCTCCAAAAAAAAGGGTAAACACTTACCACCATGGCATGGGTAACGGCACAACAGACCACTTGATGCAGAGGGAGATCAGTCCACGCCGCGACCTCCTCGGGGAAAATAGCCTCTTTGCTCTTTTGAAGAGCATGGGTCGGCGTCAACACACTCCTGAAATCCCCCGGGGCCCCCGAGCCCGAGGGCCCAGCTCGCGTGTAAGCAGACCCAGAGTAAGTGGGAGCCCTAGAGTATGTAGGAGCCCCTATGTATGTAGTCTCAGCGTAAGGGCTCCCCGCCGGCTCCTACATCGGAGGGACCATCTTGGGCCCCCTGGGTGGATCTTCTGGCTGGTAGCCCGGCACCTCGGGCTCCGCATCCTGAGGCACTTCGGCGCGAGTTCGCTTGGCAACCCGCTTTCTCCTCTTCATGCCTTGAAACAAGTGCCCACCTCGGGTCCCTCGCGAATCCATCACACCTGCGAAAAGAAGTTCGCCGTCAGTAAAAAGCAAGAAAGACAGCAAGATAAGAGTCGCTAAGTGAAGAACCTACCCGAGCTCAGGCCGGCCGCAATGAGCTTGGCCTCCGTCAGATACTGTTCGCACCTCAGCCCAAGCCGCGCCCATTGCCGGAGGCCCTTCGCCGTCTCCTTGTCAAGTGTAACCCTGGAGTCAGGAGCGGCCATGCCCCACTCGGCCTGAAAAGGCCACCCCAGCACACTTCGCACCCCGAAATAGTCCCGCTTCCATGCTGGGACCTTGTTGGGGAGCTCGTGTAAAAGCTTAAAACCCGGGCGAGGAGACAGGTAGTAAGCCCGTCTGCGCYCGGGGAGAGGACCCGCTTGCTTCTTAAGCATCAAGATTGAAGAAAAAATCTCCAAGTCCAACGAAAAGCTCTCATCACAAAAAAGGGAGATTATCCCCACCAAATTTCAAATAGAATTCGGGTGAAGCTGGCCGACTGTCACGCCGAAGTGGTTCAAGACTTCAACGAAGAGGGTTTGGAAAGGCAATCGCAGCCCCGCAGCGAGCTGCTCCCGGAATATTACGATCTCATCAGGACCGTGTTCCCAAGGAAAGCCACCCGAAGGTATAAAATAAGCATACTCTCCGGGCAAGTTATAATAAGTAATGAGGAATTGGAGCCCCTCGGGCGTCATGGTCGAAGGGCCGAACTTGTCTAACACCCGACCCCGGCGAGAGGTGGACGCCAAACTACCTGAAGCGCCACGGCCTACAGGCTCGAACTCTTCCTCGAGCTCTACCTCCGGCTCGCTAAGGCTATCGAGGAATGCAACTTGGTTCGTAGAACCTGCATCAGACCCGCTGAAATGACTATCTGAGCCATCCGAGCTAGACATTGGGAGTGATGAGACCCAGGAAAGTACTCACCCGGACRAAAGCTGTAGACCACAGGAGCTCGGACGAATGGAAGACCTTGAGCGTGAACTAAAAAAATCCGGACGCAAATTGGATGCGAGCTAAGACTCAGACGCGAGCTCGAGAGAAATACAGAAGCGACAACAACTGGGGTCCCCCCCGCTATTTATGCTCATTGTGACCGAAGGGCAACGGCTTAGATCAAAGCCAATCCGACGGCCTACGGTCGCATTGACCGCATGTCCCCCGAGCCCGAGACATGATTGGCGCACGTCTTTTTGAAACTGACAGCGACGGCGCGCAACTTTTCGAAACTAACGGAACGCCAGCGCACGTCTCCTCAGAAAAAACGGCAGCGGCACATCTTTTTCATATTTGAAAAAATGCCCGCTTTCGCGCCCCCCAAGTGGCGCGCCCTTTTTTTTGAAATTTCGAAGCAACGCACGCGCCGCCACATCTATCAGCATTCAGACAGGCCGACGCGCCTCCCGCATAAATGGACACTCGAAGAAACCCAAGAAACCCTGACAAACGCACCTCGCGACAGCAAGAATCAAGACTCGTGCAGGACAAATCTACCTGACACCTTGCAAACTCCCCGCACTAGGGCGAGACCCTTAGCACGAGGAGTGGGGGCAATTGATGAAGGAAGATTTGGCCCGACCTCACAAGTCACGGCACGTGGCAAAAAAGGGCAAGTAGCTCGGCACTTAAAACAACGTACCGAGGGTACAAACGCCAAAGGGACCAGCAGGCCCGAACTCCCTAGCAAGGGGCCCGAACTCCCTACTTAGCGGTCGAACTCCCTGCAAGGTGCCCGAACTCCCTACTTAGTAATCGAACTCCCTGTAGGGTGCCCGAACTCCCTGCGAGGGGCCTGAACTCCCTCTTTGACCCCGAATCACACAAAGTAGAGACCCGAACTGGCCTGTCTTATGACAGTTCGAGTCCCCCCTTATCCGAACTCAAGACTTCGCCTCACGCCCCGCTCCAAGCACTTCGCTTTCGGAGCATTGAACTAGATGAACCGCACCGTACCTGACACCGAAGGAGTCCGTATCCAGGGGCGGCGCACCTGATTGACTCAATTTTCACTTGGATAATTCAATATTTAAGCTCTTGAAAGTTTTTAGTTCAAACTCAAGCATTTATTGTGCTAGAGAGCATTTAACAGTTATAAATCCATTGAGAGACATTTAATCAATGTGAGCATTGGAAAAACTGCTCACTTGGGCTGAATTTGGAGTTGCCACCCATCAAGTGAATGAAAGGGAGGTGATGGGACCTCCAGGATTTATATCAAAAAGCATTTTAGTTCATTAGTGACTCCAATAACCTGATGCACCAACCAACCAATCCGAGTAAGACTTGTGCACCCCACTCCTGGGTCTGATAGGTGGGGCCCACAAGGTGTCCCAAGTGAGCACAAATAAAAAGATACAATTAATTAAGCACAGTAACAATAAAGAAAGTTACCTATAGGAATGAGCCAACACAAATGAAATTATTATTTATTATTTTATTTATTCATTTTTTGCTTTTATCATGTTTTCCTTTTCCTATTCTAATATTTTTTGGTTCACCTATTTATTTATTTTATTCTATCCATGTACACTTTTTTATTTTTATTTTCGTTTTATTTTTTGCTATATTTTCATTTTTGTAAGGGAGCCTTATTTCTATTTTTTTACAAAAATTTTCTTTTGTTCTTTCCACTCAACCCAAAAGAGAAACCCTACTAATAAATCTTCTAATCAATTATGTTATTATCATTATTTTTTCTTATATTTATTTATTATTTATCTATTTTCTAATTTTCTCTTAGCGTTCTCTTTGGTTTCAAATCCAATCTACTGCCTGCAACCCACACTCTCCCTTATCTCAAAAATACACACTCGGTTACCCAACTCAATCCATAGGATTTTAACTTGGTGACAATGAGATTTGGCAGCCTAGATCATAGAATGGAGAATACATTGCATAGGATGCAGAGATTAACCCCAACATATACAGACACAACCTAGATAACAGGATTGCATAGGATCTAAACTAAACATCATACTCAAAGAAATTTTATGCTTCAATCAATGTAAATAGCAATGCTAAGTCATCAGGTAAACTATCACTCAAGAACAACAATCATCAAATAATAAAATTGATTTCAAAATGTAAAACAGTACAAGAAAAGAAAACTTAGTCTGACCTCTAGCAATGCTACATTCAGATTCGCACACAAAGCAAACAAAAAAGTACAGGTCAGATTGGGTTGAGGATGAAAGTCTACGAGAGTGAGTTCGATGGAACTTACTCCATCGACCTGCTCTCCCAACCTCAAATCCTCACTGTGAAAGAAATACGAAAAGAACATGGTTTTGATTCACCTGTGGGATGTCCTGACCGATTGCTAAATGCTACGAACCGGAGATCTATCCAAGAGTGATAGAATATAGATGAAGATTCAACAATAGGCCTCTTTCATCGATGGTGGTCGAGATCTCAATCAATGAAGAAGTGACGATACATGGGAGCTTCAAATTTAGGTTCAATGTGTGTTGGAGATGGACAGAGAAGAGTCTCTATCAATAGTGATATGGGTCTTGTCACTACTTTGTCACAGTGGGAGACTTGCTGCCGCTTCTGGTTGCATTTCGTCTATAAGGAAGATGATGAATAGTGCTGAGAACAGTTCTCGAGTGGTTAGGAAAAGAAGAAGAAGAATGAGAGGGAGAAAGAGAGTGGGAGAATGGTGAGGGGAGGAGTTCACCGCCGCTACTGGAAGTTGCAGCGGCAAAGATATGAAAACAGGGGAGTGGGTGTTTAAACTACTCCAAAAAAAAGGAAAAAGATAAAAAAAGAAGAGGAAGGAATATGAGAGAAAATATTAAAGATAATGAAAGGGAAGGGAGAGGGAGAAGAGATCGGTGAAGGGGGGTTGTCGTCGCTCTACCACTGTGCGTCGAGGAAGATGAACAGTAGGGCTTGTGGATCCGAAAAGAAGAAGAAGAAGAAAAGGAAAAAGAAGAGTGAGAGAGAGAGTAACTATGGTCGGAGGTGGGGAAGAGCAGATCACCGTCACCTGGGTTTCGGTTCGAAGAAGAAGAGGGTGAGGAGTGTACCAGTTTACATTGAAAACTTAGGTGGGTTTTTATATGTAGGGAATAATGGCATTTTGGTAAATTTGGAAAAGTTTAGGGGTATTTTGGTAATTCTGAACAATGGGTCAAAGAGTGATTTTGTGTATGTGGGCTAAYAAGATCGGCCAAAACAGAATCCTTTTAGATGAAATTCAGGTTTCTTGGATTTTTGGGTTTTCAGGTGTTTTGGAAAGGTTAGAAGGGTCTGATCAAGAATTTGGGGTGAATTGGGGTTTAGGCAACTGACCAAACAAAAATCAGGTGTTGATCGTTGTCCCTCTTTGTTGTAAGGTAAGATACTACAAAACAACAAAGACCAAAAGAAACATATAAAGATTTTTGTGAAGGGCAGCTTAGAAAAGGGGCAAGACGAGGAACGAGGATCGAGACAAAGAAGTAAGGTTCCCATGCAGCATCGTTTCATCATGTTCAGGCCAATTTTATTATTGTGTGATTACCTAATCACTAAGGAATGGTGTATCCTCAGGAGGAGGGATGCAGCACATGTTAGACACAACAAAAATAGCATATCCGAGCACAATAAGCAATGATGCAATCAGGAAAAACATTTTCTACTAGAAAAGTACTCAAAATGATGCAAATTTTAAATACTTAATTGATGATTGCGCGCGATATGTTGCGTTGACATCGATGAAACCAAGGAAGGGTCATGTTATGCCATGGCATAGATTTTTAGGCTAGTAAATAAGACGTTATGTTGTGGTGCAATTGGAAATCCACTATAAACTAGAAAATCAGCAAAAATCCATGGTATGCCATGATGCAAAGTTCTAAAATGTTTATAACGACGAAAACACTCAAAATGATGCAAATTTTAAATACTTAATTGATGATTGTGTGTGATATGTTGCGTTGATATCGATGAAACCAAGAAAGGATCATGTTATGCCATGACATAGATTTTTAGGCTGGTAAATAAGACGTTATGTTGTGGTGCAATTGGAAATCCACTATAAGCTAGAAAATCAACAAAAATCCATGGCATGCCATGATGCAAAGTTCTAAAATATTTATAACAAGGAAAAGCATGTTAAGTTGTGATGCAAATTGGAATATTYACTGTATGCCAAAAAATCTACAAAATATCATGATATTCCATGATGCAAGATTCAACTTTTATGATGAGGAAAAGTACGTTAAGTCGTGATGAAAGTTGAAAAATCTATTGTATACTAGAAAATCAGCAAAAAGTCATGATATGTCATGATGCAAAAGTAGAACTATTCATGATGAGAAAAAACACGTTAAGTCGTGACACAAAATTGAAAAATTCATTGTATGCCAAGAAATCAGCAAAAATTCCTAATATACGATGACGCAAAATTCAAAACTTTTATGATAAGGGAAAGCACGTTAAGCCATGATGAAATTTGGAATATTCAYTGTATGTTGGGAAATTTACAAAAGTCATGACATTCCATGATGCAAAATTTAGAATTATTCATGATGAGAGAAAGCACATTAAGTTGTGACACAAAATTGGACAATCTGTTTGTATGTCGGGGAATCAACAAAACTCCTGATATGCCATGACACAAAATTCAAAAACTTTTATGATGAGAAAATCATGTTAAGCCATGTAGCAAATCAGAAAATCCGTTGTATGTTGGAAATCAACAAAGGCTCTTATATGCAATGACACAAAATTCCAAACCAAAGTCATAAATGCTTGTTATGCTAAAACGCATATCATACTTTACAGAGAAAGACAAAACTCCTCTGCTCTACGGATTGATAATATAAATTTCTTTCTTAGCTCTTTCAATGTCTAGAACTAATATGGTTTTTACACAGCTCTATGATTTTTCTTGCCATCCCAATCATTCTTTCCCCCACATTCTTTCTCTTTATTTCTTTGTTGTTGTTTTTTTGGTTTTCTTTTGTTGTTTGTTTGTTTTTTTCTTCTTTTTGTTATCCCCTTTTTTATATTTTTATTATCATTTATATCGTCTTCATTTACTTAAACAAAATAATAGTCTGGGTTAAAGCAAGGAGACTTATACAGATTTCAAACAAATATAGATGTGGGTTAAAGCATAGAGGATAACATGACCAACGAAATTTCTAACGTAGGCAAAGCATAAAGGCTGACATGACTCCAATGGGATTTCTGATGCAATTCAAAGCATAGAGACTAACATGACCAATGGGATTTCTAACACGGGTCAAAGCATAGAGGTTAACATGACCAACGAGGTTTGTGGCGCGGGTCAAAGCATAGAGACTAACATGACTAACAGGATTTTTGATATGGGTCAAAGCGTAGAGGTTGGCATGACCAACAGGATTTCTAACACGGGTCAAAGTATAAAGACTGACATGACCAACATGATTTTTTACGTAGCCAAAGCATAGAGGTTGACATAACCAAAATGATTTTTTACGTAAGTCAAAGCATAAAGGCTGACATGACTCCAACGGGATTTTTGACATAGGTCAAAGCATAGAGGCTAACATGACCAACATATTTTCTGATGTGGGTCAAAGAATAGAAGTTGACATGACTAATGGGATTTTCTAAAATAGGTCAAARMATATATAAGCTGACATGACCAACGAGATTTTTGATGCTAGTCAAAGCATAAAGACTTATATGACCAATGAATTTTCTAACGTGGGACAAAGCATAGAGGATGACATGACTGCAACGGGATTTCTAATGTAAGTCAAAGCATAGATGTTGACATGACCAACAGGATTTTCTGGCATGGATCAAAACATAGATGTTGGCATGACCAATGGGATTTTTTGACGTGGGTCAAAGCATAGAGGTTGACATGACTCCAACAAGTTTCTAATGCAGGTCAAAGAATAGAGGCTAACATGACCAACAGATTTTCTAACRTAGGTCAAAGCATAGAGGTTGACATGGCCAACAGATTTTCTGACGCGGGTCAAAGCATAGAGGCTGACACGACCAATGAATTTTCTTACGTGGGTCAAAGCATAGAGGCTGGTATGACAAACAAGATTTTCTGACGTGGATCAAAGCATAGAGGCTAACATAACCAACGTTAAACCAATTTGAATATCACCAATGAAATCAGAATTTAGATAATCTAATTGATAAATCTTCAATCAAATTATGGACTCAAGAAGCAGAACATCGAAGTGTGAGATAAACAACCAAAGGGGTTTTTGGAGGATAAGGCATTGATTCACACAAAAGAGCTCGGAATAACCAACATATAAGAAAGCAAAGGGATATGATGTGATAACACAACCAAGATAGAAGTTGAGTATGCATGGAAAAAGGTTAAAACTGAAGGGAAAAGTGGAAAATTTTGGAATGATGAGAAGTATTCAAAATTGTTGGTACAAAGGGCATGAAATATTGGAATGATGAGAAGGAAAATTTTCAAAATTGAAGGGCAAAAGTACCTTCAACCTCAACTCATATAAGAGTAATTATGTCCAAATAGGCTATATTTGGTTTACATCAAATGAAAGTGTGTACCCTCTCTTCAGGATAATCACTTAAAACTTATTGATTTCAAAAGCATGTGCGATGGAATTGTAAGATGTTGAACCAAGGATTGATTGTTGGAAAAGCCTTTATCACTGGGGGTCTGCCCTAGTTTTTTTTTGCTAATATACATGGTGGGTTATGAAGCTGATACATCAATGGAGAAAATGTCCTTCATTGCTATTAAATAGGTTTGTCCACTGTTGATTTTCTGATATTTTAAAGATAGATGAGGTCTTGCTCATTAAGATGAAATGTGGCATGGGATGAAGGTCACAAATGACGGGTTGTTAAAAAGGCCCAAATAACAATTAATATAGGCATTGGATGCTTGGGTCATCTCTTTAGAGATTTAATTCAAGGTCTAGTCTCATCTTTTTCTTCTCTTTCTCCTTTCTTTGTTTTTTTTTTCTTATATTTTTTTGTTAAGGCTCTCTTCATAGCCATGTGGATGGAGATTGCTCTTCATATTCTTCATCAACATGAATCRTGTTTTCTTATTAATCAAGAAGAACTTTATTTTGGGATGAAATGTAAATAGGTAGGGAAAATCAGAACTAGCGTATGGGTGTCATAATCAAAGATCCCATAGCGATAAAATCATCTTAACTGCCCTAGTTTCTTTTAATTACTTCTTAATTCTCCATTTTCCAATTCATTATTGCATTGATCTTCCTTGACAATTGCCTAATTTTCGTGGATTATTTCATTCTCAGTAAAGTTGCCAAAAGTTCATTCACTTTTTCCTTTTTTTTTCTCTTTTTTTTGAGCTTTTGCTTGGTTACTCTAATTGTATTCTACTTGTTTTGACACCCACTCACTATGAAGTATTTATTATAAAGATAAGGTTAACAGAAAGGCTCAAAGGGCCAAATAAGGGACCTTACTTCATATTATCAGGATTGAATGTAGAAGGTCAAACAAGYGGCCAAGGATGGCCTCCCTTCATTTCATTACCGAATGCGTGCCACATACTGAAGTACATATTAAGCATAGTATATGCCAAGAAAAATCCCTTGGGCACTCACATTCTTCTCTCTCTCTCTCTTTTTTCTTTTTCTTTCCTATTTTCATCATTTTTTAGCCATTTGATGATCCCCAAGGTGCATCCCATGGATTTGGCTAATTTGTCGAAAAAAGGTCTAATACATAAGATCAACTAGTTAACTAGAGTTTTTTGCTAATTCAAGCGATCATTGAAGAAAGAGAAACGACCGAGGATGGCCTCCAGTCCTTTCTTTGATTAATCGACATAGCACTAGGTTAGGATGGTGCCTTTGTTGTACGTCGTTTAGGCGTTATTCAAAGGGAATATGCTATGCTTTGGCGGTTGCAATTCTACCCTAGTTTGGACAAAGCGGATGGCTTTATTACTGGTTGGGAGGTCAAAAAAGAAATTTGACTATAGAACTCTTGATCAACAACTAACTTTTCTTCAGGCATGCTTTTGGAAGTTTGAGAGGGAACAAACTCTGTCTTCTTCTACATGTAGACAACCTTTAATGGACTAATCACTCTCCTACAAATAAGTATCTTAGGCAAGGGAAAGAGAAATGGAGAAAATAGTACTTTATCTATGGAAATGGCCAGACCCATGAGATGGGCTGCTCTATTTACCCCTTTGAAAGGCATCAGGCCAGACGTAGTTCAAAATGCCCTAGAATGACAAGAAAGAGAGGATAGAAAACTAAATGCAATTAACAAAAGAAGATTCTTGATGGCTAGAGGTAGGGTAGAGAGCATTGAGCCCCTGTCTCAGAAATTACATTTAAATCCATGCAGTTGGATCAATACTAAAGATGATATCCAAAACTGGCCAAAGACGACACTCACAACATGCTGATGAAAAGGAGAACAACTTAGTTCAAAGATGATTCCTAAGGCCCAGGAAATGCAATGAAACCCTGATCAATTAGCTTTTGAACTGCAACCTTGAGCTGATGGCAATTGTCAGTGGTATGCCTCGAGCTTCTATGATATTCACAATAGGCATTCTCATCATAATGCTTTGGTTTACGCACCGGGGGAGGTCTCTCTTCAGGCAACTCCGGATATCCATCATTAACCAAGGCATGTAACAACTGAGAGTATGGATAAGGAAGTAAGGTCAACTCATTTTCTATTTGGAGAGCTTGTTGCGCCCTTGAGGTGTGTTGCTGTTGATGCGATTGTGGACGCACTGGAGTAGGCACCCTAAAAGAATGATTAGATGGAGTTGTGGTTGTAAGGCTAGCTAGATGGCTAGCTTGATGGCTAGAGATGAATTGTACTTCATTCCCTCCTTGATTTTTAGTTTCAGACTTCTTTGGATCAGAGGTGGTTGCCCGTACTCCAATCATCAGTGGGTTAATCCATTCATGCCTAAGAGATTCTTCAATTTTGACAACTCCTTTCACTACTTTGCTAAAGTCCTTAAGCAGTTGTGCAACCAATAGAGTATGGTAGGGATCTTTCGAAGTCTTGACAAAAATCCAAACAATTTCTTCATTGGGCATGGGGTGTCGCAATTTGTATGCCATTTCATGCTACCTATAAGCATAATTTAGGAAATATTCTTCAAGATTATGAGTCATGGACTCAAGATCTGCTTGATTTGGCACTAGTTCCATGTTGTTGGAAATGTGGTCTAAGAATGCTTCAGATATTCGTTTTCATGATTTCTTCTTCTCTTCTTCAAGATTGGTAAACCACATTCTAGCACTCCCAATTAGGATCATCTGAAACATTTGGTTCAAGAGCTTCTCATCAGAACCATATTGAAAGATATCCCCACAAAAGACTTTTAAGTGAGTTTGTGAATAGCCTTTTCCATCATATTTCTCAAAATTGGGCACCTTGAACTTCTCGAGTAACTTGGCATTCGGGYACAAGCATAACTCCTTAAAATCTGTGATTCCCAAATTTTGCACTCCCTTCACTTGCCTCATCTCTTCTTTCAATATCTCCACATCATCCTTCAAGGGTTTTGGAATGAAGGAGGTGGTGTAGTGAACTTGGGGTTATCTTCACTGAATAGGGTCGGAGAGGGCCGGGGATAGGATTGCTTCGGAAAGGTTAAGTTTGGTTGATGTGGAGGTTGGCAATAGGACTGTTCTGCAAAGTTAAAGGCTGGTTGGGGTGGAGGTTGACAATAAGACTGTTTTGCAAAGGTAAAGGTTGGTCGGGGTGGAGGCTAGCGTGACGAAGCAATGAACACTAAGGGGGGAGGTGTAAAGGTAGTATTGGGTGTGGCGGATGTTGGGAATGAAGATGATGTGAAAGGTAGGAAATTTGTTGATGTGCTCGGGGGTGTGAAGGTGGGAAAGGTTCCCAATGCTGACGGACAGGTACTTTGATATGTTAGGGGAGGAGGTGGTGGTTCTAACCAAGTATGCTCTTCACAAAAGGCTGCAAATTTGGCTGTTACATCACCTGGCTTCTCTTCAAGTTTGAGATAAGTATATAGAACTGAGGCTAGTATGCTTGGGTTTGCATAAACAGACAAACCTACATATGAAGAAGTGATTGCAGGATCATTCTTAACTAAGTCTTTTGCCATGGCTCGGGCAACCGATCAGGTTACTACGCGACAGGTTGGAGGTTTAAGATTCCCAATGGTGTTCTCCTATCAACATAACTTAGTTAGCAACTCCTTTCTCAATTTTTCTCTCACTCACTCATTCTTTCTCTTTTTGATTTTTATGATTTTTTTTGGAAGTTTTCTAGTTATTTTTATTTTTATTTATTCCTTACACTTTTACCCCCTTTAGCCTTGATCTTTTATTCTTTATTCTTTATTTTTATCATTTATCTTATTTAATTTTATTATTATTTTCTTAATATTTCCTTCTTCTTCTTTTCTTTCCCTCTCTTTTCTTTACTTTTTATCCCTATTTTTTGATTCCCCTTTTAATGCTTCTATGTTTCAATTTTCTTCTTCTTCTTCTTCTTCTTGTTTCTCTTTCTTTTCCTTTATTCGTTTTTCAACATTTGTTATTATTTTTATTTCTTCTATATTTTCTTTATTTATGATTTTTACTATTTAACTATTAATTATTTAATGTATTTTTTTTTTTGTTTTTGGATTTTTAATTCTTGATTGACTTTATTTGATTTTTATTTTCTTTTACTTTTTGACATTTGGATTTATGATTTTTTATTTTTAGTTAGTTTTGATTGATATCTTTTTATTTTTCCAATAATTACTTTTCCAAAAGAAATATAGTTAATATTTCCCATTTAAATGATTTGGTTTCTTTACCCTTATTTTTCTTATTTTTAATTAATATTTTTAGATGATTATTATTATTATTATTATAATTATTATTATAATTATTATAATTATTATTTATTATATATATTTTCTATTTGTTATGAATTTGCAATGTAGTTTTTTTGAATATTTGATTTTTTATTTTTTAATATATTTGTGCTATGGTTAAATTTTCTTAATTATCTAAAAGAAATGTGCAGAATTTTCTTACTTAAATGATTTTATTAWTGTTGTTTTTTATCCTTTTTTTATTTCTTTTTTTTACTTCATTTTTTTCATTTCTTTTTCTTTTTTATCTTGTTTGTATTTCCATTTTTATTTTGATTTTTCATATATTTTTATATTTTATTTATTTTTTTTTCRATTGCTATATCTATTTTGATTTTTTTGTTTTTATTTTATGAATATTTTGAATTTTTATTTGTTTTTTATATTTTTTTGGGAATTTTGATTATTTTACATAATTTATGTCTTATTTTTTCTTTATTTTTTTTTACTTTTCTTTTCTCTTCTTTTCTATTTTTCTTTTCCTTTTCCATGATTCTCTCTTTTTTTATTTTTTTTGAATTTCAAATTTTATTATTTTATTATTTTGATTTGTCAAATTTTTTTTATAATTTTTTATTTGACATTGTTATATACATACATACATACATACATACATACATACATACATACATACATACATACATACATATATATACACTCACACACACACACACACACACACACACACACATATATATATATATATTTTTGTCTTTCTTTTATACTTTTTTTTCTTTTCCCTCTTTTTAATTTTTTTCTATTTCTTTAATTAATTATTTTTGGAGTTTTGATTTTTTTTATTTTTTGTTCTCTTGTATGTGCATTTGTGCTTGACTAACCTCCCTATCACTTTTGCTTCAATGTTTTTTATGATATTTTAATATTATTTTTTTAATTTTTGACTATTTTTTTAGTTTATATATATATTATCTTATTGTTCTATTTCTTTTTTATTTTTATTGGACTCTTGACATTTTATCTATTTTGTTTGTTTTGTTTTTGTACATATATATATATACATATTTATTTTATGTTATTATTTTGATGTGGTCTCCACAAGGGGTATGTAAGCAAACTAAGTTGGGTGGCTAACATCCTAAATGACTAGGTTGACACGTGGAGTGTGATGCATGAGGGGAGGGTTGAAACCTTGACTCAAAGGGCTCCAACAAGGTTGCTAGCCTTTAAACCTCCACCCATCGAACAAATGGGGTTCTCAGGTTGGTGGCTGGTTGAGAACCATTAGCTCAGCCAATAAGTACTTAGATTTTGTGGCTTAGGCTTCCGACCCTCTCCTAATAGGACATGGGATTCTAAAATCTAATGCAGGATGATGCGAAGAGTGTGCATAAGCAAATAGTGAATAATAGAAATAAAGCAACAAACAACTATCTAATAATCAACAAGAAATGAGCAATTATTATTCTAATAAAATAAAATCAACATAGAAGCATGCATATATACAAGAAAAGGCTATCAAGTCAAATGGGCCCCACATATGATCCAAAAACTCCCTAGTGGAGTCGCCAATCTATGAGCGTCGGGAAAACGAATCACTTGGGCTGAATTTTGATTCATTAGTAATTCTAAAAGCCCGAGGCACCAACTAACCAGTCTAGGTAAGACTTGGATGGGAGAGGGAAGGGGTTAGACACCCCTCTCCCGGGTCCGATAGGTGGGGCCCACATGGTGTCCCTAACGAGCACAAATATAAAGATACAATTAATTAAGCAAAATAACAATAAAGTAAATAACCTATAGGAATGAGCCAATAAAGTAATTCCCTATTCTAATATTTTTTGCTCACCCATTTATTTATTTTTATTCGATCCATGTACACCTTTTATTTTATTTGCTATATTTTCATTTTTTTTATTATTTTTTTTCATTTTTGTAAGGGAGCCTTATTTCTACTTTTTTACTAAAATTTTCTTTTGTTCTTTCCACTTAACCCAAAAGAGAAATCCTACTACTGAATCTTCTAATCAGCTTTTTATTATATTTATTTTTTATTTATCTATTTTCTTATTTTCTCTTAGCTTTCTCTTTGTTTTTAGGTCCAATCTACAACCTACAACCCACACTCTCCCTTATCTCCAAAAGACACTCTCGATTACCCAACTTGGTCCATAGGATTTTAACTTGGTGACTATGAGATTAGGAAACCTAGATCATGTAATAGAGAATACATTGCATAGGATGCAAAGATTAACCCCAACATATACAAACACAATCTAGATGATAGGATTGCATAGGATCTAAACTAAACATCCTACTCAAAGAAATTTTATGCTTTAATCAATGTAAATAGCAATGCTAAATCATCAGGTCGACTATCACTCAAGAACATCACAGTAATTATTAAATAATATAATTGATTTCAAAATGTAAAACAGAACAAGAAATTTGACTGAAATTTGGCAAGTGAGGTTTTTGGACATTTTGAGTTGATTAACTGGGTCAAATTGGGCCAAATGGGCTCGAATCGGGCAGACCTGGAAAGGGCTTGATTCGACTAATTTGGAGCCTCAAAATGGAATTTATGTGTGGTTGAGTGGCAAACAAAGGCAGTTTTGGGTAAAATTTCACAGGGTGGGGTTTTTGTGTACTCCAAAGTGATTGGTAAGGTTAGATTGGGCCAACTTGGCCTGGATTGGGCGGATTTGGAATCCAGTTAATTTAGAGCCTTGAAATTTCATATATAGGTGTGTTTGTACGATTGTGGGTAAATGGAAGTGTTTTGGACTGAAATTTCATATGTAGGAGTTTCTTGGCATTCTAGGGTGATTGGAAAGGTTTGATTGTTTTAGATGTCTTTGGGTCAAATAGATATGGATTGTGGGTGTGAGAGGGTTTGAAATGAAAGCTTTGTTTGATGAAAGGTTAAACAAAGGAATATTTTGTTCAAATTTCATGGGTGGGTGTTTTGAGAGGTCTTGAGTTTGATGGTTATGCCTAATTTAATAGTTGAGGTGTAAGTGGGGATTGATCGAGGCCATCAGATAGGGATTGGACAGGTTTGATAGTGGATTTGAGGGCTTTTAGGATGAAATTCAGGTTTCTTGGGTTTTTTGGTGTGTTAAAGAGGTGGGAGGGGTTTGATCGAGAATTTGGGGTGAACTGGGGTTTAGGTGGCAGACTGAGCATAAATTGGGTGCTTTGACCCGCATTAGAAATCCTATTGGTCATGTTAGGTTCTATGCTTTGGCTCACGTAGAAATTCCGTTGGTCATGTTAGCCTCTACACTTTGACCCACGTTAATATATCCCGTTGGACTTAACGGTTATAAATCCATTGAGAGACATTTAATCCACTCTAAAAAACATTCAAAGCTTATTCCCAACAAAAATGAAGGCTTACCAAAGAGGAAGGACATGTTGAGCCTTCAAATAGTCATTTTTCATCGCCAAATAATCAACTACTATGCTTAGAGAGAAATCTTTCTTCTCTATTAGTCAACTACTTCCTCCTAATAGTCGACTATAAGCCAATGCCTAATCTTAGTTGTAAGACATAGTAGACTATAACTAATATGGTAGTCGACTAGCAAGCAAAGTTAAAATGACACTGGTCTTGGCTCTCACAGGTAGTCAACTACTAGGTGATACCAGTCTTTGTTGTCCAGGGTAGTTGGCTATTGCTTTGAGGGTAGTCAACTACTGATGGTGTCCCAGCATAGAAACTTTGAGTAGGAGACTCTAGGGATTTGGAAGTCAATTTCTTAGGCTTTCAAACTTAGATTTTTCAATTTTAAGTCTAGTAAAGAGTCCAAAAACGATCCTAAGAATCAATTACATTGCTAACCATTAGTCTCTAGGTTTGGTCAATCAAGGTAGGTCAGTGTTTAGCCCATAATGTGCATCTTTGCATTTGATTACTTTAAGCCCTAACAAGATTAAAACACAATGTATACCTCTGGAGCTTGATGCCTTTCATCTTGTTGTTCTTGGTAGCATACTTTCTTGGGGACAGAGAGAGTCCAATACACACTTGATATAGTTTCTTAAGTAATAATACTTCAATCCTTATTTTGTGGATTCATTCATACATTTGCACACTTGACATTAGCACATTAGTACTCTCCATGAGTTTGTTATCATCAAAACACACAGGACTAGCAATCTCCCCCTTTTTGATGATGACAAACCATTGATGGACAAATGATAACAATTAAAGCTCATGAAGAGAATGTAGTTTTAAATCTCCTGTCAATATGCTACATATCATAGATAAACATATAGATGCACTTAATGACAATGTAAACATTCAAGCATTTTAAATTAACTCTCCATGAATCATGTAAGGAGTGCATCATATATTCTATAGATCTCCTCCTATTTGATCAAGTTGATACCATTTAGGATTTATAGGAGTCTTCTTCTCAAATTTCTCCCTTTCAACTTGAGGAGAAGCTATCTTCCCTTTTTGTGTCATTATCAACAATATCATTTTTCAAGCATATCAACAATATCCATCAAAACACAAAAACATAGACCAACCTTAACCAATATAGCTGATGTATAGCAATCAAAATATATAGATTAATAGAGCACAAAGACAAATCAATAGATAGTTCATATAACAATTCACTTGGTTTATACATTTGTTAAAAGATAAGTGCAACAAGAAGAAGTATTAGAGATTATTCTAGAATGAAACTATCAATAGAACCAAGTAGATCCTCCACAGTCCTTCTAGACCTATCAATTTTCTATCTACTTGAGTCGAATGATCCTTAAACTTGGCATAATGACCTTGTCACGTACATTTGTGAGGCTGTTGATGATTGAACCAAAGTAATGGCTGAGTTCAGCCATACTGAAAGAAGAGGCAGTATCAAAAGGAGCAGTTCCAACATCTATTGTGGGAACATCTCCATGTTGAACATGGTCCTCAACAAGGATCAAAATTTCGGCCTGTATTAGTTGATATGTATCATATTGGTGACCCACCAATATGCTATTATATGGACTGCTTTGGGGTTTGATCTGTTTCAAGGGTAGGTAGACCTTATACCAACCCCTTGAATTGGTTTAAAAAACTAAAAAAATATAAGGTGCCTATTGGTATAGACCGATATGCACCATCTGATGTATCAGTCTGCATCGATATTTAAAACATTGGTAATCTGYGCTCTAACTTGCTAGGTTCTCCTAAACCCTTGGGTCTTCCTCCATTTTAGGTAGAGTTTATTAAATTTCTATATCCACTTAATTTCCTTGAGCATTATTGCACAAATCCATGTTTTTTAGGGTCTGTATATTAATGTATTTCCTATTAAGGGAAGTTTTGGGTTCCTTGCTCATTTTGACTCCAAAATCCCTAAACATTTCAATGAGTACCATCCTATATGGCAGAGGATTATTGTAGTTTATGGAAACTTTTTCCATATATCATGATGATATAGACCAAATTTATCTAAATGTTAGTCTTTATGTAATAGAGTAATACAAGTTTCATCAAGGAAATGCTCCTAAAAGATCCTTTCTTGGGAAGATTGACCTTAGGTATAACCATGTGCGAGATACCCACATGGGAACCTTCAAATCTTTTGACTTAGGCTTGTATGTGTTATCCAATGTTGTGTTTTCAAAGACAATTTGTAGATCATTAACATAGTTCACCCCTTCAAGATTAGGGCACTTTCCTTTTTCATAGATAAAAGGTCCCAAAAGAGTTGTATTTCTACACCTTTTAACAAAAGTTGGTTCTCATTCCTAGAAAGTTTGGGGACTGAATAAAACTATCTAACCAACCCTTGGTAGACATTGTGATGAAAACTAACTAAAGCATCCCATCCCAAAGTTCTCAAACAACAACAATAATAATAATAATGACAAATTTCTTAAACTACCCTTAAGGTTTAGGAAATTGACTAACTTTACCCCTACTATTTTAGTATTGTCTTAACCCTACTATTTTTGACAATTGACGCACAACTCTCTTCCCGTTAAGTTTCCGTCACAAACTGTTTACACATCACGTATTTGATTTAATTTTAAATCATACCCAAAATACCCTTTCTGGCTTGCCGTTCTAGTAGTTATGAGTTCATTTCTACAACCTATGGAGATAGTAGCAATGACAATTTTGGTCGATTGAAAAATAGACAGAGGAGAAGGGGAGCAGAGGAAGGGAGGACCCCGCTGTCAGAAGTTGCAACGGTGATTTAGTTTGAATGACAAAAAAAAGGGAGATGATGGGGTGCGAGGAGGATGTGGTGATGAGAATTTCATGGTGGAGGAAGGAAGCTGCAGGAGAGAGAAAGAGAGAGAGAGAGAGAGAGAACGGTGGAGAGAAACCACCGTTGCAAATGACTGCAAACGTTGTTGCTCAGATCCCTCCACCTCAATCTGTTTAAGAAATCGTCATTTCAATTTGGGCAAGACGATGGGCTATGTTCTCTATTAAGTGCACAAACCGATTTTGCTATTGAACCAGTCATTGGCCATAAATGCTGCTTGACGGAGTGAAGCTCCTCCACCTCCGACATTGGTAGTATCCCGTGAACCACTAATTTTAAAGCTCATCAGGCGGTGGATCCCACACATACTATTCTTATCATAAATCCAAATAGATAGAATTGGTGAACCATCGATTTCAAATCATGACTGGAAAGAGCTAAACCTTAGCAATTTCTCGATCTCAGAACTATCTAAGACTGAGTGGGGTGGGTTTTGATACTTGATATAGCGGTGGCGGAAGAACACCAACAACAACACCAGATCTTGTGATATTGTCAAACCTGAATTCCATGGTTAGCAACCCATTGAACTCAATGGTGCTCATTGCTGCTGATGTTCTCAAAGGGATTTTCAAGTGCAAAAATGATGGGGATGTAAGTGCCGAGATCGCCTACTAGCCACTGAGTTCAAACCAAATTGTGGTCTTGAGGCCGAAGCTGGTGGCACCACCGCTGGGGGAGGAGAGAAGCATTTGACCTAGTGATTTGGGCGCATGAGGTGGGTCTCCGGTTTGGCGGATACCAACAAGGGTTATCCTATTGATTGAAAAGGAGATGCTCGTCCAGTCTCTCTCTCTCTCTCTCCTTCTTCCCCTTCGTTCTCTTTCCCTTCTTTCATCACTGCCACAAACAGTGCACCCCTCTACCTCCACCCTTCTCTCTCTCTCTCATTCTTTCCATTCGTTCTCTCTCCCCTACTGATATATTTCATCCCCCTTCACCCAAGTCCTTCAAATGCCCAGCTACTCCCAAGACCTAGTCTCCATTCTTGAATACCACTATTGTTGCTCGACCCTCTCCACCTCAATCTGTTATACACCTTTGATCATAATGAGATTTCAAGGCTGGTCGATCCTTAGCATTTATTGGAACCAAAGAGCTTGGAGATCATTGGCAATGTCTTYCGTTGAACAAGGAGTTTAAGTTTACTAAATGATGGGCAAAATAGTCTTTTTAATCCTTCCATTAACGGATACTAGCGGTAAGGAATATTTAGTCAATTGTCAGAAACAGTTGGAATACTTTAAGACAATATTGAAATAGTAGGGGTATAGTTAGTCAATTTCCTAAACCTTAGGGGTAGTTTAAGAAACTTTCCCTAATAATAATAAAACAATGTTTTTAGATGGAATTTTTGGTTTTGTATTCTGCACTCCATTTCCATCATTAAAAAATAATTTTTATTTATTATGTTTATTTTTTTTAATATAATGAACATATAATATCAAGCAATGTGCCTAATTGTGTCCAAATGTTTTTCATATTATTTCTAATTAAACTCCCCACAACTTTTTATGTTTATCCTTTTTAATTTTTTTTTAATTATAACATCATGAATTGACTCATGACTTGAAAGTTTAAACACAATGGTGAATCTAGGAATTCTCGCTTTGGGGGGGGGGGGAGGTATAACTCATTTTTGGCTTATGGCAATGAAAAAGTTATATAGCTTTAAAGAGAATATATACAAGCGAGAATCCACAACAAAAAAATCAAATTGAGAGAGAGAGATCATCAGATTGCTTTTATAAGTTTTTTTTTTTTTTTTTCACAAGGTGTCTTCTTGGTAGGAAAAAAGGAGATGATGAAATAGAAAATAGAGAAGCCAAGGTTTGGAAAAAAATAGATTGGGAGGAGATGGAAGGGAAGAAAGAGGGCAGGAGAGTTTAGGTAAATGTTTCAAATGAAAAATGGAAAGAAGATGATTTATGTTAGATCCCGACTATTTTGGGTCGGTTTTAAAAATATTATTTCATTTTTGTCACCAATGAAAATAGGTATTATTTATCACACTTATTTTCCTTCAACATGATTAATATAAAATATTATAGATGTGCCAATTTTTATAAATTTAAAACATGTTTTGTATTTTTGTGTTTATTTCTATTTTGAAAATTTTATTATTTAATTATATCATCAATGAGAGAATGGTTACATTTTTTTTGTCTTTTCTAAAAGAAAAACCATGGTTATTATACTTTTAAAAGTATTGGATATAAATCAAATTAGTAACATTTATTAGTGAGAAAAAATACCTTCAATAATGTTAGTCGTATGCCCTAAAACCAATTATGTGACACTATAAAGGATCAATTTTATACTATTCACATTTATTAATAAAAGGGCATTTTTGTCATTCATATTTGCAACATTTAGTTTCATATAAATAACCCATAGTTTCTTTGTTAAGCAAAAGTATTCTTAACTATGTTAGAAATTTTGAGATATGTTTCACCAAATACAAAGATCCTAGAATGGTTCCTAGTCATTATCATGAGGGCTTTGATAGTCTAGGATAGACTAGAACATATTATGCTTGCCTCATGGGGTAATAAATCATAAGTCACTTATGTAGATCACTAAAGAAAATGTGTGGGTGTCTCTTAGAGAACAGGTTTGCTAAACATGACCCATATTAGAACAGTTACATGGGATCACTAATCAATATCTATTTTTAATGTCCTAGTCATATAGATAATCTTTAGACTAGAGGCATCATGGATATCTTATATATGGAGCATTATGGTTTGATGGTGTGAATATCTATGCCCAAACTAAAGGATTTAAGCATGCACACATTAGCTATAATGTCTTGTACATGGAGGCTTGTGAATTCATAACATGGAATCTATAACTCCTTATGAAGAGAGAGAATGTCCTATATGGCTAAAGTTGACTGGACTTAGGAAGTCCTTGGCCCAGGCATTATAGTATATGAAAAGAGTTACAATTGTCACCATATGAGTAATCATCAATTTAGTGGAACATATGACTGAGCCAACAGTAGGGATTGACTTATTCACTTCGACTCTTTGATCTCTTGAGACATTTTATGATAGAAGGATTTGACTATATGGTAAGTGGAGATGGAAAGGTTTAAACTGCTGTCAGTCATGACATACTGCTGGGTGTCACTCATTGATTGTAGAACCCTTGTGAATAATGGTTGATAATTTACATTCCTGAGAATTAAAAGAGTTTTAATTTAATTCAGTTAGAAGGAGTTTAGCATCATCTGCCACTACCTAATGACATTGAACCTAAGAGGTCACAAACATCAAGGGTTGAAACACAGACAAAGTATAGAGGAAAGTGTACTCACTAAGAGGAGTTTTAGTATTAGAGGGACCTAATTGTAATTAGGAAGATTTTTTGGATAAGTTTTCTCCTAATTAGAAATTGAGTACAACCTATATAAGATATAGAAGGGGGCAGCCCTAGGGTTATAGAATACACTCTATCTGCTAAACCCTATCCTCCAAATGATTGCTAGTACAATTTTGGAGTCGCCCAACCCTCCTTTTCCCTTTCCTTTTCTCTTGGATTGTGATCTACATATACAATTGAAAATAATGCCTACTACTACTTGTAGATTTATCTTAGAGGCCAAACAATTGTCAGGTTGTAATTAGAATCAATTTTTTGAGGTTCTACTTCAAAAAACCGAATTTCCATAATAGGTATGTAGTTTTTGTTTCACAATTAGTGTTTTATGCACCACCATGGGCATGTTCTTTCTTATTCAAGATTTATTAAATTTTTTATTTCTGCTATATCAAGATAATATAGGATTCACTAGAATCTTTCAATGCTACCAAAGCCATAAGACTGAATCTTGCTACATGTATATGATGATTTTGGGTTTCTTGAGGATCCCTCCATCAAGATTCGACCTTGATGGGTTCTCGGTGTTTCTTAGGCACCAAGTTTTCATTTGATAGCTGGATCTTTCTTCCAAAAGGTTAAAGGAGATAAATTTTACAGCCTTCTTGTTTTTGGTTTATTCCCAAACAAAAATATAGTTGATTAGAGGTTTATTTGTGTCATGGAACAAGTTGGAATGTTTCAAGAATTGAAAAGATTCGATCTTGATGATTGATCCAAATAATTTTTATTTTTATTTTTATTTTTGTTTTTGTTCCCAAGAAGAGAAAATTCCGAGAATTCAAATCTTAGATTGATTGAATTGATTGTTGAAAAGGTATCCCAAATCTTGAATTGTGATTGTTGATCTCCCTTATGTCAATGAAAATGAGATTTTCTTGTTTCCATATCAATGAAAAAGAGATTTTCTTATTTCCACATTAGTATTTTGAGAAACCTAGGTCATTTCATCATTGTGTCCCATAAACTCTAGGGATGAGTTCCATTTGCAATTTGGAAATGAGAAGAGCATCCCACATTTATAAATGATGAATAATTTCTTTTATCAACTATGTTGACATAATAGTTTATTATTTATTTTTGTTTATTCTACTTTTATTTAGTTGTGGGAAGGATGACCATGGACCCAAAACCTAGTTTAATCAATGAGATTGATTATGTGAATGTTTTAGATTAATTAATTTGATTATTTAAGGGTTGCAATTTTAAATAGAGGTTTGCATTTCTCTCTTCTTTCTCAAAATTCTAGTGGTAATAGGTCCCCCATCTCGTTGGTGTATTCCTCCTTGATTTAGTATCAAGGTTTTCTTTTCAAATGTAATAAATTATCCCAAGGAGTTGATGGGTGCGGAGCTTAAGCTCAGTTTGGAAGGAGTACAAATACAATTTGTAGAGTGCAAAATCTTGTATTTTATATTATTTTGTATGTATTTGTATTGTACATATTTGTATCTATACTCCTTCCAAACTGAGCCTAGATTTGAGAAGCAAAAGGAGAACAATTCAATAATTTGTCTCAAAGAGTTGAGATAGTTTTTTATGCTTCTATTACGACTATTACTACCCCTGACCTCGAATCAGCTTTATGTCTCGAGTTGGATCGAACCAAAAGCCATGATCACCCCATTTTGATCATATACGAGATATGCATGTATTATTTTATATGTATTTGTATTATACATATTTGTATTTGTACTCCTTCCAAACTGAGCTTTAAGAACGATCAAATATGACCTTCCACCATCGTAGAGTTGTCGTTTTTTCCCTTGATGTGATCAGTATGCACACCATAGATATATGGGTTGTTCCTTCAAGAGAATGTATGATGAACACCCTATGACATATGAGATATGGTGAGATAGGGCATCATTATGGGCTAAGAAATTATTATGTGAGGTGTTTAGTGATATTCTGCACTTGCAAGTGTAGAAGGGTTGGTACACAATCCAACCAACCAAAACCCGAGTTAACTCAGCCCATTTTGCTAATTAAGTGCTAAATATTCCAGCACAATAACAAAATTAGTGCATAACTAAGGGAAGAATATTATAGAAACCAAAAGAGAATAAACATGTTCATTATAAATGAACATTCTACAAATAAATCCAGCTAAGCATATTATAATGGAAATAGATATGTAATTTAAGCGACAAAAGTGTAAACATGGAAATTGATGTTGCGCGATCCGGACACTCCTATCTGGCGGACACTTGGATCCTAACTAGCGATGGACGGTACCTGAGAAGAAGAAGGTGAAGGATTTCCAGGGAGCTCGCCTGGTAGGAATACTCCGATGCTTAAGTTAGAATACTCGAGAGAGTTGTAAAGAGAGATAAGAGTGCAGAGAGCGCTAGATCAGTAAACTCAAGGTTAACTCAGGATACAAGATGCAAGATACCTTCACCCCTTCGACCCTGGGGCCTTTAAATGCAGATGTTCTTGTCAAATCGGGCGTAACCGCCATTGGCTCTCTATCGCAGTTGTTATTCGCCAGGGTTGCGCAGGTAACTATTGTAGGGTACTGCCCAATCGGATGAGAGACACGATTCGGAAAGGACGAACACACCACCACCTGTCGAGAGACATGGGTGCAGTCTGCTGGGTTGGCAGGGACTGCACCGTCAATCAGGAGACGCGATACAGTCTGACGGGTACAGTTTCATCAGATAAGAAGCTTCCTGTGAACTCCGCATCGCTTAGCAGCAAGTTGCTTTGTAGCGAGCTATCCCATAGCGAGCTGCCTTGTAGGGAGCTCCTGGATTTGTTCTGAGGTAATTCCGCCTGAGGTTGCCTTCAGGGCAGTCTTCTTGCCTAAGTATTGGAGAGAGCTGGTTCTCTCAACTCATGAGCTGGGATATACTTGTCTTGAAGTATTCCCTTTCCACATGTCGGGGTCCATGAGCTCGCGCTATAGCAAGCTCATTCCGTGGCGAGCTGTAACGTAGCGAGCTGTCCTGGGAGGACCTTAATGAGCTCGCTACTCAGTCRTAGCCAAACTGTCATGCTGAGCTGTTGCTTATGTTGAGTCACGTCCACGTGTCACCTTCTTAGGAGCTTGGGTCAAATCACCCTCCATCAATTTCCCCCCACTCCTTGGGCTAAGGATTTCGCTTTGGYGCGAGGAGTTCATGAAGTGTGACGGGTGGATTTGACTTGAAATTCAAACTTGATTGACCAATCTCATTAAATACACACACGAATGTTAAGCGGTTTTTGGACTTTTTGAATGCCAAAAAGAGCGCCAAAATGGTTCTCACCTCCGAAAGTCGTGCATCCGGCATTACCTTAATCATGGAAGATGTGCAGCTAGTCACATTTCAGTTTCAGAAGATGTGCGGTCAGGTCAGCTTGACTGCGAACTGTTAGATTTGCCTTAATCTAGGTCGTTGGTTTTGTGTGCACAGTGGCTATAAATAGGAGGGCCCCAGACC
>NW_010729119.1:2295668-2309285 GCF_000365185.1 Nelumbo nucifera | reverse complement strand
CGACCTGCTTTATTATTATTATTTTGTACAAAATTTTTCAAGTGTCCACGACGGATGAGCTCCTCTATCTCGTCGCGGAGGTTTTTACAATTTTCGGTGCTATTACCGTGATCTTTATGGAAACTACAATACAAATTTTTATTCCTTACACTAGGATCAACCTTCAGCCGAGGTAGCCACTTCACATATGGGGCATCCTTGATCGCCATAAGGATCTCGGCCCGCTTCGCGTTCAGGGGCGTATGGTCCGTTCTTTCTGCTACTGGAGCTTGGAAAGGCTGACTCGGCCTTGCCCCCCGAGCTGGGTCTTTTTTCTTCTTACTGTCCCTTTGAATCGAGGACTTGCCTTCCCAATTTCTCTTTTCGGGCGCACTTGCATTCTTCTGGTTGATTTCCTCCTCTGTCCCTATAAACTGATCAACGAGCTTGAGGAACTCGGTCATAGTCTTGGGATGGTTAACTACCACATGCCACTTGAATTCTTTATGACTGATGCCTCGCTTGGCCGCGGTGAGACGAACTACGGGGTCCAGATCGGGTATTTGCGAACAAGCGTCTTTGAACCACTTGATATAACTCCAAATGGACTCCCTTCCTTCTGGACTATGCCATGAGGGCTTTCTTGAGTTATTGGGCACCTCTTGCTTGTGACAAAGTGAGAGGTGAAGACTTGCACGAACTATGCCTAGCTTATTATCGATCAGGGTGCAAGGTTTCGGTACCTTATGCAGGCCACCCCTTTGAAGGTGGTGGAGAAGGCCACGCACACACAGGATTCACTAGCCCTTGCCAGGTGCATCTGGGACCGGAAGGCGTCCACATGGTCGTTCGGAAGGATCCGTCGAATTTATCCAGGGGAGGGAGCTTGAAATCATTCGACATAGGGACYGCAAGAAGTTCTGATGACAGAGGGGAAGGGACCGACAGGAGAGGAGTAGCTTTTACTTCATCTGAGCTTACCTCCTCCTTACCCTTGAGCTCGGGCAAGACGCGGGTAGCGGTTTGGCGAGCTTGTCAGTGCCTCCACTGCTGCTTCGTCGGCTCGGCGTTGGTGCTGCTGACTTTAGTATTACCGAGCTCGATGGGCTCGGACTGCTGATGATAGTTGTGAACCAAAGGGCCCTGCCTGTAATCTGCGGCTAGAACATTGAACTGGTTTTTTGCAAGCGGGAGCTCGAACTGAGAGTGCTGAGGTGATGCGGGCCTAACCGACTGGGAGGCCCCCGACCTGCCCGTAGGCTGYGAGGCGGGGGTGACCAGTCTCTCCTTCCTGCCGTGGGATGAGGCTTGGATTTTGGAAGGATTCTAGGTTTGAGAGGCCTCTCCCCGGCGAGGACGTTCACTCCGGTGGGAGCGCTTGGCCTACTTCGAGGCCGGATGTTGAGGGGGAAGCAGCTGCTAGGCTTAAGGTAGTGAAGGGAACTGTTGTTGGTACTGGTACTGAGAAACTTGATGCAACACTTGTTGCTGGTAGAGTTGAAACTATTGGAATTGTTGCATTTGAGCTTGCATGGCTCGCATGCACTGCACCAGGTCTTCAAGCTGGTTTTGGTTGCTTACTGGGGGAACAACGGAAGGTTCAATAAAGGTTGCTCCAACCGCGGAAGGGAGTGGAGCGGTCACAAGTGCCACTGTGTGAGGCACGTTCAAGCTGGGAATTTCGTCCACGGAGAGGGGTCCGATGAACTGTCCGATGCAGACAGTGGGGAGCTGAGGTTGTTCCCCAGGAGCATTCTGGTCGGCACCACGTCTGACATTACTAGAGGAAGCCATGACTGTTGAGTTTTTTGAGAGGGAGTTGTGGAGATTAGAGGAAGGCTTTTTGAAGTGTTCCCGCAGACGGCGCCAAATGATGTTGCGCGATCCGGGCACTCCTAGCTGGCGGACACTTGGCTCCTAACTAGCGACGGACGGTACCTGAGAAGAAGAAGGTGANGGGAACTGTTGTTGGTACTGGTACTGAGAAACTTGATGCAACACTTGTTGCTGGTAGAGTTGAAACTATTGGAATTGTTGCATTTGAGCTTGCATAGCTCGCATGCACTGCACCAGGTCTTCAAGCTGGTTTTGGTTGATCACTGGGTCGGCACCACGTCTGACATTACTAGAGGAAGCCATGACTGCTGAGTTTTTTGAGAGGGAGTTGTGGAGATTAGAGGAAGGCTTTTTGAAGTGTTCCCGCAGACGGCGCCAAATGATGTTGTGCGATCCGGGCACTCCTAGCTGGCGGACACTTGGCTCCTAACTAGCGACGGACGGTACCTGAGAAGAAGAAGGTGAAGGATTCCTGAGGAGCTCGCCCGGTGGGAATACTTCGATGCTTAAGTTAGAACACTCGAGAGAGCTGTAAAGAGAGCTAAGAGTGCAGAAAGCGCTAGATCAGTAAACTCAAGGTTAACTCAAGATACAAGATGCAAGATACATTCACCCCTTCGCCCCTGGGCCTTTAAATGCAGATGTTCTTGTCAAATCGGGCGTAACCGCCACTAGCTCTCTATCGCAGTCGTTATTTGTCAGGGCTGCGTAGGTAACTGTTGCAGGGTACTACCCAATCGGATGAGAGACATGACCCGGAAATAGACATGTTCATGGGCCGGGCCGGGCCAGGCTTTGACTCTTTATTAATAGAAAACTATTAGGCCCGAGCCCGAGCTCGGCCCGACCAACAGGCCTACAACTTGGGCCCGAGCCCGAGCCCGAAGCCCCTTTCTAATAAAAGAAATTCAAAATTTTCTGACATTTTCTATTTTAATTTAAATGTTTTTTTCACCTATTTAAATGAACAATGGGTCTACAAGTGAATCAATGACCTCAAATCAAAAAATTTATTCAAATAGACATCACATAGGGTTTTTACTTAGGTTTAACTATAGGTCGGGCCGGGTTTASTTAAGTTTAACTATAGGTCAGGCCGGGCCGGGCTATTTTGGCAAAGCCCGAGCCCGGCTCGAATTTTATGCGGGCTGGGCTTTTTACCCGAGGTTAAGCCCGCAGGCCAAAAATCCTGTTCAAGCCCGTCCGGGGGTCGGCCGGGCCGGCCATGAACAGGTCTACCCGGAAAAGACAAACACACCACCACCTGTCGAGAGACGTGGGTGCAGTCTGCTGGGTTGGCAGGGACTGCACCGTCAGTCAGAAGACGTGATGCAGTCTGACGGGTACGGTCTCGTCAGATAAGAAGCTTCATGTGAACTCCGCGTCGCTTAACAGTGAGCTGCTTTGTAGCAAGCTRCCTTGTAGGGAGCTCCTGGATGTGTCCTGAGGTGATTCCACCTGAGTTTGCCTTCGGGGCAATCTTCTTGCTAAGTATTGGAGTGAGCTGGTTCTCTCAACTCGCGAGTTGGGATAGACTTGTCTTGGAGTATTCCCTTTCCACATGTTGGGGTCTATGAGCTCGTGCTGTAGCGTGTTCATTCCATGGCGAGCTATAACGTAGCGAGCTGTCCTAGGAGGACCTTAACGAGCTTGCTACTCAGTCGTAGCTAGGTTGTCATGCTGAGTTGCTGCTTATACTAAATCATGTCCACATGTCACCTTCTTAGGAGGTCTGATCAAATTACCCTCCATCAGAAATGACAATTAACAAGATAATTCTAGAAAGAAAAGTAATCACATGTTTTAAATATGTAAAGAGGACATTAGAATTATTGGAATAAAGCATTGAATAAGCGCTATTCACTCATTAAATTCTAGTGAGCCAAGAAGCTATTATGCAAGTCCTTCCAATAAGGATTTCCCCATCTTATCATGGAAGTTTGAGGTCCAAGAAAATAGTGGAAGGTATCATTATGATTAAAATACCCTAAATCATATAGATTAAAGTGAATAGGACAAAGACCAATTTTCTAGATTGACTAAGTAATTTAAAAATAATTTTAAATTCTAAAAGGTTAGCTTGTATCCTAATTGCACCAGTCTTGGAAGCCCTTGGAGATAATGCATACACTGAAGAATCATTTGCACATGAATGGGAAGAAGATGATTTATCTTGGATCCCAACTATTTTGGGTCGATTTTAAAATTTTTTTATTTTATTTTTCCATTATAGAAAACAATTATTGTTTATCACACTCATTTTTCTTCAACATAATTAACATAAAATATTATAGATGTGCCAATTTTTTATATTTTTAAAGCATTTTTTTTAATTTTTGGGTTGAATTGATCACTCACCACCTAGATGAAAGAATGGTTTCATTTTTGAGTTTTTTTTTGTTAAAAGTATTGGATATAAATCAAATTAGTAACATTTATTGATGAAAAAAACCTTGGTAATGTTGTGTGCTCTAAAATCAATTGTGTGACACTATAGAGGGTCAATTTCATACTATTCACATTTATTAATAACAGGGCTTTTTTGTCATTCATATTTGCCCCTTTAGTTTCATATGATAGACCATAATTTCTTTGTTAAKCAAAAATATTCTTATGTATGTTACAAATTTTGAAATATGTTTTACCAAATACAAAGATGGTAGAACAATGGTTCCTAGTAATAGGATCAAGTGAGCTTTGATAGTCTAGATAGACTAGCGCATATTATGATTGCTTTATGAGGCAATATATCTAAAGTCACTTGTGTAGATACACTAAAGCAAATATATGGGTGCCTATTAGAGAACATGTTCATTGAGCATGACCCATATTAGAACAATTACATGGAATCACTGGTCAATAACTACTTTTAACATCCTAATCTTATTAACATCCTAATCTTATTGATAATCTTCAGCCTAGAGGCATCATGGATATCTTATATATGGGCATTATGGTATGATGGTGTAAATATTTATGCTCTAACCAAGTGATTTAAGCATGCAAATACTAGTTATAGTGTCTTATGCATGAAGGTATGTGAATGCACAACATGGAATCTATTACTCTCCACGAGAGAGAATGTCCTATATAGCTGAAGTTGATGAAACTCAAAAAGTGTCCCTGTGAGTCATCATTAGTTCAATTGGACATATGACTGATACAGTAGGGTTTAACTTATTCAGAATGACCTTTTGCTCTCCCACGACATTGTATGATAGAAGGATTTAATTATATAGTAACTGGATGAAAAGGTTCAAAGCTACTAAATTAAAATCGTTAGGGTAGCCATGACGTACTACTAGGTGGCATTCATGGTTTGTGGAACTCCTGTAAATCGTGGTTTTTAAAACTGGACCGGACTGGACGATTGGACCAGAAAAATTGAGAATCAATTACCTGACTGATTTCGTTTTTCCCCAAAACCGTTGATTTTGGTCAGCAAACTGTTGAATTGACCGGTTAATCATTTGAACCGTTCGAACGGTTTTGACCGTTTTTCAAATTTTTAAATTTTTTATTTTTTTGTCAGAATGGGCTGATCGTTCGGGTCAAACGGTTGGACCATTTGATCTGATAACCGGACCCCTGACCTGTTCGATCGCCGGGTCGGTTTTAAAAACCATGCTGTAAATAATAGTCTATTGTCACATTCAAGGGGGAATTAAAAGTGTTTTAATTCAATTCACCTATAAAATGTTATATCTTGAATGCTGAAGAAGGGACTTAATTGTAATAACCAAGGACTTGATTATAATAGGAGGATTTATTGGATAAATCCTCTCCTAATTAGAAAAGGTGTACAAATGGGGATGGCCCTAGGATTATAGAATACACTCTATCTAACAAAGGATTGCTAGCACAATCTTGGAGTCACCAAACAATCTTAGAGGATCGGGATCTTTGCTTGCTGTTGCTTCGTGTGGCTCAATCTTACAGGTTAAAGAGTTGTGAGGCTTCAATTAGAATTAATTTTCTGAAGTTCTACTTTAGCAAATTGATTCTGCATAATATTGTTTCAGAATTAGGGATTTGTGTACCACAATGGGCTCCACTAGAATCTTTTAGATAAAGGATTTAACGTGAGAGAATGGGAGTTAATGCATTATATAAAACTTAAAAGAGAAGGAATTAAATGAGTTGAGTAATAGTTCAAATTACATTTTCTATCCTTGAAAATTAAAACTGAGTAATATCAAATATAAGGGTATTTTAATCAAGATGAAAAGTTCGACAAGATCATTCATACTTTTAATAGTAGTGGAAAAAATTTAAAAATAAGATTTATTGAGAGAAAATAGGAGTTAATAACTTAAATTTAAGACAATAAGACGGATTTGAAGGAGGTGAGAAGTAGTTGTTCGAATTACATTTGTACCCCCATAATTAGAGAGGGATCAAATTTAAAAATATGGTTATTTTAGAGAAGAAGAAAAGTTCCACAAGCTCATGCATACTTCTAAAAATAGTATAGATATAGATTTATATAGATTATGGCATCAAAGATTGAACCATTTGGCCCAAATGGTTAAACTACTTATTCCCATCTAAACTGAAAAATGGTCCTATTTCTAGACCAGTTTAAAAACACAAGTTGTCATACCTTTAAAATCATTGGGTATAGATTTGATTGGTAGAATTTAATGGTGAAAACCAAAATTACTTCAAAATGTTGGATTTGGTGAGAAAGAAGGGAAGATAGTGCATTAAATATAAAATTTAATTAGAAAGAATAGAATGAACTTATTTTAGGAGTTCAAGTCACAAGTGGATTGATAGGCCTTATTTTTGTAATTTAGGTTCAAAGAATGGAATTGATAGAGGACATCATTGTAATCTTGCATACATGACCAACTTTTTATGGAAAATCAAGGTTCAAAACATCGATAGGGGCGTATCCAGCCATATTGATACTTTTTTTTTATTTTTTTTCAAAACCGATTCAGAGGGACCGGTTTAAGGCTCCTCCACCCCCTGAACCGGTCAGAACCCCGACACACCCCCGTAAGGGCGTATTGGAGAGCTCCCGAAACGATACGTATCAACCATTACGGGCCGTTACATGTCGATGCTTTGAACCTTGTGAAAAATGTAAAATTGTAGGTTCGTAGAAAAAAAATAAATAAAAGTAGGGGGTTGTTCCACATAATAACTCCTATAGAACTATATAATCTTAAAAGTATTTTGGATCCATTATAATTTCTAAGAAACATATCACATCACATGCAATTATAAATTTCAATTTATTAAAATAAAAAAGCATTCTTCTTAATTCCACCAAGTTTTCTATCGTTTTGATGCAAATTATCAAGTGTTTCTACAAAAAGAAACTCTACCACAAGATATAAAGCGTGGAAGTGAGAAATGTGCTGGAAGAATTAAACCAATTCTGCCAACTCAAATTAATAGTTCTTTTTGATAAAAAAAAACTCGATTAATAGTTTGATACAAGTCAGCATACAGCGCAATACAAATGATAATGACTGCCCCGTGCAATAAATATGCACCAACTCCATTCTATTCATTCCACATGCCACGGATAAACACCTGTGTCTATAATTTTACAACATAATTGAATACACGTGCTTTTTATCTATAAAAAAAAATCCATGGATACATCTTCAACTTGCAACTGTTCATATCTTTGCACTAGTTTTAGTCTCTGTGCTTCACCTATCAAAAAAAAAAAAAAAAAATCAATGGATACACCTTCAACTTGCAACTGTTCATATGTTTGTATTAGTTTTATAATTTTCTTTTGGCTGCAAGCATTACTGTTATAAATGCTTGTCTACATGTAACCAAGCTATTTACTTTACTTTTTCTTACTTTTATCACCTATTGGAACCTCTTTAGATCATTTGAAATATCTTCTTTTTTAATAATAACCTTACCAGTTTTCTCACCCATTCAACATTTGCTTTTTTTTTTCTATACTCAGTCAGACATTTTATGACCTTTATTTCTTATTTGCTCCCAAAACAAAAAAAAAAAAAAACAAAAAACAAAAAAATTTCAAGGGCTTGTTTTAAAAAAAAAAAAGCAAATGCATATTCCACAAAATCGCCACATAAAGCTGGCTGTTAGTAAATGGGTATGTAACCTATTAATTGAAAGGGAAGACACCTAGTCTAAAATTTCAGAACTCTTGTTACAAGTGTTATATACAATCTCTTGTAAAGAAAGGCTCCCACTATGATGAAATTAACAAGTTAGTACCATTTAAAAAGATTGAACCCATTGCCATTCTCTACCATAGTCTCTTCGGAGGAAGCTGATCCACTCTCCATGCTGTCATCTGAACTGTCTTCTGGAAGGAGTTGTAYTCGATCAGCATGTTCAATAATCCAATCAGTGAATTCTGGGGAGGATGCCCATTCAGCAATAGCTTGCCTAGTTGATTCCCGTGTAAAATCATCCCACTCTTTCTTTGAGAATCTCTTACGAGTTGGTGTCTTGTGAAAGGTTGAGTAATAGTCCTGCTGGTTTGTTCCTCTGGGAGGGGATGAAAAGGCCAAACCTACAATCATAAAGAAACATCCGAAGAGGATCATGAAAATTACAAAAGAATGAATCACCTGTAAAGAGTGCAAGAAATTCAGTTCCGTTGGACATCCCGAATGGAATGCATGCATGATGTGCTTAGGAACCAAACATCTCAAAGACTACATTTATGAGAGTAAAATTTTTAATGATAGTTCAGAAGAAGTGTTTGCACTAAGATCAACAAAAAGAAGGCCCAGAACAAGCCGCCAGAACCTGTCTCCCTTGAATTTTATGCAACAGAGGATGTGTACTGAAGCATGTTGAGCAAAGGATGCACACACCAAACAATGCGAGGAACTTAGAAGTTAGAAGTGATTCATCTCCAGTCCATGGTAACATCTAATGCTTCATCATTGTCAATGCGCTTTCTAAATTGTTTTACTTGGAATCATGTTTGATTGATTAATATAGAAACCAATAGGAAATGAAGTACACAGAAAWTTTTCTTTAAATGCAAGAAAATAATAATTTAAGGAACAAACCAAATGCGTACATTTGGTCGGAGAGTTGGACCAAGCAAAAGAACTCCTTGGGGTATTCCACATTGCCCTTTGAGATCCCACCTTAGTGGACCTACTAAGGAATTCGGCACGGTTATGATTTCCATATGCATGTCCATTCCTCCTGGACCACAGGCTTCCATTCCCAAGACTTAGTTTATTCCTGCATGAAAGCATACTATCATAACTCCAAATTGAGGAATAATATTCTGAAATAAGCAACCCAGCAACACAACAAGACTAGTAAATGAGAATGTCTCACTGTTACTGGGTCCTTGGACTTTGCTTACCAAGAAAATAAAAGACAAAAAAGGGACCAAAGAGATGTACATGCAGGTGGTCAGAACTAATTGTTCAATAAATTCAGCAACAGAACAATATGATGGATTTTTTTGAGTAAAAGGTGACTAAGATTTTATTAATAAAAGGTGGTACATGAGAAAATGTACACCAATGCAAAGAAGAAAAAAGGTTACAAAGGTAGATCACTATCACTAAAAAAACAATCTCTGAGCACCAGATGTAGCTAACCCACATCTTCTACAATGTTCAGCTCCCTGGGAATCCAGTTCAATTTAGCCTGCATTGAGTCCAAGATGTCTCTAGCTTCTGCCAAGAAATGAGCCAAACTCCAAGGCCCACTGTCCTTTTCTTTTAGCCATCTTATCATATTGGCTGAATCACCTTCAATAGCTAGGGAGGAAATTCCTAACATTTTAGCACACGAAGTCAAATGGGGGCTGCTACTATTTCTGCCTTTGTAGAATTAGCACAACCAGCCAGTCCTCTAAAAGCCCAACATATGTTCCCGTCTCTGTCCTGGATTATACCTCCAACCCCTGCTACACTAGAAGAATCTTGAACACTCCCGTCAAAACTTAATCTCATCATCCTTTCCTCCCTTTTAAAACAAATATGAGGAGCATCTTGTCTTGGGGATGACAGAAAGGATTTCCTTTAGATTTTGCTGGAAAAAATTAAAAACAAATCATTGTGAAAAGGAATCATGGCCAATTTGCTGGCTCCAAAAGGAGTGGGGATGGTGGGGCTATATCAATGAGAAAAGGAAGTTTAGATACTTGATACAAGGAATGGAAGTTAAGTTGAATTGGGTTAAGAGGGATGCAAACTGTTTGCCCGATACATTGACCAAACAAAGTGTGGGAAGAAGCAATGTTTATTGGGCCATGTTGTAATCTATTTTCTTGAATATATTCAGGGAGTTAAGTTTATCTCCCCTTTGTATTCTGTATTATCTTTTATTTCATTAATGAATTTATTTTCAGTTATTGATGAAAAAAAGGAATTATGGCCAATTTTGTCAGAAAACCTTGAGACTGGAGTGAGGTGGCATAAAGGTAACCACACAGGCTAGAGGTGTTAGTGACCCTGTTCAGACCACTACCCATTCAACTTCCCCCCAGCCCTTGCAGTGCCAAATTGCCAATTGCAATTTCAAGATAAAAGGTGCCTGGAAAAAGAGAGCATTATTTTGCACATGGGATAGCACTATTGGGTTGAAATCTACATGAAGATAAGATTATATGGGCAATGGGCACAACATACGGAGCTTTTGTGGTTAAAAAACAAAAGAACAAAAAAGTAAAAGAAAAAGTCTAGGTGAATGCCTATTTTCAAATCTACTAGGCAGCCTATTACCTAGAACCAGTTACACCTTAAGTGCATCAATTAACGCTGGCCACCCTTTCCAACTTATAGAACTTTCTGGATCATTCTAAATTTTTTTCCAAACACAAAATAATCTATTACTGAGGTATATTAAGGTCAACCTGTAGTTGAGATGTGCACAACTATAGTGAATCAATCTGTAGATTGCCTTCTGTGCATCGCACATGGAAAACACCATGTAAATGGAACTTACCGTAATGATGGTTGCCGCCAGTTAAGAGAACGGATAATGAGACAGATAACAGAAGCAGAAGCCAACACCATCATTGCTAAAGGAATATCAAGCGTGCTCTGTTTAAGAGTATAAGACCAGAATATAATTAGTATCTTCTCCAAATCAAGGCAAAAGATCCACATGCCTCAAAGGCCAAAATTCACTATCTTCAAACAAAAGGTTTTTAGGATTTAGGTATTCCCACAAATACAAGGACAATTAGATTTATCATAAATAAAAAATAAAAAAAAAATACTTAAAATATAAGAAGAAACAGCATTGCACTTATTTTCTTGATCAGTCAAATTAATCTGCTCAAGGAAGCATGTCTTTCAGCTCCACAAAGCCTTGTCCCCGCACCCTACGTGGGATCAGTTACAAAAATTGCTGTTTTTCCATTATGTTGCCACAGGGTCACACTAAAGAACAGAATATTTACCATGGGATACATGCATTGCTTGTCAATACCAGTTAATAGATTCATTTCACATGATTGGTTAAAATTCAGGCATTACAGTGATTTTAACTACCCTGGTGTTGGACCATAACCCAGCCTGACATTCTGGTCCAAACTCACAAGAACTATGTATTCAATTAACCTTCCAACTTAAAAACAGCATAACTTAGATATCATATATTTATAGGTATTGCATTGCCTCAATAATATTTAAATATGCTATGAATACAACATATCAAGTTATATTCTTATACAATACAATCTATACTACTTTAAAAAGCATGAATAGCCTCAATAATATTTGTGGAATTTTTTTAGGACAAAATTCACCCTTCCATATTTAAATTTATTGATAAAAAATGAGGGGAAAAGGGTAATCAATTATTAATATTAAATGAGTTGAAAAGAGAAAATTATAAGATATTCAATGCATTCAATTTCTTCTCATTAAATCCAACACTTAAGGTATTAATTTGCATTCACCTTCATTGAATCATATATTTAAGGCATTTTTATTCTATTAATTAAAATCTACCGAAAAAAAAAGTGTTTTCATCTAGGCAGGGGTAAGAAATTAAACCATTTCGGATCAAATGGGCCAATCCATGTTGTCACATATAAATAATAAAATTCAAAAATAGATAAAATGAAAAATATAGAAATTAAAAAAATGAAATCAATTTTAACATCATATATTTGGCATATTAAACAATAATAAATATGATAAATAAGAAATGATTTTATTAATGATGAAAATGGAATGTAAAATTTAAAACCAATTAGAAATAAAATTATTTTCCTATTCTCTCTTATTAAATCTCATATTAAGGTATATTCTCTTATTAAATCCACAAAATTAATTTTAATATTATGAAAATAAATATTTTGAAAAATAAATTGAAAACAAAACAATTTTCTTCCCTCCCAATGGTGGTTAAGCAATTCAACCATTATGGGTCAAATGGGTTAATAAATAATGTCATAATTAAATAATAAAAAATTAAAATATATAATACAAGAAATAAAAAGAATTGGATATATCTAATATTGAATATTCATTATACCAAACAAAAGTGTGTATGAAATGTAAGAAGTAATTTTATTAATGATGAAAATGGAAGGCCAAAGCTAAAATCAACCTATAAATGAAATGATGTCATAGTCAAATAATAAAATTTTTAAAAATAGAAAATATAAATAATAACAAAAATAAAAATAGAAAAAAAAATTGGGGCACATATCTAATGTTATATATTCACAAAAATAAATACTGGGTATTATACATTCATTATCAATCATGGAAATGTAATATAAAATTTAGTGTCAACCTAGAAATCAAATTATTTTCCATTTTGGGTTGTGGGTTAGTGGTTTGGGTCAAATGCATTAACCGATGATAATGATAGTTAAATAATAAAAAAGTAATCAAAAGAATATATAAAAAACTATATATTAATTATGTCAAACAAAAAATAAGTATGATAAGTAAAAATTATTTATATGATATAGAAGATATATAATTTAAAAAAATTCAAAAGTAAAGCTATTTTCTTATCTAGATGGTGGATCAATGATCCAACTTTTTTTTTTATCAATAACACCATCTTCATTAAATTAAAAGAAGAGAAGGAATAAGGATACAAAGGGGGAGATAAAATAACTTAGCACCCCAAAAACAAAAAACAAAGGGAATGCAAAGAAAAAGATTAAAAACTAGCACAAAAAACAGACTCCCTATTCACTCCTTACTTGGTCAACCCATCCGCAAATGAGTTGGCACTCCTCTTCACCCAGCTGTACTGAATCTCAATGTCCCTACTCAGCAATAAGAACTGTTTTTTTTCATTGTTAAAGTTCCACAAACCACTGTCCTCTGTCTTCGACCAACTAACCACCAACTTCGAATCACCTTCCAGAATCAAACGGTTGATATTTAATTCCTTTGCTCTTCGAATTCCTTCAAGCGCTGCAAGGATCTCAGCCCTAAGAGAGTCACCTTCTCCAATAGGGCCAGAGAATAAAGCAGTAACAATCCCTTCCTCATTCCTGAAGACTCCTCCAATCCCAGAGGGACCTGGATTCCTTACACTGCTGCCATCAAAATTCAGCTTTATAAAGCCAGAGGGGGGAGGGGACCAAAACGGACAAAGAGTCATCTTGCATCTAGCAATGGAAGCAATCTCTTTCCAGTTTCCTAGCAAGTCATCCACAGGAAAATCTGAAAACAACTCCAAAGATTTTAGCCAGTGGACAGCTCTTAAAAGGATTCGATCTAACAATTCTTCCAAAGTTCTTTCCTTGTCAGAAAAAATGTGTGAGTTTCTTTCTTCCCACAAAGACCAGCATATCGCTGCCCTAATACACCTCCACATAGTCTTCCCTCACTTCTTAGTCCA
>NW_010729119.1:2263730-2293224 GCF_000365185.1 Nelumbo nucifera | reverse complement strand
TTTCTGCCGGGTGGGACAACACTGCTCCATCAACTTCCAAATTAGAGATGAAATTCTTCTTTCTCCTCCCATTTGCCACTGAATGGAAAAACCTTGTGTTTCTGTCTCCCTCCTTTAGCCACTTACACCTGGATTTTTGCCTCCAACTGATCTCCTCCTTAACCAAGATGTCCTCCATCTACCTCCTCAAAACCCATCTCAACTTCCTTTCTTCCTCTCCAAAGGAACCTCTCTCTTCCTTCAGGTCCAAATCCTCGATTTGCTCCACCATAACTTGTTTTCTCTCTTCTAATCTTCCAAACTTCAGCCTATTCCACTCCTTTAATTGTGATTTTAAGTATTGAAGTTTCTTGTGGAATCTCATTCCCTCCCAATCAACTACCGGATTAGCTTGCTCCCACCACTCTCTGATCTTCTCAATGAAACCCAGATGAGTCAACCACATGTTTTCAAACTTGAAAGGGGCAGGTCCAACTCCTCTTATTTCCTCCTTGACCAACACTATAGGCCAGTGGTCTGAAGTAAGTCTAGAGAGAGCCCTAGAAGTAATATTGCCCCAATGTTCCTCCCAATCTGTTGAGAACAAAAATCTGTCCAACTTAGAGCAAATTGGCCTTGATTGAAGGTTGGATCAAGTGAAGTTATTATTTAGGAAAGGAAGTTCTTTGAGTTCAAAAGAGTCCACAAATTGGTTGAACTTCCTCATACTTGTAGTCACTCTCTGTCTGGGGTTGTTGGTTTCCTCCTTAAATCTTAAAATCCCCTCCCACACACCAAGGTCCATCCCAGARGCTTCTAATGTCACTCAATTCTTCCCATAATTTCTCCCTCTGCCTATAGTCATTGGGGCCATACACATTTGTTAGTACCCATTCATATCCATCGTCCACCTGTCTAAACTTTAGGGAGACAGAATGATCTCCAATTAGCTCCTCCACACCTATGAGTATCTCTTCTTTCCACAGGGTCACAATCCCTCCTGAGGAACCCCACGARRGAGCAGCCACCCACTTTATACCCCTAGAACTCCACACACTCCTTTCCCATCTGCAATCAAAATCCATTCTTTCGGACTCCTGAATCATTACCATATCTGGATTAAACTTCTTAATTACCTCTTTAATTGTTGTTCTCTTCCAAATGCTGCCCAACCCCCTCACATTCCAACTTAGGATTCTCATTGAAAACTCTTAGCCTTAACCCTAACTCCTCCAAGATCTATTTAGACCCTTTTCTTCTAACCCCTTTCACTTCAAACTTCTTGTCCCCCTCAATATCTTTTTTTAACCTCTCCACTTCACTCAGCTTTCTAATCTTCATCTTGTTGTCCTCTTTTTTTTTGCATGTAGGCTTTTAGATCATTCGGGTTCTTCAGCTTGCACCCCAACTTTTTCACAAACTCTACAACTGACTCTTCCCCACTAGTGTCCTCTTTTTCTAAAGATGCACTCTCTTCACTCCTAGGAAACTTCTTGTTCCTTCTCACATTACCTCCAACTACAACCCTTTCTGTCCCCTCCAAGCTCCCTCTCTGCAATTCCTTCCTTTCCACTTCACCCAAAAGGCTCTCTAAGATTTCCCATATTATTGTCTCTCTACAAGTTTCCTCACCCACTTCCCCCCTTGTAGACGCACTGTGGCTTTCAGACCAAGGGCTTCTGACTTTTAGTTGGGAAGAGAATCTGGAACAAGAGACACAGAGCGCTCATCAATAGCTAAAACTATATTGACAGAGTTGAGGGATTTACCTGAGGCAGAGAAGTGAGGAGAGCGCATAGGTGAAGAAGTGGTAGTCACTTTCTTTTTTGAGAAATTGGAGCACTCTGTCTCCCCGAGTTGGGGAAAGAAAATCATTGTCGTTGTATCAACACAATGACCCCTTTCTGTACCCAAGTATGTACCTCTCTGTGAGGTACCCTTGTTTAGCTCTGAGAAGACCCAAGCTACCTCCTTTTCAACCTCTTGCAAGGCACTAGAAGTAGGGGGGCTTAGCCAGATTTGGGTTAAGATCATTCACCCGCTCCTCCCCCTCCTCCTTTCCCTCCCCCACCGAATCCCCTATGAACAAACAATCCAGGCTAAAAGGATCCCTGTTCTGATCTTAGATAGAGCTTCATCTGCCGCATTGCCTAAACTCCCACAGGCTTCTGATCTTTCATCATAGTCAGAATCTAAGCCGTAGCTTATCCAACCTTGGTCAGCCTCGTCCTTCTCTTCTGTTCTACCTCTCGAACAGTGCAGGTTCGGGCGATCAGGAACGTTGTGCTTTTGCGCGTCACCGGCTATCCATCGGACCCAGCATAGAGGACAGCGTCCTACCTTGCTCGCCATCTTAGCCCCTCCATAGTCGAGAGGGCGAGACCTAGATGATGATAGATGAATGTTGCCATCTATCATCACCCCAAGCCTGCCCCGCCCCACGTGATGACTTAAGTCGTCACGTGGGCTTTTAAAACCATGTGAAGGCTCACCATCTTAGCCCCTCCACAGTCGAGAGAGCGAGACCTAGACGATGATAGATGAATGTTGCCATCTATCATCGCCCCAAGCCTGCCCCGCCCCACGTGATGACTTAAGTCGTCACGTGGGCTTTTAAAACCATGTGAAGGCTCACCCACTGACCCGTCCGGCCCAACCTTCCTTAAAGCCGGTTCAAACAAAGACTTTGAGCACAAACGAATCTTTCCATTTTAGCCACSTCAGCATAGGACGGGCCACCCTCTTTAAACAACCCCTCTTCAAAAAAAATTGAATTAGAAGCCTTAATAGGAAAGCTTCGAGACTTGGGGCACCCCTGCGACTGTTCCCCTTCCTCTGTAGTTCTCCCACACGCACCAGGCTTTCCCGCCAGCCCCTAAAGGCTACACCAACCTACAAACTCGTCAGTTCCTTCAACCTCTGTTCGTCTTCCCCAGAGCAAAGGCTTCATCTTCTGAAGCTAACCAGACCTTGTACCAAGCACCTTCTGAGAGAACTTCGAAGGCCCGCGGCAAGTTCTCCAGCTTGATCCCAGCAACCTTAAGTTCCACAGCTCTCAAGTTTCTTAAGTTAACCTCCAACAGAACTCCACCCAACGCTCTAATAATTTTCCTCAGTATTTGATCATTCCAAAGGTTGAAAGGAAGACCGAGAAGTTTAATCAAGAAGTTGCCGGCACTAGATTCAACTTCGTTGCAAACTGGAGCCCAATTCTGGACCTGAATCAAACTTCCCTTTACAAGGAATGTACTGAAATTCAGTTTCTTATCTCTAGTATCTAATAAAGCTTTCTTTTCAGCAAAAGGCAGCAACAGTACATCTTCATCTAATCCCAACTTCTCTGCAACTACTCCTAAAACCTTCGTCCAATCTTCTATCACCCTGTCTGCCACTAGGACCACCCTCTTCTCCCAGCTCCCACTCCCTTCTTCCAAAGCTACTCGTCGGAGGACAGTCGAGCTGGACACCAAACTTCAGGGTAATGCTTAAAGCAGGGCACCTGATTACACAGGACAAAATGATTACAATCCTTCAAGCCAGGGGCTTCTTCCACTCTCCCTTCGACCTCCAAGAGAAAAGCCTGAAGATTAAAAGCGAAGGAAGCCCACCCTCTCCGCTTCTAGCCTTCCAGAATACACAACACTTTCCTTTTGTTATTACCAAAGAGTTCGGTAACCATTATGAACCACCCGTTTCCATTCCTCTTTAGCACAGATTCGAACCTCTTACTCTCATAGGTCAACGAATTTCTCCAACCTTCTTCCCGTAAGGAATTAACAGTTCCATCTACAAAACCTTTCAACCACACACAGGCCTCCTCTGGTAGGAGAATTGTCGCCCTGCTCCCTTCTCTAATTTTCAAGTGAGCCTTCCCCTTTGTCCTTCCCTGCTCGAACAAGAAAGATTTGGCTTCAATGATCAACTCCAGTCTCCATTTCCCCGCCAGCCCGTACTTCCTCTCCTTTCCCATTTTCTTAGTTAGCATCAATGATCCAACTTTTCAAAGAAACTCATGATGTCATAATTGAATAATAAATATTTAAAAAAGATACAACACAAACAATGAAAACATACAAAATTCTGTCGCATTTGAGAACATTTATAATGGTATATATTCATCATAATAAATAAAAATATTTGTTAAAATAAATTTTATTTTTATTTATGGAAAAATGGAATAAAAATAAATAATAATAATGATAGTAATAATAATTGTTATTGTAATTTAAAATGTCCACATGCAATGCACGTGCACATTTACTACAAGCATTTAAGTTTATTTTTAATCATATTCTTACTTTTGTTAGTTTTCATTTTTATCTTAATTATGATATATCTAAAATTTAAGTAATTAATATGAAAAAATTTTCTGAAGTGCAATGCATGTGCTTAATTACTAGTAAATATGAGTATATAAATAGGCCAAGCCTAGTTGGGCCAAGGTTATCCAAGCTCAGCCCAAACACAACTTCAAGGGTACATTTTAGCCCAAGGTAAGCCCTAGTTTCTGATGGGCTGGCCCTTAAGCCAGTTCAATCCATTAGCCTTGGAAATATTAATAAATTAAAATACTTTACCATACATAAATATCTCGTTATCCAAGCATTTAACAATTAAACATAGTGATAAAAGTCTGACTTTTACGCTTTCAATATCAATAATAATTTTAAACAAGCATGAACTTGGAAGGGTTTTCTTTCTTTTTTCAGTAAGAAGATGTAAAGATAAGTCTACCTGAAATATTAAGGTCATTGCCATGATGCGCATTGCCCACTTCACAAATTGAGCTATAGCTGCATCCACACCTCCATCTTCTGAAATAACAAATTTTCGCACAATCCAGTAACCTAGTCCTGCTCCCGCAAGGATAATTCCTACCAACGCAAATACATAAACCTGTCACAAAATCATGTTAAAAAAGATAAAGCAATTAGAATCCCCTTTAATCAGAAAGGAAGAAATATAGGAAAAAACTTACTGGAACTTACTAAAATATATAAAAGGGATGTGGCAAGTAGTTTTAAATATTTAACGATATTCAAGCATCAATAATTATCTAGTGTGATGCAGATACAAGAAATGAAGATCCAGTTTTTAAAACATGGAGGTGTGATGAAAGGCATTCCACAACTTGGAGGCACGAGGCATATAGTTCAGAATGTAAGAGGCGTAAACTTCCTAAAAAGGACGAAGAAGAAGAGGAAGGTGGATCTCATTTTGTTTCTCTTGTTTCACTTTTACGAAAAATGTTTTATATTAACAAGAATGAAGACCCCTAGCACAAAAAAGAAAAAAAAATCAAATTGGTATGTATCAGAAAGGTGTTGGGGGGTCTAGGCCCCCTAGCCAAGGGAATCTGGGGGCAGAGCCCTCAGCTGAAACTTTCTTTCCCTTCTCTTTTCTTTTCTTCATGAAGCATGCATGAGGTAGCATGCCTCAGAAGCATCAGAGCCTCTGGCATGTGCCTCAGGCCAATTTGGGGGTGCCTCAAGTAGAGGTGCACCTCCAGGAATATGCCTCCCACATTTTAAAACATTGGCTCAACCATTCAGGAATCCATAAAACCAGAAAAAGCAGTTGTCCCCTAATGGAGGCCCTAATAGATGATGCATCCAGAATAGACTTGAGAAGATTTAGTTAGAAGAAACTCAATTTCTCCTCCTGATGAGGGTAAATTTGTAATATCTGGATTATATTTTCATCTGGTTGACTTAACCCTAATGGAAACCCTTGGAACCATTGTCATTTTCTAAGAGGTGTTTTTTYGGAACCAATGTCGTTTTTTAATTCTACCTTAGCCATTGCTGTTGCTGCCACATAGATATGCCAGGTAAGCATACTGTTGCTAGCAACAGTAAAAACAAGAAAACACTAAAAAGGGCGTTTTCTCAGACCACACCTTTCCGACTTCCAAGGCACGGTCTGAGAAAACATTTTTCAAAAAAAAAACATTGTGGTGCTGATGTGCCTCCATTTTTCGAAGAAACGATATTGTATGTTAATCCTAGTTAATATGAGTTGGAAGGTGCCAGCCTACCCCATATCCCTAATTGTGTGTACCCGCAAGGTATACTAAAAATTCTCTTTTTCACTGTCTTGATATCTTCTATCAGTGTTGCATGGAATATCCAAATGAATGAAGTGTCCATGTCAGACACACATATGAAGTCTGATGTCTGAAAAGTCAAAGAGCTATTATTCAGGTCTAAAATCTGAAAAGAAGTAGAACGGATTTTCCACTTTATAGAGACTTTGAAAAGATTAGATCATTTGAGACAGAGCAATTCTCTACCATCTGAAACTATGAACTTTACTATTTTACCCCTAGAAATGGCAAAAAGGTGGCTCATAGAATCAGGAATATAATATGTTTTACATCACATTAGCCACTTGAAGTAATGCAATTGAGGAAAAAAAGAGATTGTGGGTTTTACATGATTGAAAATGTTTTATAAGTTTGGTTTTATTTTTAAATTCTCATTTGAATATGCTTTACATGTTATGTTTATGTATTTTAATTATAGAGAATAGGTTTTTAGAACATTTATATTAAAATTTAAGTTTATATTTTTATTAATATTATATTTATTTTTTTATTTTTTGAATTTTCTGACTTTTATTTTTTTAGCATTTTTTGTATTTTTGCGCCTTGCTTCAAAAAGGCGAGCGCCTTGGGCGCAAATTGGCCCCTGCACCTTTTTTGCGCCTTGCGCTTTTAAAACATTGGTAGCAAGGTCATAACTTTTGCTCTCAGAGAGTCTCCCACACCAATGGGGCCAGAGTATAGTGCTAGTAGTCACATCCTCAACATCAGGAGCGGTCACAGGTTCAATTGGAGTCTCACTAGATTTACCTAGGCTGCTAAAAACAGGAGGATCAAGAGAAGAATATGGAAGATCCGAGGCTAAACGAGGTGCAAAAAAGAGGGAGAAGAAGAATCCTCTTTTATCCCACTAGTCTCCCCTTGAAGAGGATTCCTGGAAGACTGAAAATAGGAATGAGACTCAAAAAACATCACATCCTTGGTGACATATTTTTTCTTGGTAATTGGATCATAACAATTATAACATTTTTGTGTGGGAGAGTACCCAAGAAAGACCCCTTTAGTAGCCCTAGGATCCAACTTAGTCTTCTTAGGATCCTTGACATGAATGAAACACACACGGCCAAATACCCTAGGAGGAAGAGGAAAATCTAGAAGGTTAGGACAAAGGACAAAGAAAGGAGTTCTCATACCCAACACCCTAGATGGCATCCAATTTATTAGATACAATGTTGTAAGGACTACTTGAGACCAATAGTGCTTGGGAACCTTGTGTTGAAATAGTAAGGCTCAAGCTGTCTCCAATAAATGTCTGTTTTTGCGCTCAACAACCACATTCTGTTGAGGGGTACTAGCACAAGATGACTGATGTAACATGCTTGCATCCTCCATGAACAGATTCAAGGAGTTTTCAAAATATTCAGCAACATTATCTAAACAGAATTGCTTAATTTTCTTGCCAAACCGAGTTTCAATCATTTTACAAAATGCMATGGTTATTCGTGGCACTTCATCACGTCCTTTTAACAAGTAGATCCATGCGCATCGTGAACAATGATCAATAAAACTGATAAAGTAACGAAAGCCATCTATAGAAATAAAAGGTGAAGGGCCCCAAACATCAGAATGAACCAAATCAAAAGGAGCTTGAAATTCATTACTAGAAATTGGATAAAGAGTTTTACATTGTTTTGACAACTGACACACTTCGCAAACTAAACTTTGACTTGAAACACACTTGAACAACTCAGGAAACAATCCTTGCATTGACAAAAAAGGTAAATGACCTAGTCTAGCATGCCACAAATGTAAGAGACCTCCAGACTCATGACCGCTCCCAATCATTCTCTTCGTCAATCTGTCCTGAAGGCCACAATGAGTAAGAAAGAATGTTATGCTACAGTTTAAATTCTTGGTAAGCTTAGAAATAGATAAGAGGTTGGAAGCAAGACTAGGAACATGTAGAACAGATTTAAGAGAGAGATCCTTGCTTAGGTCAACCTACCCATTCCCAAAGATGGTAGAGAGGGAACCATCAACAACTCTCATCTTATCTTGGCCAAACATCAAGTGATGAGAAGAAAATAAAGAAGACGTGTGTCATGTGGTCAGTAGCACCGGAATAAAAAATCCAAGAATTAGACTCTATAGGACTAGTTACACTGTAAGCAGAAACAATACCTGATCTGGCAAGAGAGGTGGAAGCAAGGGAATTGTTCCTTAGACGAGCCATGGCCCGGCTAACGACTTCTACCTCATCAGTTGTGAAATCAAAGGACCCGGATGTGTGGGAATTAGTTGCCTGTCCTATAGGAGGAGGTGCAACTGTAATGTGTTCTTTGGGGTCTCACCACTGTTCCTTATGACTACATTCCCACTTGTTGTTTGACTCCTCTAAGGCTTCTTGTCTTTCCTTAATGCAATTGGTTTCAGATGAGGATAAAGAATCCAATAAGTCTCTTTCAAATGTTTGTCACCTCCACAATAAGAACACTTAAGATGCCTCTTGTCTAAATGTTTGCCCCCTTTTTGGGTTGAAGAAATCAAGGTTGAATGCTCAATAGGCTGTGTACTTGGGTGTCAACTTGCATCTATTTCCTTCTAACCTCTTCATTCCTTACAAGATAGTAAACATGATGTAAATCTGGAATTTCATCCCTTCCCAAAATTTGGGATCTTAAGCTCTCATACATCGGATCAAGGCCAGCCAAGAACTTAAAAACTCTACCTTCTTCAACTTGTTTATCATGCATCTCCTTATCTCTTGTATTTTCCCAATCAAGTACAAGATGATGGTCAAGTTCTTCCCATTGTCCCTCTAGAGTTGCAAAGTAAGTTGCAACAGACATATCTCCTTGTCTCAATGCGACAATATCTTGGGTTAGCCTATAAATTCTTGCATTGTTCTTTCTTTGTCCATAGGTTTTAGACACCTTCTCCCAAATCTTAGAGGCAGTAGGGAAGTGTTGAACAGTCCTAGCCACTCTTGGAATCGTTGAGGCAAGCAGCCAGGACATAACAGTAGCATTTTCCTTACGCCAGATTGAGTAATCAGCATCATCCTCYTTAGGTTCCTTCTTCTGTCCATCTAAATAACCCATAAGTTCCCGAGAAATAATGAAAAGCTTGGCTGAAACAGACCATTCTCTGGAGTTGAATTCATCTAACACACAGGTGATCTGCAAGCTTTGAAGATTTGGGTTTTCCAGGTTTGAAGACCTCCCACCAATCATATTGTCCTTATAGGATACTTCACCTGATATTGAAGACATACTCCTCTTACAGTAACCACAACTGAAATCTCAACACAAAGAAATAGATTTCAGACTTACCGGAGCTGTTACAAGGCTGAAAACACCCTTTTTTACTGTATTGAAGCACTTATGGGCTGAAAACAACACCACTTGTGGCTGAGCAAATTCTAGACTGAGAACAAAACCACCTCTGTAATTGTACTGAAGCACTTCAGGGCTGAAAACAACAYCACTTATGGCTGAGAGCARATTCTGGACTGAAAAACAGCACCACTTCTGGAGGTCGAACCTGGACTGTGACCACCCCTACGGTCTGTTCAATCTCCCAAACACCAACCAGGACTGTCTACTCAATCCTTCAACCTAGATCTGTTCTACACAGATCTCTCTAGCAGCCGAATGGCTACTAACTGCTGCGGAACCACTAGTAGGGCATAAGCTTCTGAGAAAAACTCCCCTTGGGCCCTACAGCCAAGAGAAACCCTAGATACAGACCTTGCTGTTGTCTACGGTCAGTCCTAGGGTTTCTTCACAGTAGCAGAAATAAGAGAGAAGGAAAAAAAAGAATAAAGAAGAGGAAAAAGAAGAAGGAAGCTAGTTGTAACTAGTCAGGCTGAATGGTGCTCTGATACCATGTTTGCTGGAGAACAGCAGAAGAGGAAGAAGAGAAGAGGTTTGAGAATGGGGCGGCAATAGTGTCTCAGCCGGCCCTAGAATCTGACATATATTTTTACAATAAGAGACTACACAAAAGGACTAGAATGCCCCTGATTAGTGATGGGACACCTAGACATAATAAACAAAAATAAAACATGTTTAGGCCCAATAACTAAAGGCCCATAATAGACTAAGGAACTTAAACATAAAAGTTAAACTAAGCCCACCAACACTTAACCACTCGAACCAACAAATACTATACTGTACACCAAGGTCTATACTAATAATGTACATTAAGATATATCTTCACAAGCATAAACACATAAAATATTTAATAAATAGGGTTAAGTAGACTGCAATCCACCTCAGAAATCTGAAATTGCAGCCCCCTCCTAGTCTACTAGTAGCCCCCCCCCATAAACCGCATCCTGCCCGTGAATTTGGCATCAATCCACAGGCAAGATTCAGTCCACCCCTAGAAATCTTAGCTCCACCCTAGGGGTGGACGGAACTATAAAAACCCCTAATAAATAAAATAAGTCCAACCAATTCAACCTTGGTCCAAAAAAGGTTCACCTATATGCCAAAAGAACTGGTCTGGTTAGCCACCTAGTTCTTACAATATTGATTAGAATATTCCTCATTAAGTAGCCAACAAAAATATGGTTTTTAACTAAAACAAATCCAAGCACAGCAAGAGACATTGGAAATAAGGATAAACAATCCAAACTAGCTAAAAGGGCTAATTATGTATGTAGTTGTATGAAGGGCAGACATGAAGAAAAAGACTTACAGGGTTGTACATCTCTTCACTGAGCCCAAAATTTACAAGAACAGAGTTGACCAGCATTGATAAGTAGTGTACAATATAAGATCCAGCCCCAACCTGAAAATACCAAAGGCATGTAAGGTCTCAGAAAATAAGACATGAGAGAACAGTACTCTAGTTAAACATTTAGCATCATAAATTACCAATAAAAATATAACAACGTAAAGTCATCAAACAAACAAAAAACTTACCACTGAACCATATAGAGTGAGGTAGAAGAAATTTTTCCTGCCAGTTGGTAATAACTTCATACCCTATGTCAACATGAAAAAGCAGTTAACTGATTAGATGCTGCATCCAGTATCAAATTTGAAATGCGTACCTAGCAGGAAATGTATTACCAAAAACATGACATTGAGATAAACAATAAGATAAAAAGGATGGGGGGAAGAGATGATTTCATACATACAAGTAACCCAACACCTAAATAAGAAACTCAACAAGTATAATGACTAAGAAAACACTCAACAGAGTACTGACTTCAAATTAACCTAACATTTGCGAATGTGGGAGCTCCAATAATAGCTCAAAATTACAGGAAAAATATTTGCAGAAATGAAAAACAACATGAAGATTTCCCAAACCAACATTAGACTGATCTCATGATATTAGCCATAAAAAAGGAAAAGAAATATAAGTTTCAGACCCCTTTGAGGGGGAATTATCACTGGAAACATAATACCAGCATAATGCATAATAAAAAGACACCAAATAAAGAGTGAAACAGTTTTCATAAAGACATCAAGTAGCTTGTTAACATAAACTTAAACCTATCATCACCAAAATACCTGAAATAGAATAATCAAAATGACAAGGAAGATTCCAATAGCCATTGAACTGCTATAATAAAATGGCACCCAATTACTGACAATTGGTGCCAAAAGCAGTAAAATAAATCCAAGAGCAAGGCAAAAGAGACGCCATTTCTGAAACTCTGCAGGACAAGTGAGCATTAGAGTCATACCTTAAACCAAACTAACCAATGCAGAAAACATAAAAAAGAATAAATAAAAAGCAAAAAACTTTCAAATAAATGAGCTTAACCTTCCTCAACAGAAACTGTGACAGACCCAGATATTCCATCATTAAATCTCACATCAACATATCTATTCCCATATGGTGACATGACAGTGCTACATGATCCCTTTTGGATAGCTTTCCATTCATCCTTTGTGCATTGGCATAACCCAAGTGAAGCATTCCTGCAAACAACACAAGAATGGGACATGAATATCCACCAGAATAATAAATTCAACCATAAAAAACACCTAGGGGTGGCAACCCACCTACTTTAGTAAAGAGTCATTATGGGTTGAGTGACCCATTTGGATCAAGGAAAAAGGGTCAGGGTGGGGTTGGGTTGAGGGTACCCATGAGTCAAAGTTAACACTAGTCATCTACCTAATTAGCTTTTAGGGTTTGATGCAAGTATTAAAAAAAGAAGTTGGAAAAATTTGAGGAACTTTCGATGGCTGCAGCGACCGATACCACCAATCTTGCTGCCGTCGAAATCACTAATCTTGCCATCACCGGTATGTCCATCCCGATTTCGCTCTTCTTCCTCTTCTCATCGCCGCCGCCGGTATCAGATATCAGTTTCAAATCTATTAATCTACCCTTCCTCCTCCCCTCGTCTTCGATCTAGATTTCAGATCTACTTCCTCCTCTTCCCCTCTTCTTCTTATTATTCTTATCGCCACCACCGGCCAATACAACCAATCTAAATTTCAGATCTACTTCCTCCACCCCTCTTCTTCTTACTCTTTTTATTGCTGCCGCTGGTACCACCCCACCAATTAGGTCTTCTRACTCTTCCTTCTCCCCTATTCTTATTCTGGCATTGGGCCAGATCTAGGATGGCATGGCCACCAGTTACAGGAACCAGAGAAGAGGCGATGTTTTTTTGCAATTTGTACATATTGCATCATTTTTTATATTTTTTKGTATTAGCTGAAGTATATGATCATTTTGATTTTTTATATTTTAATTATTTTTCTGTAATTTATTATCTTTTGTCTAAATATATGAATTTTGAAAATTTTATGATTTTAGGTATTTTACACAATTCTTGTTTTTATCTTTTTTTTTGTTTTTTTATAACTTTTCAATTGAAATATATATATTTATTTTGAATTTTTATCAATTTATGTATTTCTTGCATTTTCTACATTTTTTAAATATATATTTTAAATTTTCCTTGTTTTCTGCAATTTTTATTGTTTTTTCTGTGATTTTTTTTGTTTTTTGCAAATTTTTTAATATTTATAGTTTTATTTGGTATAATATTTATATTTTCTTAATATTTGCATTAGGTTAATGGGTCATATGGATGGCTCAGGGTAGGTCAGGGTCAAGGTGGATTGTGATGGGTGGCAATGGGTCAATGGGTCAATATGGGTGGGTTGGTACTCAACCCACACCCAACCCAACCCACCCATTTGGCACCCACTAAAAACACCCAAAATGTCTTAAAAACTTGTGATTTCAGCCAAGAATATTTAATTATCAGAAAAATAAAGTGACGAAAAGTAGTGGAAATCAGAAGGAGTAGGAGAAGAAAGAAGAAGGGAGAATTGGAAGAAACTGTCAAATCATTGGAGACTAGGATGACCCCCCAATTCTTTTGTATAAGTCAGCCAACTAATGAGAATTACAATTACAAATCTGCCCCTGTTCGAGTGGCAGTAAAAGAAAAAGAAAAAGAAAAGAATGATCTAATAAGAGGCCGGCCAATCTGTCAACAGACKCAACACTCCCCCTCAAACTAAGCATATAGATTAAGGGTTGCTTGAGTTCAATGCACTACTCAATATTGATAAATGGTGTCGCTACAGATTTCTTTCAAGAGACCTGAGACAAGGAGACCCCTTATCTCCCTTCCTTTTCACCTTAATTGCAGAGGTGATGAGTAGAATGATTATTAAGGCCGATCAGATGAATTTGTCTGTAGGGTGGAGGATAGGAAGGCTTGAGGTGGTAGTCACACGCTGCAATTTGCAGGTGATATCATTCTTTTCTGTGAGGAGTTGGGAAGAGGCATAGATGATGATGATGATAGGAGACTAGGGCAACCGGCAACCCCCTACTTCCTTTGTATAAATCGCCAACTAATGAGAAATACAATTACAAATCTGCCCCTATTCAAGTGGCAATAAAATAAAAAGAAAAAATAAGGCCCATAATACACTAAGTTAATAATTTAATTAAAACCCAACAAGAACAACTTAAAATAAGAAAATACAAGAAGTTTCCCTCAATGCTTGTATGGCCTAAGAAAAGGTGAAAAGTCATGTGGAGATGTGGACTGCTTGGAAAGAGAGAAGTGCAAGAATTTATAGGATAAAGAGAGAAGCATGGAGGCAATTAAAGGAAGCATAACCATAAAGGTGGCACAATGATCAAATCATTGGAGACTTTTCAAAAAAGAAATGATCAAATCATTGAAGGGTTTTTCCTCCTTTACATTTGATGACATCACAAGAAAGTGGAGGGAAACAGCAAGGACTTCTTCAAAGAAGGATCTGCCTAGTTCAGTGTGACTGTGGATACCACCTGCAATAGGCTTTATAAAGCTCAATGGAGTTTCCCTAAGGGCTGAGATAATGGCAATACTAGAATGTGTGCAAAGGGCAAGGAGTCCGAACATCAATAGGTTGATTATTAAAGCGGATTCCAAATTGGCAATAGGTTGGCTGCAAAAACAAGAAAAAAAAAAAGAGTTTCAATGGGTACAAAGGGAAACAAGCAGTTTTGCAGATAACCTAGCAAAGCAAGGGGTGAGAAGGGATCAAATGTTTTGGGCAAATTTGTAAGAATATAATTGAGGAGATAGAACTTTTATCTCCACTTAAATGATTGTATATTTGACACCTTAGTGTTTCTTTATTAATAACATTTGGCAATCATTGATCAAAAAGAAAAAAGAAAAGGGCCCAATAAAAGTGTTGGCCAATCTGTCAGCACAWAATACTCATAAAGGAGGAACATCAAACCCCAAAATAAGATAAAAGATAATTTCACTTACTACCCATCAAAAAAGATGTCACTTACTGGTGGAAACAAACCCCAATTTTGCCATGGAACTTGTCAGGGATTACAATTGATGGTGTCAAAGTAACGCGAAATGCATTAGCATAACTTTTGATTTTCAACCTTGAAAGCCCAGTAACATGAACACGCCCACATGATACCACGTCTTTAGAACCATGACTAGATGAATACCCAGGAAGGAGCAATGGTGTCAATTGCAAAGTGGGATTCCCCAAGTGAATATCTGTGACATAGAAATGTTAACATTATCAGAGTTTTCAAAAACAGCAAGGCCGTAGGAACATGAATGTAAATGACCAAAAAAGATCCTTATTTACTTTCTATGTTTTAATAAACATGCTTTTCAAAGAAAGTACCAAAAAAAGAATTGTAGACTGTAAATGTTGCACCATTGCTAACAAACAATGATGTTACAGCGTAGTACACCATATACCTTTTTATTTTTACTTTTTCCATTTTTTGCACAATGTGACCACTCTTAAATTTGAACCTGAACCCTCACAATTGCCAATCCCAGCCTGCATTTTTTTTTGCACTGACAGCCAGGAATATAGTTTTCCTTTAATTTTCTATAACAGAACTTTATCTGATGCAATTGAATTCTCAAAATGAGCATCCCCCCCCGGCGGACAAACCTGAACAAGGCCATAGGTATTAGGTCCCATACAATTCTCAAAATGTGTTTCTGTACCCTGGAAAATATCTTAAAATTGACTGTGGTGCATGCATTAGTAAAAGAAGATTCTGACATAGAGCATCTAATATCAATATTTTTTGACAGATAACATCTAGGCCTTGTTAGAGTTGTACACACGTCAGTTTGGTTCAGTTCAGTTGCACAGAATTTTGTCAACTGAACCAAATATCTCGGTTTGACCATTATGCCAACTGAAACCAACCGAAAAGTAGCAAAAACTGACCTTTGATAGTAGCTATTGGATGCTCAGTTTGGTCAGTTTAAACTGAACTGAGATCTCTTCGTTTTTGTTTTGATTGATTCCTTGATTCATTCTTTATTTTTTCAGTCTTCTTGGGGCTCCATATGAAAATGACCAATGACAGATTGCCATTTTCTGATCATACAATTAAAATCTGTAGGAGAATCACTTTTATAAGTAATAAAAAACCTTTATTTGATTGTCTGAACATTTTATTCAAAAATCAAAACATAAAGCAATAAAAAATAGAATAATGGATATTAGAATATAGATACTACTTCACATTTGTACTGTGCCTTGGAGTAAGGGCTATGCATAAGGGTAGGTGCCAGGAGTATAGATAGACTTGCAGTGTTGCACRGTTCACTTTCTTGTGTTAGGTTAAAAGGATTTTTGTATTTTTGAATTTTGATTGGGCATTGGGAAGTGGGACATGACTAGATGAGAAAGAGAGATCACTTTCCATATAACAGGCTAGGCTGCATAATGTTTTCCACTGATATATCCTCAGTTCAGGTCAATTTTACTCTGTTTACAAGTTCATGAACTGAAACCCGAACCTATCAATCGGATATATATATATAATAAACTGAAACCAACCACCATTGGATCGAGTCGGGCCGGTTTGGCTGGTTTGGTCGATTTTTACCATCTTGTGAACAGCCCAAGGCCTCATTCAGTTGCAGGTAAGTTACTTACCCGGGGAAGTGTAGCCACCCAGGTAAATGCAATTACCCATGTTCTTTTGTCATGAAATTACACAGGTAAGATTTTCCTCCATTACCATTTTTACCTTGCCTCAACCACTTATCCATATTCTTTTCACAGGAGCATTTTAATCCAATTAATTTTGGCCATTTTCCCTCCCCTGTGGAAGAGTAATGTACCCACTTGGGAGAAGGGTAAGTCTTTCCCGGGTAAGTGACCAAAAAACTTACCCAAGGTAAAGCTTACTTATTGTGGGTCCCACATGATTTTCCAAACAATGAGGAAAGTCGGTCAACTTTCCCATCGACCAACTCACCCCACAAACTTACCAGCAAACAAACAAGAGCCAAATATCAATTTTATGAACCAAACTTTACAAAGTGTTAAACCTTCCAAGTAAAGAAAGACAAGTGCAGCAGCACATTTGTTAATATAGGATGCAAAAACAACCATAGATTGACTAGCTAACTCAGCCCTTCAATTGATGACTCAGCTAACTGATTCATCATAATCATAACAAGAAATGCCTCTAGATGCCAACTTTGCCTACCAGAAATGAAAGAAAACACAATCACCTTTCTACAAACACCAAATTTATTAGGACATGGGTTACATGCAAACCAATGTGGTTAAACCATATTATTTATGATCTTATTATCATAGCACTGGATGCTAATAATAAGAAAAGAATACCCATACCCAATAGTGAAGGAACTCTAAGGAACAATCCTCTCATATTTTATACAGCATAATAGGATACAAAGCACCAATTAACTCAGAAGAAATCTTTTCTTTTCCTTTTTATGCCCGAATTAGATTTTACAAAATAAATCCAATGCAATGCAATTCAATATCAGATTCTTTCATTAATTTGAGATTCGGAAAAAAAAAAAATCTCTCTTTCAAAATATATTCGATGGAGGCCAAACCTGATACTGAAATGGTTACAAGTATCTGACCAAAGAAAATGGCCATCGACAGCAACAAGTTCAACATCGTCCCTCTGAACATTGGCTGTTACAAACAAGCAATCAATCCTTCAAAACCCTAATAATAATTTTCCTTATTCAATAGAAAGAATGAACAAATAAGCCACTCCCAAAAGGAAAAAGTAGAAAGCAAATAAATAAGATTTGAGTAAAAAAAAAAAAAAAAGCTAATGTCCAGGGGACTAGATAGAGAAGAAAAGAAAGAGCACTAGAATGCCAAAACTAGAGAGGAGAGAGAGTTTTACCATTTTCTGCGAAAGCAGAAGCGACAAAAGATGGAAGAGTAAGCACCCCAATCATGAACTGAAATATTGCCCCTCTCCTCGACTGTTCTTCGACGCTGAAATTGTACCAAGTACGGATTCAAAAAGAATAAATAAATAATAAGCGTCTGAAGTCTGAACTGATGGCATACACAAATCAGTATTCGAGAACGGAAGAGGGTAGATTCTGGTTTTGACTTTGTATGCGCAGGTCTTTCTTCGTCACGAAGTTAAAAAAGGAAACAAATAGGAGAGAGAGAGAGAGAGAGAGAGAAAGCAGGATACCTTGGTGGAGAAACACACCACCGGCGTCCGATGAACTCGCTGTTGGTGAAGAACAAAAGACCATGCCTCGAAGATTTGAAAAAGAGTAGTTTTAGGTTTGTCGAAACAATTGTTTAAACGGAGTGAGATTATATATATCGAGATATATTTACTATTTTGGGTTCTACAAACACACTTCAATCAAAACTTGTATAATTAAATAAAGTAGGGGTAAAGTTGGAAATGAATTGCCATATATTAAAGCGAATGGAATCGGGTATTTAGGGATCGATCTGCCTCAACCTAAAAACAAAGGAGGGATTGAGTGTGACAGGTGTCAATCCGGTGATGAATGAGATTACTTAACGAATACGAATTTGTAATTCATGAGTCATGAGTCATGACTCAACGCGTTGATAACCCGATCTTCGAATTCGGCCAAGATGGATAGAATTCGGATTCAAATAGGCAAGTGCATATAAGATTCATAATTATTATTTGTCCTAATTAAAATGCTTAATTAAAGAGCTTGATTCAATTGAATAATGTATTTAATTATAATTATTATCTAATTAGTCACATAATTAATAATTAATTTATCACAATATAATTATTAATCAAGTAATCAAAAGGCTTGTTACTTTCGTCAGATACCCCGGATCCAGTCAGTGCAGAACCCGTTCCAATGGTCTTTATAGCTTTGTATTAGGAATATCTCCCCATGAAATAAACCACATAACAGAGATGTTTCCCATGCAAGGCTTTAAAGGTTTTTCGAACAGTGTTCAAAAGTTTCACTCCGTAGTCTTCATCTTATGTTTCTTTATTTGTTCATTTTTTATTTATTAAGATATTTTATTCTTTCATTTATATATGAAAGGGACTGATAGTTTAATAAAGCATATGACACTAAATGGAATAATTGGGTCAAGTTCTTTAGAAAGCTTTTAAGGAGCTTGACTATTCCATGTGTTTAAGCTTGTTGTCTTGAGATTTTTTGCAGCATGTTATAAAAAATTAATAAAATGAAAAGAAAGAATCCCTTGTCAAATTGATGAGACTCACCCGCACTATCAAATGTTAGAATTGTCCTTTTGTTCTTTATATTCAATGCCCTCTAATTTTGTGATTTTCCCCCTTTTGCAAAAGCTTGGGTTTAAGGGATATAGGCCCTGTAACCAATAATAGGTTTCACCTTAAATGGTTTGAAAAGGATTCATGGATCATACAACCTGAATTCTAGTTTAGAACTTTTGTTTTTAAATATTTGTATTCTTTGAAGGGTTTGAAAAGCATTCATTGATCGATCATACAACCTGAAACATATGTAGGGTATTTGGTATGACTTCCATTTATTTAATAAACCGTGTCAGGTTATTCGCCATGTGGGCATTTGTCCCATCATGCTATTTCATACGCCTATTTATCTAAATTATTTGTGAATGCATTAGTAGTATTTTCTATTAATATTTTCAATTATTTATTTACTTTTATTATGGATTCCATCAATAGGGATTGGATAATGCTTATAAGCATATCACACCCGGTGTTGGGCATAGATATATCAAAAGGCTATACAAAGGAGAATCACTGAAGCAACTTTTTTATGCAACTTCTAGAATATACACAAGATCTGTTTTTTTAAGTGCAATAAAATCCATAAAGGAGGTAAGCCCTTATGCCTACCAATGGTGCAATGAAATTGACCCAAACTTATGGTCTATGCATGCATTTCCTATTCATTCAAAGGTTGATAACATTACAAATAATTTGATGAAATCATTTAACATATGGATAATGTCATCTACGTATTTACCAATCATCCAATTACTTGAAAATATTAAAAGTCAATGGATGGAAAAATTGAGAGAAGTAACTGAGCTATTACTAGTAATACAACTATCATGGGAAACACACAAAAATTGTTAAATAGGAAGAAGTCCAACTACACATATAAAATTAATATTTCCTTAATTTCTATGCTAGTTTTAATTAACAACATTGGCTTAAGATATCCTATGTTATGATGAAAGTGAATACAAAGTGTGATACAATACTAGTAACAATGTGGTAAAACTTGTTAAAAGGTCATGTACATGTTGGCAATGGGATTTAAGTGGTTTACCTTATATTCATACAATTGCTTGTATAAAGCAACAGAGGGAGAATGTTGAAGACTATTATCATGAGTCATATATTCGAGCCTCTTATTTGTATGTTGTTCATCCAATCCCAGAGGAAAAACATTGGCCTACTTTGAGTTGGGTTCCAATTCAAGCACTTGAATCCCAAAGAAAATTGGGAGGCCAAGGGTGGGAAGGCGTCGCAATATAGACAAAGGTACATCAACAGCTAATCATGGCAGTAAACAAAGGAAATGGTGTTGTTCTCGATGTAAAGAGTATGGACACAATTTAAGGAGTTGCAAAGGGATTGTTCCATCAAGATAAGGTGATTGACCATTCAGGGGCATTTTAGTTATAAAAATATATTTAATAAGGTTGATTGACCATTCAAGGGCAGTTTGGTCATGGAAATTTTGTTAATGCTGATGTGGACTACTTCTATCAAAGATCACTAACAGTAATATAATAGAAAGTGAGTATTGGAAAAAAAAAAAAAAAACATTGATATGGGGGGCTCCCTAGACGTTTTGAAAACTTATGGTGAGTTTAAGAGAAATGATGAAAAGTTATGGTGAGTTTTTGATAATTTTCCTTGATACTTTTATATATTAGTAGAGATTTGTAAGAGATTAAGATTTTAATCCTACTGTCATATCAAACTCCAATCTAATTAATGATGTTTAATGAAACATTGAAATTGCAAAAAATAAACCAATAAACCCTAATACTCGACAGTCATTTTGTCTCCTTTCTCTCTCTCACTAGTTTCACCTGTCTCTCTTTCATCAATTAGGTTTGGATATTTCTTAGTCTCAAAACCCTCACTTGCATTAGATATTCAGTAATTAGATTTGAGTCGAAAGTTGGCAAGCTTAGGGTATATTTGGTGATTAAGTGGTTAAGTACTTATTTGAATAAGTACTTAATACTGTTTGGTGGCCCATTTCCCAAACCACTTATATTTATTTTAATTAAGTACTTATTCGGGTGAGAATGTTTGGCAAACCACTTCCCCAATAATACTTATTTTAGCAAAACAAACATTTTTAACCCATATTTCACATGCCCACATGTAATGTACATCTAGTGCCATGTAGGCAGACATGTGGCACTAATACAAGAATAACAACAACAACAACAACAACAACAACAATAATAATAATAATAATAATAATAACACCAACACATTATTAATTATATTTATGAAGTAAGTAGCAATAAAAAATCAGAAATTGCATATTATTGCAAATAATAAAAAATCTATTATGTAAGAACCAAAAAAATATGGAAGAACAACACAAGTATATTTGGCTAATGTATATCATCCAATGCATTATGCAATAAGAATTAAAAAAAAAATACCACCAACTATTCACATTAATAATCCAAAAAAAATCAAAGCAAAATTCAAAAAATGCAAAAAATAACAAAGTTTAAGTGATTGCATATTTTTGGTGTAATATTCAACAAAAAACCAACAAAAAAATCATCCATTTGTTCATATAGACCATTATATACTGAACACACATAAAATCACATCATCATTTGGTTTACATCATTAAAAAATTGAAAAAAGGTTTTCAATAAAATATACAAAAAATGGTAAATAGTGACAAAACAACCAAAGTCTAGCGCCTCTAGTCACTAGCGATTTTCTGGTGGGTTTTCCATTGAAAAAAAAAAAAAACAAATCTAGCAAAAAACATAGAGAAGAAGATCTTGTGTTAAAATCGATAAAAAAAACCACAAAATAGAGTTTAGATGCAATAGTAATAAAAGAATATGGAAAACGAGCCAACACTGGTGGTTTTTTTGCTGTCCAAGAAGTTGAAGATTTCCCCTCTAATTGTTGTCACGTTGCACAAGCTCGACCTATGTGAAGAGGTAGTTTGGGAATATTGAAATTTTTTGCAGATTGGCTCATCCCAAATTTTTTGAATAAGCACTTATTGAGTAAGCACTTAAAAAAAGCAGCCTAGGAGTTGCTTATTTTTTAAGCACTTATTTTCGAAATAAGCATTTATTCCTAACTTTTTTGCCAAATAGAAATAAGTGCGTATTTTCCACGTAATGTGTGGTTCCACCACTTAAAATAAGTTCTTATTTGAATAAGTACGAAAATCAAACAATGCCTTGAAAGAGAAAAAAAAAAGGCCTTGGAGTAATCCTAGAGTCGAAGGACATTGCTTCACGAGAAAGAATTGCTGCTACCTCCCAATTGTAAAAACTGAATCGCAAGTCAACACCCATCAAGCTACAAGAGCAAGGTACGCTTGAATCCTTGATAAATTTTCTATTTTCTATCTTCCTATGTGAAAGAAAACACTACATTGACTTTGACTTGAGATGACCCATTAATATTCATGTTTTTTGGTTTTCATTCATATGAGTTGAGACAAAGACAAAAATACTACAAAAGCTTAAAAAGTAAGCATTGAACTCATCTTTTTGTTTTATGGTCATGGGTTTAATCAATTGTGTTTTTTCTCAATGGCCTTGATGGGCTGCACATGCCATGCATCCATAAAATTACACCAATCAAAGCACTTGTGGAAGATTTTGAAAGTTAGTGAAATATGTTAGATTTGGGGTCTTTACTATTTAATTAGTTTGTAATTATATATTATAGTTGAAACATATATATAAAATAAAATAGTAAATGATTTCATCATTCAAACAAGTTGATTTAAGAAGCCTAGCATTTTTAAGTTCATTCCTTTATATTTTCCACTTTGGTGTTTAAAAAAATTAGTATATGGAGTTTTAAAAAATGAAGAAAAAATGGTAAGATCCAAATCTATTTTATTGATAGTGTATAAACACCATCCAAGACAAGCATAAGCAGCTCCATGGTTTGTTGACATGGTTTCATATATTCTTTTTTTATTCATGTACATGTTCTTTTTTTTCTTCAATTGCTTAACTAATCTGATGAGAGATGATTTTCCCTTCCAATTACACCTTGACACATGGCAATACGAATGCTTTATAGCACCTCATCGACATACGTGGAAGGATCTCGCTTAATGACACCTTGTCAGCTCAGCTTATGAGGCTTGAATAATATCTGACCTCTGAATGTGGGGCCACCTAGCACTGCTAGGATCCCACTTCCCCCACTTTGTAAGGAAGTGGGTACAAGGCATCCCCAGATCGCAAATGTTCCGCATGGGCATATCACATGGACGACAGACGTGCTCCCATCAATCACCCAAACGTACTCACTTAGGCTAGCCACCTAACTTGCTCCTCTCGCCATGTCTAAGCCGAGCCTTGAGGACTATATAAGGGTAAGCTGCCACCATTCGAAGGTATGGACATTCTACTCATTCTTGCTCTTTCCTTTCTCATCACCTCAAAGAGCTTGACGTCTATTGACTTGACAGTCAGAGTCCATTACCTAGGACATTTCTTGGGTTCTCTAACATTGTTTTTGCCAATCTTGCCACATTCAAGCTCCAGATCACCATTGCCAATAGGGATCAAAACTTTTGAATTCATCAATTGCTATCGTCTATGGAAACTTCCTAAACACAAAGGTCATTCCCTTGCTCTCACCGTCATGTCATCTTAGAAAAATCCTAAGGACACTCATCATTCTAGTGGAGGATCCTCCTCTAGGGAACTTCCTCTTCACGCTAAACTCTCTACGCCGCCAATAAATATGCGGTGAACACTTAGGGGCAGGTTGTTGGCCTAGAAAACACTTCGACAAAGCTATTACTGGCTCACCATGAAGGAGGATGCCATTTAGATGGTCCAATGATGTGATTGATGTGGAAGTTTTGCCAATATAATGTGTTAGCCTACTATCAACCTGCAATGCCTCACTAGCCCTTTCCCATTTTGCAGTGGGGAATCAGCACCCTCAGACCTTTAGCACCAGCTACTGGCCAAAGAAGGTTCCTAGTCATAGCCATTGATTATTTCACTATGTGGGTGGAAGTTGAGCCTCTCACCACCATTACAGCTCGATACATTCGGAACTTATTTTGAAAGAACATCATATGCAGATTTGAAATACCATGGACACTAATTTCAGAAAATGACAAGCAATTCACTAATCTGAAATACCAAGACTTCTACCTTGAGTTGGAGGTCAAACAAAATTTCATCTCGGTTGCCTATCCTTAACCTAACGGAATGCCAAGGTAACCAACAACATGATCCTCCGTGGGCTAAAAACTTGGCTTGCTCAAACCAAGAGGCAATGGGTAGAAGAACTCCCTAGTGTGTTATGGACCTGCTGAACTATAAGTAGAATGACTGCTAGCAAGACTCCATTCAACCTCACTTTTCCCACTGAAGCGATCATCCCTATTGAGATCAAAGTGCTGACTTTGCGAATAGAGACCTATAACGAGGAAGAAAACAATGGCAAGCCTCAAACTATTATGGGCTTGACAAAAGAAGTGCGTAAGCAACCTAAATTTTGAACTATGACCTAGCAATAATGGGTTGCTTGCTATCATACTCGAGTTTAAAGAAGGATCTTCCATGTTGGCGATCTAGTGCTTTGAAAGTTCGTGGTGCCTGAAGTAAGTTCCGTAAAACTCCGCCCGAATTAAGAAGGACCTTACAAAATTGTTAAGGTATTACGACACAAGACCTACTAGCTCGAAACTCTAGAGGGGAGATCGATACCCTGTACATGAAATGCCAAGAACATAAAATTATACTAAAAATGGTTGAACTTACATTACCAAATAAAGTTCCAAGCTTGTTTTGCCACCTTGATTTATTTCACTGTCTAATTTGATTTATTTCATCATCAGTTCAATTTATTTCACTTAACTCATCCTGCCCTTATGAGTTGGGTCATCTCAGTTTTAGTTAACAATGAGATGGGGAACATGGCCTTGATTTGCTGGGAACTCAGGTGGATGAATTTGAACTACCGAACTACCTGAGATTAGAACAACTCATCCTGAGACCCTGCTTATGTGACCTTGCTTTGCACAACCTGGTATGGAATCATTTGAACTCGACCATCTTGGATCGATACACGGATTATTTCAAGAAAATAAAAGTTCACACAGATCGGTAAACAAAAAAGATATCGCTTTATTGCTTTTGGAGATTTTAGTACATTGTCATTGGGGAGAGAGAGAGAGAGAGAAGCTAAGCACGGAGGCCCATGATACATTGATGTATACATATAAGGTCCAAGAAAAGAGGCAAAAGTTTAGACACCACTAGGGGGCATGTTGTTTGTGACCTCCTCTCTGTCCCTAATCTCCTAATATTCTTTTGTTCAAGTTGTTTCTACCCATAAAAGAACACTTATTGTACTGGGGCATGTGACGCAGTGAGCTAATATGAGATCCAAGGTTTTTAAAACCAATTCGGACAATGAACCGGTTAGGGGTCCGGTTCCCTGGTTGAATGGTTTGATCATTTGAATTGAACGGATGGCCCGTTCTGACAAAAAAAAGTAAAAAATGGTCAAAACCGTTGAATGGTTCAACCGCCTGGGTCAGTGGTTTACTGACCAAATCAACATTTTTTTCGCAAAAATCTGGTTTTGGGGAAAACCGAAACTGGTCACCTAACCGGTTCTTGGTTTTTTTGGTCCGACCATCCAGTCCAGTCCAGTTTTGAAAACTATGATGAGATCCACACAGTACATAGAAACATACCAATTTTACCAAAAACAAATTTATATTAATGTAAGCTTTCTCAATAAACACTAGGTTTGGAAACCATTAGGTGTAGTAAGTTGATTTTGAGCTTGCATTAAAAAAATATATATATAGAATACAATACACCAAGGCCCCGTTCGCTTTCACTAAGTTTTTTCTTAACCAGGTAAATGCAATTACTTGAGTAAGTTTTTCTTGAAAAACACAAGTATGCAATGATTATTTTAGCTATAAAAATCCATTATTAAAAGGGCATTTTTGTCTATTCAAGTATTGTCAATTTCTCCCTAGGTGGAAAAGTTATTTACCCACCTAGGAAAAATACCCATGAAAATAAACTTTTCCTAATCCCCACATAAATCTGAGAGAAGAACATGAGGTTCTTGGTCAATGGGAACCAAAATCGCATTGACGAATTTTCTCCCTTCTCAAAATCCAAAAAAAGAATACCCCCAAGTATAAGAGCTTAACTGCTAAAGGGATCATTGTACAAGAAATATAGGCTCAGTTTGGAAGGAGTACAAATACAAATATGTATATAGTGCAAATACATACAAAATACAAGGTTTTACACTCTACAAATTTGCATTTGTACTCCTTCCAAACTGAGCCATAGGAGATTAACTCTACTTCGACAAGAACAGGGATCCAGTGCAGGGATGTTTCTATTCTCAGTAAAGTCTAAGGGAGTGCCATTTAAAACCATGGTTTGGCTTCAGACCATGAATGAAAGAACCTTTTCTTTGAATGGTCTGCTCTCCTCTTCGTAAATAGACGTTGATATCAAACGTGATTCCAAAGTCTGTCTGGTTGCTTAAATTGATGTGGAGGAGGGTTATCCCTGCTTGCACAAGACCCCAACAAGTATATAACCAAGGAATTAAAAAAAAAAATGACGGTAGTCCTCACCTTAAGTTGATTATGGTCTAACTTGTGCTTGAGGCAGGCCCAACCAAACTGGCTAACCTAATCCAATTATGTTGGATTTGGTTGGGCTGGTTTAGATGCCATTATGATCACATGTACGATAAAAATATGTTGGCACGTTTGGTTCATGGAAATAGGGGCTGGAACTGGAATTGGAATGGCTAACCATTTGGTTGGACGGAACTGAAACTCCATTTTCATTCCTAGTGGAATGACATTCCCCCATTTGAAGCCCCCTCTCTTGTAAATTAAAGGTTTGTTTGGCATGTCTTTCCATGCGGTTTTTCGGATGTTTATAAGCTGGTCAGACCGATTTTTAGTCTATTTTTGTTTGGCGCACGGACGATTTAGCCAGCAAAAGCCAGAATGCCGAAAGGATGCGAAAAGCTCATTTTGGGCTGATTTCGGGAAGCTCCAAATAAAGTTTTTCGCGTTTTATTCTCGTACGGAAAGACACGAAAAGATATGCATCTGCCAAACGTACTTTAGGCTGCTCAGATTTTCATGTAAAAGCTCAATACATCTTTTGACTGTCAGAACTAATAGAAGATCCTCTCAAAAAGATGCATCAAATGGGCCCTAAATCTCATTTCAACTTATTTCAATTCCCATTCCTATTCTGTATGAACCAAACAAACTATGTGAAAAGATCATTCCAGCTAATTTATATTATCAAAAACTTCCCTAATTTACCTAATTAGGAAACTTAATTTTTGGCATATATAATTAGCAAGGAGATGTTGCTGACTTTAGAAGACTCCTTACAACTTCTCATATCCACCCAATTTCTTTCTGAAAACAAACAAGTCGTAGACCTGAACAAAACCTAGATATCTAGCTAGTAACAGAATTTATTATTGTGGATTAATTTGAGCTAGCCATATCTGATCTGGCAACAGATATGATATAGTAGACAGAATCCATTAAGGGTCCCTTTGATTCGTGGTCTATATCAAATCAGAATCGGAATCAGATTCCATAAGATTTGCACAACTCGCATGGAGGATTGGCATCCAGTAGAGAGAAATAAGCTTTGCGTGGAGGGGTTTAAGTCACTTGTCTTTTCTTGCTGGGTGGAATCACATTCTCAACGGAAATCCCAGAATCGCCATACTCACGAACAGCTGGAAATCTGGAATTAGAATGGGCCATTCTGATTCTGTTATTCCTTCAAACCAAATGGGCCCTAGTTATTGAACTTTAATGGGATTCATCACATTAGCATTCTTTTAATGCATGAGTATGATATTGGAGGAACCCTATGAATACAATATGATCAGACTTACTATTCCGTTTGAACAACTAGAATAAACACATAAAAACATAAAAATGGTGATGGCATCACTATCAACATTAAGGACACTTTTCCCATTAGCCAATGCTAGAAAAGTGCACAGTCATAATCAATCCATTCAAATTATTTGCTTGGCATTGCCCTTACTCTTATGCTCCTTGGCATTGCCCTTACTAACGCGCACAAAATATTTGCTTAGTCTAAAAGAATAGGGGGTGTTCAAACCCTGTACCATGGTTTTCAAAACCGGATCGGATCAGACGGTTGGACTAAAAAAATCGGGAACCGATCAAGTGACTGGTTCCTTTTTTCCTCAAAATCGGATTTTTGCAAAAAAATGTTGATTTGATCAGTAAACCGCTGACCTAGGCAGTTGAACTGTTCGAAGCATTCAACGATTTTAATCGTTTTTTATTATTTTTATCAAAATGGGCCAACTGTTCGGTTCAAACAGTTGAACCGTTCGACCCAGAAACCGGACCCCTGACCGATTCGGTCTCTGGGTTGGTTTTAAAAACCTTGCCCTGTACTACAATTTCAGTCTTATTGAAATACACTCTAACATCTTTTGAGTTAACTTATGCCTAATCTACAACTAGGCTTATAACCCCTTCAACCACATAAGATGAGCTGTTGAGCTTTAAACAACCCAACACTAGCAGCCTTTCTATCCTCTTCCTTGACATCAGCAATAACACCAGAGGCCAAACTTTACAAGACTCTTGTATATCTTTTAGAACTTTATTATATTTGGAGAAATCAATAAGAGGCATGTGGCTACCCGACCTCAAGGGAGACGGAGTTACACCTAAATTTTTGGAAATTGGGAATTTAGAAAAATCTAAGATTTTGTAAGAAAAATAGAATTTTCTTGGTGATTCATTGCCTAATATGGATAGAGATTCTTAGGATCCAGGAATCCAGGTATGGTATGGGAAGGTGTTAGGCACCCCACACGTAGTAGGTTAAACCGTCGTCTACTTGGTCAATGTTCCGAGGACATTTTTTATAATTTTGGGCTTAAAAGAATAACAAGAAAAGCTTATGCAACATGGGTGCAACTAAATCGGCCTCTACTTTGTTCCGGATTTTTATAATTTTTATAGGACTCACTTGGGTGCAACTAAGACTATTGATATGCAACATGTAATGTCTATAGTGGTGTGTTTTTCTAGTAGACCAACTAACCATGCTATGGTCTCAACTGAAGGGATGAGAGATTCATCGTATGGACGCCCAAATCTTGCGGAATAAATGGGCAAATTTCAAAAATTTTTCTCTCCCTTTCAAATGGGAATCACATTCCCTATTTAGAAAATCATATTTTCAATGATCAATCTTGAACCATAAATTGAACCAGATCTGAACCAAAAGGAGTAGGAGATGATTATACCTGATACGGAGAAAAAGTATCTCCCAACGAAGGTGTTCACGCCCAAGGAAGGATCCAAAGACTGCTCCCACTGAAGATGGCGCAGTGCAGGATGGAGTAGAATCAGCAGTATTCTTCTCCAAGAATTTTGTCATTCGC
>NW_010729119.1:2180875-2262625 GCF_000365185.1 Nelumbo nucifera | reverse complement strand
AGTGAGAGTGCATCCCCGATCATTACCTTTGTCCGACAAAGGGGCTGATCCTGTCACTATGATCACCCACTCAGATGAATTCTCAGACTGTCCCAACATACCCAAGTTTTGACCACCGCTAAGGATCTCACTGATTGGTACATCAAAGACAGCCCAATCCGACACCCAGTGCAGTATCATAATCGAGTCTAGGGGTCGGGTGTAACTTTCTAGTTTTGTCCATTAATCTCCAAGGTCCAGGGCAATACTAAAAATCTGGTACAGTTCAAAGATTCAATTTATCCTACACTGTATGTGCCTAGGGTCTCACCCTGGCAGCTGAGACGGGCCACCCCAACCGACTTGGTGGCACAACAGTGTCAGTTTTATCAAGATAGATCTCCCCAAACCGACCCACTGGCTGTGAACATTCTAAACTAACACAAGTCTCATTAAATGTCCAATTTAAGGGTATTACACAGAAACATACCAAGAGAATATGAATCAAATATGCACTTTTATTCATTTACAATAAATTCATAAAATACATCATTCTGATTGAAGCTAAGGGCATACAAAACTGTCCAACTAACCATGCTATGGTCTCAACAGGATGATCCGAATTATTCTAGTGCATGAAAAGCTCAAAACGGATATTTAGAGTTAGAGTGCATTGTTAATCTTCAACGTGCCTTGTGTTTTTTTTTTCTTTTCTATTCAAGTTTGCAGTTTATTTTTCTTTGTGCTAACTTTCTCACAACTACAATACTTACATCTTGAGATCTTGTAAATCATCACTTTACTTCTCTCTCTCTCTCTCTCATACATCTACAAGATACAAGGTCAGCTAGTGTAGTTTGAGCTCTAACTCAACTAACCCTACTAATTGCATCAAACATTACTAATTGCTATAGGCTTATTGTTTTGTTGTTTACATTTATTGTCCATTTACATTTCAACATTATTTAATTTTCATCAGTTGGATGTGTCCTTGAGATTCTAATAGCAGCTAATCACTACTTGAATCTCAAGTCAATTATAGTTTGGATAGCTGGTCCTCTCTCTCTCTCTCTCCAGCTGCTAAGGCACACACCATCGGGTGCAACTGTTATTCACATTTGTGTTTATTTACTTTTAGTTGCAATTTACAACAATCATTATTATTGTTGCTGTAGTTATTTGCTGACTACTAATCCCTGCAACTCCAACTACTATCTTGTATGCTTACTTTTGTAGTTGCAAGTTTATCATTTTAATAGTTAGGTTAGTTTAAGTTTACTATCTTGATTCACTACTGAACCTAACTGACTAAGCCTTCAAACTTCTGTTGCATATTACTTGTTATAATCTTGGATTCAGTGTGAGGAAAATGGTCTTGAGCTTCATTGCCAAAGGGTCAAATAATTGTAATTGAATTCCACGACAATCAAATTTTTAGAGCTTTACCCAATTCACCCCCCTTTTGGGTAATGCCATTGGTCCCAACAATCTATACAAAATTCTTTCTTCTTCTCTATAATTGTAGCATCATTGGTGACAGGGTGATATATATTAAATTCCTTTCAAATGCTCATCAAGTTAGAATAATAGTCTTCAAGAGACTTATCTCCCTGTTGTGGCTAATAAATTGATTGAAACAATTGGTATATCCTAGTAATATTATTGCTCCTTGAGTACATCCTATTTATTTATACCCAATTATGCTTTATAGTATTAAGAAATGTAAGGGTGATGCTGATTTTTGTCTCAATGAAATTCCATAACCATGTTTTAATTTATGCATCCTCTTGTAACCACTATGAATACTTAGAAATATTAGCCTTAAGCTTCTTATCAGTAAGAGATTTTAATTTTCCAATAGCCACAGGTGACACTGATAACTTTTCCTTTAACGGAATTTTGATTGAATGGCTCAATGCCTTTTCATTCTGATTTCCTTGAATATATAACTGAATATATAGTAATTAAATGCTGATTTGTCTCTACCTACAGCTATACTGATTTACAGAGATTTAAGGTTGATTTATCTTTACCTACAGCTATACTGATTTACAGAGATTAAGGCTGATTTATCTCTACCTACAACTATACAATCTTCTTATGGAAAGATAATATGGATACAAAATAAATAGGCTGTACAAAATAAATGTTTGCTCTATATGGCAACACCCCCCCTCAAATTGATGCTGGTTGATCAAGAAGCATCAATTTGCCAATAAGAAATTGATGGCGTTGTCGAATAAGAGACTTGGTAAACACATCGGCAATTTGCAAAGCTGTGGAAACATGTGGAAGAGAAATAACTTGAGTATTTACAGCATCTCGAATATAATGACGGTTAACTTCAATGTGCTTGGTGCGCTCATGATAGACTGAATTAGTAGCAATTTGAATAGCACTGGTATTATCTGCATGTAGAGGAGTGGGATTAGATTGAGGAAATCCAATCTCAGTCAACAATCCTCGAATCCAAGTAATCTCAGAGCAGGCAGCAAACATAGCCCGATACTCAGATTCAGTAGAAGATTTAGAGACCCGATCTTGTTTCTTACTCTTCCACGAGATCAAAGAATCCCCAAGAAACATACACCAACCTGTAACAGAGCAGCGAGTATTTGGGCAGCTAGCCCAATCGGCATCGCTAAAAGCACTAAGGCGCAAAGAAGACCCAGCGAGAAAAAATAAACCACAACATGGAGTACCCCGAAGATATCTTATGATGTGACGAACTGCAACCAAGTGAAGATGACGGGGAGAGTGCATAAACTGACTAATTTGCTGGACAACAAAGGAGATGTCAGGTCTGGTAATAGTTAGGTAGTTTAAGCTGCCCACTAATTGTTGATACAAAGATGGATCAGTAAGTAGCTCTCCCTCATCCGAGTAGTATTTGACATTCACTTCGAGAGGAGTATCAACCAATGAAGAATCCTGAAGACCAGCCAATGCAACTAAATCTTGAGTATATTTATGCTGATTGAGAAATATACCAGAGGAGTTAGATTGAACTTCCAATCCCAAGAAATATGTAAGGTGGCCAAGATCCTTCATATGAAAGGACTCTTGAAGAAGCTGCTGAAGCTGAGTAATCAATAAAGAATCCGTTCCTGTTATAACTATATCATCAACATAGACCAAAAGAAGGACAATTCCAGTAGAAGTTTTATGAAGGAATAGAGAAGAATCATATTGACTTTGCACAAACTTAAACTGTAGCAAGGTAGATTTGAACTTCTCAAACCATGCACAGGGAGCTTGTTTTAAGCCATACAATGAGCGATTCAACTTACAAACTTCCAAAGTAGAAGAGGAAAACAAACCAAGAAGAAATGTCATGTAGATATCTTCTTTGAGATCACCATGGAGAAAAGCATTTTTGACATCTATTTGTTTAAGTAGCCAACCCTGTGAAGCAGCAATGGCAATAATTGTTTGCACAGTAGTCATTTTAGCCACCGGAGCATATGTCTCCTCATAGTCCACTCCATACTCTTGTCGATTACCAAGAGCAACCAACCTAGCCTTATAGCGCTCTAGAGTCCCATCAGAGCGAAGTTTCACTGAGTAAGCCCACTTATACCCAATAGGTTTAACTTTGGGTGGACATGGAACAATATCCTATGTATGATTATCCTGAAGAATTCGAAGTTCTTCTTGCATTGCTTGTTGCCAACACTCATGCTTAACTGCCTGGGAGTAAGAAGATGAAACCGAAACAAAGGATAAAGTAACACTAAAGGATGTATGATAGGAGCCATACCAATTAGGAGGACGGGAGACTCTAGTGGAGCGTCTCAAGATAGCCGGAGTAGGATCAGGTGACAGATCTGGAGTCGGAAGGGGCGGTGGTGAATGATGTCGTTCATACACATATCCAGGCTTGAGTCATTCAGGAGAAGAAGACGATTCATCAAAGCTAGGAAGAATAGCAATATCGGAGAATGACTGATCACAAGTTGGAAAGAAAAACTGATTTTCAAAGAAAACAACATTGCGAGAAACACAAAACTTCTTAAAAGAGGAATCATAACAAACAAAACCTTTATGATTTGTACTATATCCCATAAATGCACATTTAATAGATTGAGTAGAAAGTTTATGACATTCAAGAGGAGGCAATGAACGAAACAAACACAACCAAATGTATGTAAATGCCTATACTGAGGATGCTGTTGATAAAGACGAAAATAAGGAAACTCAAGGTTTAGAGTTTGAGAAGGCAGTCTATTAATAAGATAAACTGCTGTAGATAAAGCTTCTACCTAGAACTGAGGAGGAACGAAAGACTCAAGTAGCAAAGTACGAGCAACTTCTAAGAGATGACGATTCTTTCTCTCCGCCACACCATTTTGTTGAGGTGTGTGTGGACAAGAACGTTGTGAGAGAATACCTTTTTCATTTAAAAAAATCATGAAGTACATGAGACATGTATTCTCCATCAGAATCAGATCGAAGAACTTTGATGATAGTAGAAAATTGAGTTTCAACATGTGCAACAAAARTCTTGAAGACCGAAAAAACATCAGATTTGGAACGAAGAAAATAAATCCAAGTAAATCGACTATAGTCATCAATAAATGTCACAAAATACTTATAATGTGCATGAGAGATAACAGATGTAATCCCCCATACATCACTATGAATAATATCAAAGCATTTATCTACACGACTACCGGGAAGAGGAAAAAGAAGAATTTTACTTTTTCCCAATTTACAAGTTGAACAATCAAACGAAAGGCTTGAAATTTTATCATTATTGCCTAATAAAMCAGAATTCAACAAGTAAGACAATATAGTAGAATTGGGGTGTTCCAAACATTTATGCCACACCTCATTTTTATTACTAATAGCAGAACATGCAAAAGAAACATTACTAGGAATGGAAATGTGCAGAGGAAATAAACGTCCGACTTTAGGCCCCTTCGCGATCACCGTCCCCGATTCCTGATCCTGCACACAACAACCATAACGAGAAAAATGGACATTATAGTTATTTTCTATTAATTGGCCAACTGAAAGAAGATTATCAGAAAGTCTAGGTGATATAAGAGCATTGTTGAAAACCGGAGTAATATCACCAACACCAGTAATSGGCAAATGATTTCCATTAGCAACTTGAATATTTTCTGAACCATGATAGGACCGGACATTTTGTAGCAAATTAGCAGAACTAGTCATGTGATTTGATGCGGCAGAATCAATAAGCCAAGACTTATAAAGAAATACCATTACCTTGGAGTCTCAGAGCTAAGAGGGCTAAAACAATCATTTGTTGCACCATTTCAGGAGTAAGAACAATAGATTGAGCATTTTGATTGATTGCTGACATAGTTGAGGGCCCAGTTTGAATCTGATCTGTAGAAGAATTGCCAACTGTTGCTTGAAAAGCAGTGTTTTGACGATTTTGAGGGCGAGTCAAACATCTTTGATGATGTGCCCATGCTTTTTGCAATAATTGCAAAATTTCTGGGTACAATTTGCTGCAATATGCCCATAATTCTTGCAACTAAAACACTGAACCTTACTCATATCTTTACCCTTGCTTTTTCCGTGAACCGAAAATGCCATGTGTGTTGTATTCATTTTCTCCTGTTCAAGAGTGGTTTGTGTTAGAAGACGTTGTTCCTCACGAAGCAATTCACTGAAACACACATCCAAGGTAGGAGGAGGATGACGGTTCATCAAATTAGAATGAGCATTTTCAAAATCTGAACGTAGCTTCATTAGAAACTGATCGCGCTTGCTAATTTCATAAACAACCAATACATCAGCAAGAGAAACTTTAGACACTGCAGCACACACTATATCAGAAAATTCAACCCATAAATTTTGAAAACGAGAATAGTAATCTTGAATAGAGAGACTCCCCTGTGTATAATCTACAATTTCACACTCCAATTGAAATCTCCTGGCTGAATTTGTTTGATTATAAACCTTTTTCAAATATTCCCTCATAGTTTGAGCACTTCTATAGGGGCATAAATTAAGAACAATTTTAGAATCACATGACCCGGTAATCCAAGACATCACCCTAGCATCTTTGATTTTCCATTCAGCTAATTTAGTAGCATCTGCTGGAGCTGGAGTAGTACCATCAATATGTCCCCATAATTCTTTTCCAGTAACATATAAACAGAATTGAAATTCCCATGCCGAATAATTTTTTTCCCGTAAATTTAATACAAAATTCAGAGTGGTTACCAGCCATTTTCAGCAGAAAACAAGACAAATATAGAGAGATAAACAACCCAAATATGACCGGAAAGAAATTACCAAAATACGTGAGCTTTCTGAAGAAAATCACCCAGATGGAACTTGCAATCTATGGTGGCCTGAAGTTCCAATGTCACCCAAGAATAACCAGAAATTCCAGAACTCTAAGACAATGGCTCTGATACCATGATAACTTTTCCTTCGACAGAATTTTGATTGAATGGCTCAATGCCTTTTCATTCTGATTTCCTTGAATATATAACTGAATATACAGTAATTAAAGGCTGATTTGTCTCTACCCACAGCTATACTGATTTACAGAGATTTAAGGCTGATTTATCTCTACCTACAGCTATACTGATTTACAGAGATTAAGGCTGATTATCTCTACCTACAGCTATACAATCTTTTTATGGAAAGATAATATGAATACAGAATAAATAGGCTGTACAAAATAAATGTTTGCTCTATATGGCAACAGACACCTCCATAGTTTTCTCACAAACATAGTTTTCACTTTTATTCAACATGATAGTGGTCAACATAAAGGTTGTAGAGGCCATAACATTCAATTTTACCTCCATTGTATGTCACTTTTCTTAAAAGAATGGGATCACAACTAAATTTTGCCAATCTTATCACATTCAGAATTTACAAAAAACACCTATCACATCACTATTAATCACCTCACAACATTGTGAGCACCGGAAGGTAGCCCATTGCATGTCTAATTGTTGGAGCCTCCACCCATCATTGAAGAGAAAAAGGGAGTGACAGGACTCACGGTATTCGAATTTGAACAGACGGAAGGTGTTAGGCACCCCACACTCCTTATGTAAATGCCAATTCCCTAAGTTCAGAAAAAATGAAAAAAAATGAATAGCTGATTGGTGGAGTGCATGCAGATGAGTTAAAGATAGGATTCAACAATTGAAGTAGGCAAGAAAAGTGAAAATTCATTAATTAGACGACATGGCTTTATGCAAAAAATAGATCTCTCCTAAGTAAACCAGATTTCATGATGAAAGACTAAACACATGAATGTAACTTACTTCCAATGTTGACAGGCTGAGTCTGAGAAGCATTTTAGACTCTGATGATTAGGTTTCTTCATAGGCAAACTCCCATAATGTGCAAGAATAAATGTAACCAATATGCAATCACTAGATTTTTCTCACCATCATTAGCACTGCTAATCCTTTTATTATCTTTCTTTTTTTTTCTTATTTTTTCTTGTTATATTTTAAGAAGTCTAGCACTAGATTCAGCAATAGTACATGTTTGGATTATTTGGTTTACTGTTTTTTATAGATACTAAATCCTACTATAATTTCAAAGAAAGGAAAAAACAAATAGATAATTAGATAGATAGATAGTTAAATAAATAAATAAAAACATACTACTAAATCTTGCCATAGAATCAAATGAGGATTCAAGCCTTCCCTATTCACAGTCCATGTTTTAGATTGGGGTCCCATGAATGGGACGATTTTGGGATTCCCTTTCTTCACACCTTTCTTAGAACTAGTCATTACACAAGAAGGTCAAGAAGGGCACAAATTAGAATAGTTGTGAACAGAGACAAGCCTGATGCACAAATAGAGAAAATAGAAGGTTGGGGTAGTGTCAGCTTGGGCTCGTTCCTCTTCAAGCTGAAGTCCAACGAGTAGGGTGGTATTGGAGATTTCCCTTCACACCTCTCTTGGATTCAAAGATTTACTCAGGAAGGAAGAAGCACAAACACTTGATGCCAATTCCCCTTATCCCATGTTTGAGTCCTAGACAGAACAAAACAATAACTCTAATAGAAATTCAAAAACCTACCGTCTGAGCTCAGTTTCTTATTCGACTGTTGTTTGAGCTCACTCCCATCATCTTCTTCATCTCCTTTCACGATGATTTATTGGTCTTTGTGCTCACGAAGATAGAGAATAACTGAGTCATCATTTCCATCGAGAAAACTAGTCACTTCCATCAAGAAGTCACAAGTTGTCATAGGTGATGTAATTGACATTTTAACTCTGTCCAATGCATGAAGAATATTTTTAAGAAGTTGTCTTGTTTACTAGTATCAAATGTAGGTGGTAAAACCATTTTTACTGATTATCTTGTTCTTCCTTTTTTTTATGAAATAGGAAGAAAAATGGATGTGGATGGAATTACGATGGTTTATTGGTGGAAAATTTTTGTTTTTGGGGGGTAAAGTCAAGCTTATAGAAAAGATAGATGTAGACAAAATCTCATACTGGTCACTATTAACTATTGTAGAAGACTATGGATATTTGAAGGATGAGGTTAATAAAATATGCTGTAAGGTACCCATTAGGGGAAGTGTTTGATGACTCAAAGACATTTTGGTTGTTAAGGTATGTATCCAAGGGTGAGACTCTTGGCATGTATGTGGAGCACAATGCGTTAGACCTAGCATATAATGCATCAAGGTGCATTGCAAAAGAAACTGGTGGGGGGACCTATCAATAAATAGGCTCCAGGTGAATTGAAATGAACAGTTATAAGAGTTTGAATATCTTGGGGTTAATGATAGTCAAACTAACGTTGGTACATTGAATTGGATGGTAATGTAATTTTCCATATGTTGCAGTGTGATTTAGAGGATGTGTTTGGTTATATGACACAAGCTAGAACCATTGAAAAGGAGGAAATTGGTCAGGCTAGGGTTCCCAATGTTGGAGGAATTGGAGAGGAAGACCCTACTAGAAGGACTAAGGGGGAAGAACCCATTGGAGGGACTGAGGAGGAATGTTGGAATCTACATCTAAGTATGATGTTGTAGGTTTAGATATTGAATGGCTAATAAACAATGAAGATGAAGTGCTTCAATCGGTAAGGCAAAGAGTGAAGGGGATGAGTAGGAAGAAAGGCAAGTGGTGGGTCAGACAATGAAGCTGAAGTAGAACATTTTAGGAGGAAATAGAAGAGTGGTTTTGTGTATGGCCCCACCATTGAAGTCCCCCACTTTGAGTTAGGAATGGTTTTCCTAAATAACAAGCGGAGCAAAAGGGAAGTTATAAATCATGCAATAAAGAGCCATAGGGACATTAGATTTAAGAAGTGAGTCCCAAAGTATTAAGGCTTTGTGCAAGGATGAAGGTTGCCCATGGACATTTTGCTGCATTAGACAAGTGCACAAAGCATTTTCAGCTAAAAACATATGTTCCTATGCACAAGTGCCAGTGGACTTTATAAAAAAGATGTAATTTGTAACTTAGAAGTTGGAGAAAAAGAATTTCCAAACTGGTGCTAAGGATTAGTTGTTTTGTGACGTTACAATGTCATAGTATAGGAGAGCAAAATAGAGAGAAAAGGAGTACTTTGCAAGTGATTCCAGTTAGGAGTATAGGTTAGTCTATGATTATGATGTAGAGTTAGCGAGATCTAACCCGGGTAATGTTTTAATGCATGTAAGAAGGGACTTTTGACAAGTTGTAAACTAGTTATTGGGTTGGATGGTTGTTTCCTAAAGGAATTAAGGTCATAGCGAGCTTATTTTAATTATTGGTAGACATGCAAATAATCAAATGATGCCAATAGAATGGATAGTTATAAAAAGTGAAAGCATTGACAGTTGGCAATGATTCCTTGGTTACCTCATAAATGCTATTGGCATGATAGAGGCAATTTGTGCTAGTTACACCATTATTTCAGATCAACAAAAGGTACGTAGCTGACATGTTTGTCTTATATTAATACACGCGATGGAAGAAGAATGTTGAAATTCTAAGTATGTGTTATTATTATGAATTTTTAAGGGACTGGTTAAAGTAGTTATAGAGCTAATGCCTCATATAGAGCACATGAAGTGTGGAAGAAGTGTCTTTGCAAAATGGAGGAGGAAACACAAGGGTAAAGAATTACAAAGGTAGTTTTAGATATGTGCTACAGCCACTACCATGGCTGACTTCCATAATGAGCTAGAGAAGCTTTAGAGGTTGAAGCCCAGTGCTAAGGAAGATATGATGAAGGTAGATCTAATCCAGTGGTTGAATGCATATTTCATACATTCTTAAAGTGTGACTGTGTTGATAACAACATGTTAGAGACATCCAATGGAGGCATTCTTGAATTCAGACATAAGGCAATAATTTGAATGCTAGAAGATATCAAGATGAAGGCCATGTCAAGGATAGTGAAGAGAAGAAACTTTTTCTCCATATTCAAGGGAGAGTTTGGGCCCAAGATATAGGAGAAGATAGAGGAATATAAGGAAGAAAGTGCCCAAACTAGATTGATTTGGAATGGGGAGTCAGGGCATGAGGTCCAACAAGGTGCAAATTTGACTGAGATACCCTGTCCCCATAAGAAGGAAAAAATAGAGGATTATGTTGCCATTGGTATAAGAAAGATACCCTCTTGAATACCTATCAGTATGCCATGCATCTAGGGGTGAAGTTTTGGCCCAAGTCCACTGCCAAAGCACCTGAGCCACCAACAATAAAGAAGAAGAAGGAAAGGCCTAGGGAGAAGAGGATTCTAGAGAAATGGGAGGCTCCAGAATGACCTGCCGGTATTTCTTTAAATATGGGCATAATCATAGATCTTATTCTAAGAAGTGACAAAGAAAATGTATTAAATATAATTATACTTAATTTTAATTTTATTTCTCTATGTATCACTAGTCTTATTTTGTGTTTGGTGTGAATAGGATATGGGGTGATATGGAACAATGTGTAGGTCTGAGTCAACATGGGTATGGCTCATAATTAGTATTGTGCCAATGGTGTGTTGAGACAAGGTCTAGGTCAGACTATGACTGCTAACAGTTAGACCTACCCATGGGTGGTGTAGAGTTAGGGTAGGGTGGTTTGGATCAAGAGCATGGGTGAGACGGGGTAAAGGTGTGAGCCAAGATTACGGGCTGGTATTTGTTAAGCTAGATTAGGGCTAAGGGTCCGTTTGGTTAGTGATCAGAATCGTAATGGGAATCTCTTGGAATCGGAATCGAAATGGCTTATTCCCCCTACCTGTTTGGTTCAAACAGGAATAGGAATCGGATTCCAGTTGATGCTGTTTGGTTTATCAAGAGGCTGGAATCGGAATCATTTTCAATTTTGCCCCTAATAAAAATAAAAAAGCAGAAAATTCATGAAAATACCAAAAATGCAAAAATTACAATAATTTTGTAACAAATTCAGAAAAAATCATGAAAATATTCAAAATTCAGAAAAAAGCAGCAAATTCAGAAAAAAAATCAAAGTAAAACGCAGTGAAAGTCGTATTTACCTGAGTTGGGATTTGGTATAGACTTGATCAATGCAGCAAGGACGAGTTTTAGTTGATTTTTCACCTTAGGTTGTTTGCTATGAGCCACAATGACAATCAGGAATGTGGACGGGGGCGATTCACAAGAGAAGACAACCTCACTAGCGTGGACTCTGCTTGAAATCTGGAAGAAAGATGGATTCTCTCAAGTGATTTTCGTTATAGATGTTTTTTCTTAACATGTGACAAAGAATAATAACAGGGGAGTCCTTGGAAAACTGATGAAACCGATGGTAGATGAGAGTAAACCCAGAAACGGCGAAAATCGCTGAATATATGCAGGAAAACTGGATAGTTGTCTCGTCGGGGAAGATGATGAACAAGTATCCATAAATGCTGTGCTTTGCTCACCGAAAGAGTGATAGGAATGATAAAGGAAATCAGGAAAAAAATAGGGGAAATGGGAGAATGAGAAAGGAAAATGAGGGAAGAGAGATCAGAAGAGAGGAATTTTGGTCCAATATACCGCTACAACGACCATTGCATCGACAAGGACAGAACAGAGGGAGGGAATGTGAGAAGAAGAAGAAGAAGAAGAAGAAGAGAGGAAAAAGAAAAGAGATCGACCTCCTCACAGTAACAACAACAGCAACGACAATGGCATGGGATTCTTCCTTCTCACCGCAATTCAATCCCAGGTTGGATTGGAGGGGTTTTTTTGTTCAAAAAGAAAAAAAAAATAAAAACTAATAGCGGAATGGGAATCATATTCCGGGGGAAGGGGTCGGGAATGGCCATTCCCCCATATTCTGATTCCTCATTCCCATTCTGGTCGACCAAACATCCGAAATCGGAATGACCCATTCCGATTCTGATTCCAGGGTCCTATTCCCTCAAACCAAACAGACCCTAAATTAGGTTGTGGTGGGCTAGGTGTAAGTCAGTCCATGGCTGGGCTGAGTTTGAGTCAGACTGTGACTATTGACTACTGATAGTCAAATCTAACCATGGGTTGTGTGAGTTTTAGGGTAAGGTGGTTTGCGTAAGAGTGGGTCTGAGTTAGCATGGGTAGTGTGGGGTCAGAGTGTGGGGCTAAAGGTCAAGGACTGGTATTGGTCAGGCTAGGTTAGGTCTAAGCCAGTTCAAGGTGGGCTAGGTGTAAGTCAGTCCAAGGCTGGATTGGGTTTGGGTCAGACTATGACTACTGTTAGTCAAACCCAGCCATGGGTGGTGTGAGAGTCAGGGTAGGGTGATCTAGGTCAAGGTGGGTTTGAATTAGCTTGGGTCGTGTAGGTCAAGGTGGGGTGGTAGGCCAGGGATTGGTATTGGCCAGGCTGGGTTGTGTCTAAGTCAGGTCAAGGTGGGGTTTGGGCTAGGTCAGGATGGGGTTTGGGTCAGGATCAGGGTGGGATTTGGATTGGGTTGGGATGGGGTTGGGATGGGTTTGGTTTGAATGGGTTGTGAACAGGCAACCTACCACAGCCCATGGTTGGGGCTGAGTTAGGGAGGGGCCTAGATTGTGTAAAGGTGGGGGCTTGGGGTCATTGTTAGGGTGGGGTTGGGCTCTAAGTCGGTTCAAGGCTGGACTATGTCAGTTTGTCTACACATAGACAGTCCAATTGGGTAGCAAGGTTTGGGCTAAGCGTCAAGGTTATGGTGGGGCTTGGGTTAGGTTTGGTTTGAATGGGTTGTGAGCAGGCAACCTGCCACAGTCCAAGGTTGGGGCTGGGTTAAGGTGGGGCTTAGGTTGGGCTCAAGGTCAGGGTGAGTTTTAAGTTGGGTTAAGGTGGGTTTGGGGTCCAAGTTAGTCTAAGCTTGGATTGTGCCACGCTGTCTATACACAGACAGTCCAACTGGGTAGCAAGGTTTGGGTTAGGGGTCAAGGTCAAGGTTAGGGTTAGGGTGGGACTTGGGTTAGGGTTAGTTTGAATGGGCTTTGAGCAGGCACCCTGCCACAGTCAAGGTTGGTGCTAGGTTAAGGTGGGGGTTTGGGTCATGGTCAGGTGAGGCTTGGGCTGGGTTTGTTCTGAAAGGGTTGTAAGTAGGCAACTTGCCACAGTCCAAGGCTGGACTATGTTAGGTTGCTTGCACACACGGTAGCTGGGTTTGTTTTCGGGGCCAGGGTCATGGTGGGGGTTAGGTCAAGATCACGATGGGGGTTTGGGTAAGGGTCAGGGTGGGGGTCGGGTTGGGTAAGGTCTAAATGGGTTGGGAGCAAGCAACTTGCTATAGTCCAAGGCTGGACTGTGTCAAGCTACTTGCACATAGAGAAGGTAATTGGGTTTGGGTTATGAGCTAGGGTCAAGGTGGGGCTTGGGGCAAGGTCAGGGTGGGTATGAATGGGTCATGGAGCTAATACAATGATGCATAGAAATTAGTATTACAATAATTTTTATGAAATACACAGGGTTAGGTTGTAAATGGTTCTGAGACAACCATAGATCCTAAGGTACATGAAGCCCAACCTACATCTAATACTGCTATTGAAACTCAACCTAAAGGGAGAAGAGAAAGTAAAAAGAAAGAGGGAGAATCTTCTTCTACATTTTCTAAATAATCTCACAGGCAGAGAATGGAGGGCATGGGAGTTTACATCAATAGTGAATCCAGGTTATGCATCTTAATTCTTAAATGTAAACATCTTTATTGCAACTGATTTTTTTTTTTTTTATTAATTTATAGTCTCCAGGTCTTTTTTTATTCTTTTTTTATTTTTAAGGTGACTTTTGAGGATTGATTTACTTCATTAATGTAGCAGTAGATTTCTAGCAGTATCAAGGAAGGACGAACAGAGCAAGAACTAAGCTTCAGCAACTGGAGATGTAACCTGGGCAGTAGTTTTTTCTTTATCCAAGATATAAAAAACCGCTAGGGTTGACATATGTGAGTGTGAAATAATGAAGGGTTTCAAAACATAAACTTTGGCCTTGAACACGAAAACTCTATACTTTGGAGTATTAATTGTCTACATATTAAATTGTCATATTGGAATCATTGGTCTCCCTAGTATATTCAAATGCTGAATTAATTGAAATAAAACTGATAATTGCACATTTACTTGAACTCCAAAAGACATTCAATAACATTGCATATTGTGTATGTGGACCGAAATTCATTTTTCATTACAATGCAAATGCATCAACTAGATGCCATTAAATATTACAACCCATTCACCACTATAGCACAAAAAGGTATATGGCATACATGAACCCATCATATCCATCTTCTAAGGACAACTCAATTAAACCAATACAGAAAACCCAAGCCAAAACATTTTTGATAGAACCATGTCGCCTTGTACATGCAACTTCTTTGATAACTAGAAATTCTCTCTTTAATAATAGAGCTATTTGAATCCCTTTCAACATGACCACTTCCCAAACTATGGCATGAACACTTTTTCTTCAGTTCTTTAACTTGCATAATCAACAAAGTCTCCCTTCCAACAAGCTCCCTAATCACCTCAGTTGCCCTTTTTAGATACTTTTGTGTCGTGTCACCTAAAGAAATCACATCCATTTTCTTATAAAATCCCTTTTAGGTCAAATGCAAAGGACAAAAAAGTCAACTTTATAACATATAAATGAACCTTAATTAGGCAGTACCCTTGTATATTGGACATTCATAGAACAACGACTTGAGATTGAGGATAAACATCCTTCTATTTGTTTTATAAACGTGGTGTGGATTTAGCATTTAGGGTCTAACCACTCGAAAATGAGATGGAGAAAATAATGACTCAAATGCAGAAGAAAAACTTCAAATATGCAAGAGTACATCTCAAACTTCAAGAAAACCTAATATATAGTTGAATGAGGAAGAAGAAGTCTGCAAGCTCCTTTGTGTCTCTTGGTCGGAGGTGAAGAAGACGAACAAGAGCTCTTAGAAATGGTTTCTTTTCAATTAGGGGGTGACATGTAAATGTTTGTAATGGGCGGGATTAATGTATGGGACCCACCAGTAAATGCATAGGTTGACTAGGCATGCAACGTCAGCATTTTTAACTTTTTTAATTTGGTCTCAAATGGAACATTCAACGGCGTTACAAATATCCTCTATGTTTTGCCTACAATTGGCCTTTTCGCCAAATTCAGGGGTTGTCAAAGACAAAATACCTTTTATTTATTAATGACCAAACTTTATCTAGTCAACTACTAAAATCAATTCTCGTATGTCATAATGTTGGTGTTTCATACATACTATAAATTTTAAATAATAAATTTTTAACTTCATCTTTTCATCTTTTTTGTTATAAGATCAATTCCCATATTACCGTAATAAGATTCAAGTAAAGCATCAGCTTCTTTTTTAATCTTATGATTTAATAATGCAACTAAGCAATATAAAGGAGATTTTTTTTTCCAATATTTTTTTTAATTTTATTTCCATTACATCAACAATATTTTTAAATTTTAAATCATTTCTATATTTTGCAAACATTCACTAATTATAAACAATTGATTAACTAAAATACAAAATATTGGGTAATAATCACCTCAAACTACATTAGTTGCATCATAAAAAAAAAAAAAAAAAACTGTACCTTCCCAATCATCATGAGTTATAAAATCATGAGGCACTTTTTTATTGTTTATCCCATATTCTTGACATAAACATTTAATTAAATAATATAATTTTTAATTTTAGAAATATGAGGTAAAATAATATTCAAAACTTCTTGCACACATAAATTTAAAACGTAACATGCGCATCTAATATGAAATATTTTTTCATTTAAAACGTCACATCTCATACCATCAATGTGGGACAAATGGATTGTAACATTCTGCTCTGATACCGACCTCTTCTCGAGGACAAGAAGAGCTTTTGCCCTTGTCGTAACATCCTATACCATTAAGATCTTTATCCATTTGTCCCTCCCTCTAACAGCTAGCTTTTAGGGGAGAGTTCTCTTAAGTCATATATTAAGTGGTATCAAAGCCTACACTGTCTCTTAGTTGCAATCGTGAGGCATAGATGGTGACGTTGGTATTGCAATGTTTGGCCAGGACTAGGTGGATTAGTGCAATACTAACTTGTGTGGGCGCTGAGACTACAAAATGTGGTGGAATGTTACGATCCATTTGTCCCACATTGGTAGTATGTAGCAAGGTTCAAAATATCGATACGCCCGATACGCCGATAGGGGCATATCGGGCAAATCGATACCTTGTTTTTTACTTTTTTTTTTTTTTTCGAAACTGGTTCAGGGGGCCGGTTTAGGGCTCATCCACCCCCTGAACCTATCAAACCCCCGATACACCCATTGTAGGGGCGTATCGGAAGGGTCCCAAAACGATACGTATCAACTGATACGGGCTGATACTTTGAACCTTGGTATGTAGGAGTGGCAATTTTTCACCCAACCCACCCAGTATCTAACCCACCCAACCCGCCCATTTACTTGGTGGGTTGTGTGATCAACCCATCACCCAACCCACCCATTTAAATGGGTTGGGTTGTGGATAACCATTACAAACATAAGTATTAATTCCTTACCCTTTTTTTTAATTTTCTTCATTTAAATTAAGCCTTGAACATTTAGTTGAATGGAGTAGTAGTTACAGTATCAAAATGGTGTCTTTTATCCAACACAAAATTCTTTGGAGTTGAGGATGACAATCATTAGAGTGCTGGGCTTGCCATTCCATTTGTGGAAGGAAGAGATATTTAAGGTGCTAGCTTCTTTTTGTGAGGCTCGTTTAGATGGTTTCTTTGATGTTGATCTCCACTCGGTTGCCTTGAAGTTGAGTGGGGTGAAACCTGAAGACATTCCAAGAAGAGTTCAGGTGGTAGTAGAAGGTTACACGTACTCTGTATGGTTGGCAACCTCCATTGAAGCACAACTGTGGAAGGAGGAAGGCGAAGAGACGGAGGTGGCAGCTTTACGTAGGGTGCAGATAAGAAACTTTGCACAAATTTAGCTAAAAAAATTTTGAAAAATCAGAAACAAAATGGGGAAGGTGACCTTTCAAGTAGGCTGGGGACAGAGGAAGGATAGGCAGCAGATCTTTTACGCAGGCTTTGACAGAGGGGCTAATTGATGGTGTTAGAGTCGTCTGTAGAGGGGTAGTATAGTCAATTTACTTTATGTTATATGCTTGATGTAGTTACAAGTAGATCCTAACTTAAGTGATGTGTCCCACACTTAAAGTGGGGGCACAATAGTCATTGTGCATTGTTTTAGAAACCTACAAAGAAAACTGGCTGACTAGAGAGAACTCTCTCAAGTTCGAACCAGATCTTCTTTTCTCTTCTTCTCTCTCTTTTTTTTTTTGACCAACAACCACAGATTTCATTAATAATGGAATAAAGTTACAAAGAAAGGGAGCTAAAAATTCTTAGCTCCCCAAGTAATGGGAATACATCTGACTTAAAAACACAATAAACTTACAATTGAGCCCAAAACCTAGAAGCCCTATTAACCCCTTGTCTAGCTAATCCATTAGCAAAGGAATTAGCATTTCTTTTTACCCAAGTACATTGGACTTCCATATCCATGATCAGCCATTTAAACTTTCTTTTCTCATTGTTGTAGCTCCACATCTTAGAAGTGTCTTCTTTCAACCAGTCCACTACAATTGCAGAATCTCCCTCTATAATCAGTTTCTTAGCATTAATTTCTTTGGCCCTTTGAATCCCTTCCAAGACTGCTAACACCTCAGCCCTCAAGGAGTCTCCATTCCAATTGGGCCAGAAAACAAAGCTATTGCATGACCTCTCTCATCTCTTAGTACCCCCCCAATACCCGAAGGCCCTGGATTCCCCATGCTACTGCCATCAAAATTTAGTTTGATAAAACCAGGAGGTGGAGGGTTCCAATTGACAGTCGAAATCTTCTTTCTTGAAACTGAGCTAGCAACTTCTTTCCAATTTCTTAACATATCATTTGTTGAAAAATCTATGAACTCATTCATTGTCTTAAGCCAATGTACTACCCTTATATGAATCAGTTCTACCATTGTTTCCAAGCCTCTCTCCTATTCCGAAAAGATCCTTGCATTTCTTTCTTCCCATAATGTCCAACAAACAGCAGCTCTCATGCATCTCCACATAATTTTTTGCCACTAGTTGGGGATATCCACCTGCACCCAAACAAAGAAGCAAACCAATCCCAAATATTTTTTGCCAAAATACAAGATATTAGTAAGTGGTAACCGGACTCACCAGCAGCTTTGCATAAAACACACCAGTGTGGAGACAAACAGCTATTGGGTCTTTTTCTTTGAAGTAAATCACCTATTTTGATTCTTTCTAGGAAAGCTTCCCAACAAAAACTCCCAACCCTCGGAGGTATAGGTTTACACCTTGGTTGTATTAAGGCTTTAAAGAAGGAGGCACAAGTGAAGGATCCGAAGGGAGACAAAGTCCAAATCCTATTATCTATCTTCTTCTCTTCTCTTCTCTTCTCTTTCTTCTACCCTTTCACCATTACTTCTCTCTCTTTATTATTTCGAACCTAAGAGCATCACAGGTCTGAACTTTATCAGATGGCAATACCGTAGGTAAGGTCTTACACGCAAATGGGAAGGTGAACAAAGTGGGAAGGACAGGAGTTGGACCGACCCAGGAATTCAAATTGAGAGACCTCGGTTCAGAACCCCACACGTGCTTCCTCTAGTGTTCATGTGGCAATTAAGGCCTGTCCAGGTATTGTTGGACCAGTCCAACCCATTGAGCTCATTACAAAGAGTCAATGGACCAAAGTGGTGAAGAAACACATGCCTCTTTAAACAGGCACATGACAAGGCAAGTTGGGGAGTTGATGGACAATAACAATGGTCCATCATCATCCCCTTCGAGCAAAATTTGATCGGCACATCTTTCTTGCAACCAGGTGGTGTCTTCGACTTGGGTTTGGGTTCCCAGCAAAGGAAAAGCAGTTTGTTCTCCAGAGTGGTGCAATCCCAAGTTTAAGAAGCAATCCTTCAAGTTCCAGCAACGGATTTGGAATCTAGCGAAGACGAAAGTGAAGCAGAATTGTTTGAATCTTCAAATATTTGTAGCATTGAGGAAAATGGAATGTTATCTCTGGAAGAGGAAAGCTTCCACATGGAGCTTCTGTTTATAGAAGAAAGTATATCAGAGAAGGAAGGCCAGTTCGATGTTGCACAGGATTTGGAACCTGCTGCAACCAAGGATAGTGATACATTGGAGGCATCAGTAGCTTTGGCTGAGATTGATAAGTCTGCTTCTCTCAACAAGACTCTAAGTCAGATTCGCATCAAAGTCAGGATTTCTATAGGATGATGTTGACTCCATGTTCTGCACGAAATTTGAATGCACTGGGAAGGAGAGAACAGGGAGAGGGACCTTCCACTAACAACTGTTATTTGGTTCCCAGCTCTACGGTTCAACCGTTCTACTTTTAAGGAAAGGGCTCCCAATTCAATACCCGATGGAATTCCAGCTCCAGTTCCAGTGAATCCTTGCAGCCTTCCCATTCCAGGTACCCTTGTCAATTCATTTTTCGGTACTGATTGTGCCCCTGTGCTTGTTACAGGTACTTCTGCTACTGTACCTGTTTCCCAACCAGTTGGAAAAGATGGATGTGGGTATATCAAGGAGAGATTAGAAGGTAGACAGGGGTTTGGGGGGGCCGGGGGGGACTTCCTTAGATGAAGAGGAGGCTGATAAGATTTGGAGTCTGACTTGGAATGAGTTGGAGGGGCTTAAAAGAAAGCATATGGAACAAGAAAGCAGGGACAAGTTGATGTTACCGGAAGGGAAAGAAGAAGAAACCTCAAGGGTCAAAGGGTGGTGATGCTCCAGAGGATGGGCAGAACCAGGAAAAAGAAGAACCAAATAAGATGAAGGTCTATAATAGGAAGAGTGAAGAAAAGAGGAAAAGGAGAAGGGAAAAGAGATAAGAAGTGGAAAGACTAAGATCAGATGTCAGGGGTGATTTAGAATTTAGTGGTAAGGGCGAAAGACGGAGAAACCCAAACTAGGGGAAAGCACACTTAAAGGGTTTTAGTGGAGCTAGTGTTATAAAGATAGTCAGTTGGAATGTAAGACGTTTGGGGAGTGTAAGGAAAAGGCAAGCTATAATAGATTTGCTGAGAAGAGAAAATCCAGACATTATTGATCAAAAAAAAAAAAGAAAATCCAGACATTGTAATGCTACAAGAAACAAAAACCTCAGAAATGGAAGGACGTTGGATCCACAGTGTTTGGGATTCAAGAAATCTTAGATGGTCTTGTAGTCCTTCATGTGGGGCTTCAGGAGGAATTTTGACAATTTGGAAAGACGAGGTGGTGGAGTCAGGGGAGGAGTTGATTGGAAGGTATTCAACTTCTTTGAAATTCCGGACCATGGGGGATGGATTTATATGGGCTCTCACCAACGTCTATGGTCCAAGTAGATACTGGGAAAGGAATGAGATGTGGGAGGAATTATTTTCCATTAGGGGCCTTTGGGAAGGGTCATGGTGTGCGGCCGGGGACTTCAATATGACTAGGTTCTCCGATGAAACAAACAACCCCAACTAACAGGTGACCACTAGCATGAGAAGGTTTAACAATTTTATAGAGGGATATGAACTGAAGGAACTGACTCTGTTGCATGCCCGTTTCACTTGGTCCAACTTTCAAGAAGTTCCCCATTGCTCAAAATTGGACATATTTCTCTTTAATGAAGCCTGGGAATCACATGAAGGAAACTTGGTGTCCAGAGCCTTACCTAGAGTCACCTTTAACCACTGTCCTATAACTTAAGTCCAGAAACCTTTCAAAGAAATTAAAGAGGTTGAAAGAGAAAATCAAGGAATGGAACAGGGATCACTTTGGGAGAATAGAGGAACAAAAGACTAACTTGATGTCCACAATAGAGGAGTTAGATGAAAAGGGAGCCCAAGGGACCCTAGTAGGAGAGGAAAAAGAATTGAGATGTAGGGTCAAGAAAGAGTTGGAAGAAGTTTTCTTAAGGGAAGAGATCAGTTGGAGACAAAAATAAGGATGCAAGTGGTTAAAACAAGGTGATGGTAACACTAAATTTTTTCATACTTTGGCAAATGGGAGGAGGAGGAAAAATTTTGTGGCCAGATTGGAGGTAGAAGGGCAAGAGATAACAAATCAAGATGAAATTGTCAGGATTTTTGTGACCACTTCAAATTAATTTTTAGGCAGCCCTTGGATGATAGATTATGACTAGAAGGGTTTGAATGGCTCCAAATGGAGACTGAAGTAGCACATTGGCTGGAAAGAGACTTTGAAGAAGAGGAAACAAGGATGGCCATGTTCTTAATAAAGTTATCGACAACCCAAGGCCAAATGGCTTTACTATGACTTTCTACCAAGACTGTTGGGATATTGTAAAAGATGATCTTTGTAAGGTCTTCAATGAATTTGTAGAGAGGTTTATTGTGAGTCGAGGGGTGAATGCAACCTTTCTTGCCCTTATTCCAAAGAAGACCGGTGCATGTTATCCAAAGGACTTTAGACCCATCAGCTTAGTAACAAGCATCTACAAGATCTTGGCTAAGGTTCTCTCTGTGAGATTAAAAATAGTTCTTCCAACCATAATTAGTCAAAATCAAGGGGGCGTTCATCCAAGGGAGCCAAATAACTGATCAAATTCTTATTATGAATGAATGTGTGGAGGATATGAAGAGATCGAGGAAGAAAGTGTTTGTGTGCAAATTGGATGTGGAGAAAGCCTATGATCTAGTAAAAGGAGTGTGGGGTAACCCAATGCCCCCAAGAGTGGAAGCTTTTTTTTGGCTGGTGGCACACAACAGTATTTTAACCTATGATCTCTTGAAATCCAGAGGCTTGCAGTTAGCAAATTGTTGTTTTATGTGTAATCAGGAGGAAGAAACAGTCATCCATTTATTCTTCTCTTGTAGTGTAGCAAACTTTTTTTTTATCAATAACAATGAATTTTATTGATAACTGAGAAAATCAGAATTACAAAGGAATGAGCTAAAGAATCTTAACTCCCTACCACTTAATGTACACCCTAACCATGAAACAATTACAAAACAGCCCAAAAGATAGAATCTGTTCACCCCTTACCTAGGTAGACCATCTGCCAATGCATTTGCACTTCTCTTTATCCATGTACAATGAATTTCAATGTCCTTAGTGAGCCACTTGAACTTCTTCTTTTCATTGCTGTATTTCCAGAGCATAGAACTGTCCTCTTTTAGCCAATTCACCACAATTTCAGAATCACCTTCTATGATCAAATTTTTAATATGCATTTCCTTGACCCTTTGTATCCCTTCAAGAACTCCTAGAATTTCAGCCCTCAAGGAATCTCCCACCCCAATTGGACCAGAATACATAGCTAGCAAATTCCCTTTTTCATCTCTTATCACTCCCCCCTACTCTGGAGGGCCCTGGATTGCCCATGCTGTTGCCATCAAAATTCGGTTTGATAAACCCATGAGGTGGAGTTGTCCAGCAGGAACTTGAAGTCTTCTTAATTGAGACTGAATCTGCAATCTCCTTCCAATTTCTTATCATCTCATCAACTGAGAACACTGTAAACAATTCCAAAGTTTTCAACCAATGTATCACCCTAATGTGGATAGTCTCCAAGATTACTTCCAAGCTTCTCTCCTTATTTGAGAATATCCTTGAGTTTCTCTCCTCCCAAACAGTCCAACACACTGCAACCCTAACACATCTCCACATGATCTTGGCCCTTTTGGTTGGTTAGTTAGGCATGGAAGTAAATAAGCTTTGCACATTCAAAGGGGGAGTCCACCTGCACCCAGACAAAGAAGTAAATCATTCCCAAATAACTTTAACAAATTAACAAGAAATTAGTAAATGGTATCTAGACACACCATCGGATTTACAAAGGACACACCAATGAGGAGACAAACAACTATTGGGTCTTTTTCTTTGAAGTAGATCCCCTATATTAACTCTTTGCATAAAGGCTTCCCAACAGAAACTCCCAACCTTTGGAGGTATAGGTTGACACCACACTTCTTTAATAGGGAATGACAATCCAACAGGAGAAGGGGGTAAAAGGGCCTTAAAGAAAGAGGAACAAGTGTAGGAACCTAAGGGAGTGAGTGTCCATATTCTATTATCTGTCTTTGATGGCTCAATGAAGAACCCTTCAAGAATGGATAATAAGGCTAAAATACAGGCCAACTCTATGTCCCTGACATCTCTTCTCAAACTCAGGTTCCATCCGACCAGAAGATGAATTAGAAGGTACAAGGAAGGAGGAAACTGGTTCATTTTTAAGGGTAGAGATAGCAAAGAGGCCTGGAAATTGATCTTTCAAAGAGGAATCCCCAACCCAAACATGTTCCCAAAATTTAATGAGGTTACCTAAGTGCAAATAATACCTGATCCATGGAGATAACAAGGGCAAGATGGCTTGAATAGCTTTCCAGGGAGATGTTCTTGTAGTCCTTGCTAGGATCCTAGAGTCCCATCCACTGTTTGCCATCCCATGAATACTTCCCACTATCTTAATCCACAATCTTTCTTTCTCCAATGTAAATCTCCACAACCATTTCCCTAGTAATGCTAGGTTCCTAATCCTTATGTTCCCAATTCCCAGACCTCCCTCCTTCTTACTCCTACATACCACCTCCCACCTAACCCTATGATCCTTCTCCTCTCCCGGCTCCCAAAGAAAATCTTTCATTAGTTTTTCCAGCCTGTTAACCACCTTATCCGGAATCTTAAAGACTGACAAAAAAATAGACAAGAAGGTTAGCAAGAGTAGACCTAATTAGGGTGATTCTCCCTCCAAGAGACAAATAATTTTTCTTCCAGTTGGCAAGTCTCTTTTTAAACCTCTCCACAACAGCGGCCCAAAAATCACCTTTCTAAGGATTATCTCCCAATGGTAAACCAAGTTAGTTTAAGGGCCAATTAAATACTACACACCCCAAAATATCTGCACACTCACAAACCTCCCCTTCCCCCATATTGACTCCAACTATAGAACTTTTCTCAAAGTTCACTCTAAGGTTTGGCATTTGCTCAAAAAGTTGTATAGTGAGCTTTAGGTTTCTAATCCTATTGATATCCCCTCCTTCACAAAACAGAATTGTGTCATCTGCAAAGTGTAGATGTGTAAGTGGTATGTTTTCTCTTCCAACTCTCCATCCTCTTATTAAATCCCTAGAATCTACTTTGGAAATTAGTCTCCCCAACACTTTTGCAACCAATGTAAACAAAAAAGGGGATATGGGGTCTCCTTGTATGATCCCTCTCAAAGCTGGGAAAAAGACCACTACCCCATTCACCAAAATGGAATAATGACAATCCCTAATGCAGCCTATCACCCATTTGCACCAAATGTCTCCAAACCCAAAGTTAATCATCACCTCCAATAGGAAGGACCAATCAACCAAGTCATAAGCCTTTTCCAAATCTAATTTACAGACCACCCCTCTTCTCTTGGATCTCTTAAAGTCCTCTAGACTCTCATTTGCTACAAGAATCCGATCTGTTATCTGCCTCCCCTTCACAAAAGCTCCTTGATTATTTGCTATGATTGCTGGGAGCGCCTTCCTAATTCTAAAGGACAACACCTTAGCAAACTTCATGTGGAAGTTTTTCTCCTTCTGTTTGGAGAGAATGTATTTCACCCTTTGTTCCGGCTGAGTCAGTGTTTTAAAAGCGCAAGGCGTAGGGGTCAATTTGCGCTTGAGGCGCAAGGCGAGGCACGCGCCTTTTTAAGCAAAAATAAAAAAAAAAATCCAAAAAAAATGCAACAAAATTTAAAAAAAATGCAAAAAAGTAAGAAAACTATTAAACATAATATTAATAAAATATAAACTTTAATTTTAAAATAAGTATTTTAAAAAACCTATTATCTAATATTAAAATACACAAATATAACATGTAAAGCATATTCAAATGAGAATTTAAAAATAAAATCAAATATATAAAACATTTTCAAGCATATAAAACCCACAATCTCTTTTTTTGTTAATTGCCTTACTTCAAGTAGCTAATGTGATGTAAAACATATTACATTCCTAATTCTACGAGCCACCTTTGTACCACGCCCCTCGAGGCAAGCCCATACAAGTCCATTTTAGGTCTTAAATTCTTAGTTCTCACACAAAAAATAATGATTTTATAGTTTTAATTGCTTTTTAAGAAGACATTTTATTAGGATGAATGAAAGAACAACATTACCAAATAGGGGTGCGGGGGCGGAGCCCCCGACCCAACCGTTAGACACAAAAAAAGCAAAAAAGCATCAAAGATTCAAAAGGCACACACCTGGGCTGAGGCGCAAGGCGCACCAGGCGTGCGCCTTTTGAAAGGGTTGCACCTAGGACCTAATAGAGGCGCCTACCTTGAAATGCACCTCACCTGTGCGCCTAGGCGCGCCTTTTAAATCACTGAGCTGAGTTATTTTCTAAATGGCCGAAAATCAAAGGAAGCAAGAAAGCCCAAATTCTATGGAGTTGTATTCCTTTTGTCTGTTATGTTGGTTCATTTGGAAAGAGGGAAATAGAAGGATCTTTGACAACAAGGTAAAGAATGTCGAATACTTGTTAGCAGGGGTGAGCAACTCGATTGCAGCTTGAGTTCTTAGTCTTCTAAAGTTTGACCAATTGAACAAGTCAGATCTGATCGAGAATTTTGAGTCTTTTACAATGTAATTTTGTTCAGTAGTTGGTTTTTCAACTAGACAACCATTTTTCTAAGATGTATTGCTTTTTTCAATTTTAATGAAATTTCATTTTAATCCTTCAAGAAAAAGCCTATGATCTGGTAGACTAGACATTCCTTGTTGAGGCACTGAAAAGTTGTGGGTTTGGGGAGAGATGGTGTAAGTTGATTTTGGGTTGTATTAATTCATGTCACTATTATCCTAATCAATGGGGTTGTGAGAGACTTCTTCCCAGCTTGTTAGGGTTTTAGGCAAGGTGATCCTCATTCACCTTTTCTTTTCATCATAGTAGCTAACATGTTTAGTAGAATGATCTTGAAGGCTGATAGGGAGAACAAAATAAAAGATCAGAAGGAATATGGTTTCAATGACACATTTAATTTGCAAATGATATCATAATATTCTATGATGGGAGAGGGCAAGATGTAGCGAGGACAATGTTTTAAAAGCGCAAGGTGCAAAAAACAAACAAGGGCCAATTTGCGCCTGAGGCGCAAGGCGAGGCGCGCGCCTTTTTAAGCAAGGCAAAAAAATAAAAAAAAAAAGATAAAAAATAAAAAAAAGTCAAAAAATTCACAAAATCACCAAAAAAATTTTTAAAATGCAAAAAAATTCAAAAAATATTAAACATAATGTTAATAAAAAATATAAACTTAAATTTTAAAATAAATGTTTTAAAAAACCTATTATCTAAAATTAAAATTCATAAACATAACATGTAAAGTGTATTCAAATGAAAATTTAAAAATAAAATTAAACATATAAAGCATTTTCGAACATGTAAAACCTACAATCTCTTTTTTTCCTTAATTGCATTGCTTCAAGTAGCTAATGTGATGTAAAACATACTGCATACTTGATTCTATGAGTTGCATTTGTACCACACACCTCGAGGTAAGCCCGAACAAGTCTATGTTAGGGTCTGATTCGCCCCAGGCCCAGCCGTTAGACTCAAAAAAAAAAAGCAAAAAGTGCAAAATTTTAAAAAGGCGCACACCTGGGTTGAGGAACCTACACCTTAGAGTGTTCCACAACTAGTTGGCCCTTGACCTACCTTGTAATCACTGGGTGAGGAACCTAAAGGAGGTGGTGAGGAAGTTTGAGCTAGTTTCTGACCTAAAATCAACATTGAGAAGCGTTGTGTAGCGGAGATCAACTTGGAGAAAGGGGAACTAAACTCTATTACCTACACCTTAGAGTGTTCCACAGCTAGTTGGCCCTTGACCTACATTGTCCTTCCTTTAGGAGCAAACCCTAGAGAAAGCAGATTCTAGATTCCAATTGTCGAGAGGTATGCAAAGAAGCTGGCAGCCTGGAAGAGAAATTGTGTCATTGGGCAAAAGAATTGTAGGTGTTCAAGACTGCTATCAGTCTTGACCACTAAGAAATTTCAGGTTCGATGAGAAGAGAAAGTGAAGTAGAAGAAAGAGTGGTGAGAGAGCAGTAGAACACAGATTTTGAGAACAGAATGTCAATATTCTGCCACCGCCACTTTAATTTAATATATATATGTTATGCTAGTTACATGAAAGGACATATCTGCCCTTGGTGTTTACATCATAACTGCTAACACATAACAAACAATATAAAACTGAAAAGTAAATAGCAACTAGGAATAACAGAATAACAAATTGACCACAGCTGTGACTAGATACATTCTACCCTACGGACAGAGTGGGACCACAGCTGTGGGGCCCACATCAATGTTCTCTACAAGAATAACTTTGATCAAATCTACTCTTGCGAACCTACCAATTTATTTTTTGTCAGTCTTTAGGATTCCCCAAAAGGAGGCAAAAAAAATTGAAAAAGACATGAAAGATTTCCTTTGGGAGCCGAGTGAAGGAAAGAAAGACCATTTAGTTAAATGGGAGGTTGTGTGTAAAAGTTTTCAAGAGGGTGGGTCGGGTATTGGAAATATAGATAAAAAAAAAAATTGGCTTTGTTAGGGAAATGGATTTGGAGGTGGCCAAAGGAAAGGGATAGATTGGCATGAAGTAATAGCTAGCATAGATGGAAGGTTGGGAAACAGTTGGGATGCAGGAGTATCTAACAGGGCTACACTGACCTCTCCGTGGAAAGCCATCCGCTGACCTCTTTTACATCGGACTGTCAGGTATGATGTTAACTCTAGAACCTCTATTAAATTTTGGGAGGATATATAGATTGGCTCTTGTCTATTGAAGGATCTTTTTCTACTTTATATTCGGTTTCCTTGTATAAAAATGCATGTGTTGAACTTTATTGTTCCTCCAGTACTCCTTGTGGGCCTCAATTGGGATTTTGGCTTCTATAAAGGTCTAAGAGATAGTGAAATCTTAGCTAGCTTGGATATGTTACAACTCTTTTAAAATGTTAGTTTGGACCCTGAGAAGTCTGGTAAGCGTATTTGCCCCCCCCCCTCCTAACGGTTTGTTCTCCTATGCCTCTTTGTTCAAGACTCTTTGTATTCTGTCTCTCTCCTAACTGGTGTATCTTGTGTAAATCCAATATAGAGTTGCTATCACTTACTAATCTCTTGTCCTTTTGTTGCAGAGATTAGGCTTTGGTTTTTTTCTTTGTTTGGGTGCAGGTGGACTTCATCATCAAAGGTCAACAAACTATTCGACCCTTCCATGATTACGCTACCAAAAAAGGGAAGAATAATGTGGAGATGTGTTAGAGCAGCCTTGGTGAGGACGATTTGGGAAGAGAGGAATGCTAGAATATTCTTAGAAAAAGAGAGGAGCAAAGAAGTTGCTAGGGATTGTGTAATGGTCAGGGTTATCCACTGGATAAAGACTTTGGAATTGTTCTCCAAATTCTCCTTTGATGATGTTTGGAGGAACTGGGAAGCAATTTCCAAAAGCTCCTCTAGAAAGGAAAGTGTGGAGATGCATTAAATACCTACTATGGAAGGTTTTGTGAAACTGAACTTTGACGGGAGCAGTCAAGGTAATCCAGGCCCCTCTGGTATAGGAGGGGTTTTGAGAGATTCTGAAGGTAAAATTGTAGCTTTATTCTCAGGCCCCGTGGGTTTGGGTGACTCTCTCAAAGCAGAGTTGCTTGCAGCAGTACAAGGAGTGCAGATTGCGAATGAGTTATAGCTAGTAAATGTGGTGATAGAAGGGGATTCAAAAGTGGTGGTGAGGTGGCTAAAGGACCCAAACTCTATAATCTGGTGCTACAGGAATGAAATGAAGAAGCTTAAGTGGCTCATTGAAACATGAATATCAGGATACAATGGGTGAGGAGATCTGCAAATGGAATGTCAGATGCATTGGCTAAGCAAGAGGTGAATAAGGATATTTTGTTTTGGGCTCAGTTGTAATTTTTATTTGCTTTTTGTAGAGAGGTAGCATCTCGTGCCTCTCAAAGGGATGCTTGTAAAGTCTTATCTTAAAGATTAATAAAATTTTCTGTTCATTCATAAATAAAAAAAAATTCTGTACTGAAAAGCTTGATTTTTAGTCTCTCCCCTAGCTCTAGCCCAAACAAAGATTTCAATTCCAATCTGATCATGAAAAGAAATGACTTAACTGAAGAATCTAATAACCACCACCACTGAAATTATATTGAGAACAATTGTTCATCATGAACCTTAAGATGAAAGTGATTGTTGCACAAAACGAAATGGCATTGCAAGATTCTAAGATGTATTTTTGAAAATAAAACATCTATACCATCATGACGTCATCTTTCCAAACAAGATCCCAGTAAAGATGATAGCTCCAAACCACTTGTTGGACACAAACCTGTCACCAAAAAAAGAATTGGAAGATAGATGTTAAAAATGTTCCTAACTGAAACTGGGGGATAATTCCTAGAGGGTATGATATACCAATGTCAACTAAAAAAAGAAAAAACGTGCACGGGATGGTAGCATGACTCACAGTAATCAGGATGTGTGCCAATAAAGAAGTTTCAATTACCAATTGAAAATAAAGGTCCCTAACTGAATGGGGAGAAATATATTGATCTTTTTTTTGGATCAGCAAAATAAATTCATTAGTTGATGTCTGAGATAAATACAAGGTTTTAGCTACACAGTATCCCAAAAAACTCATCAGAAATACAACTTGTCCACACTGTTTTGGTTTGTCATCCCCCCTTTTTTTCTATTACAGATTACAACATTGCCGAAAATAATGTGGACCTATCAGCTCCCTGTTTTGCTAGGACATTTGCCAACCTATTTGTTGTCCTTTTTACCCAGACAAAATTAGAGTAACAACTTTTTGCAAGAAAGTCAATTTCCCTAAAAGCAAATTCATATTTCTAAGGGGCTGAGTTGACTTGCTTCACCCAAGAAATAACCAACAGTCTCCCTCTACTTCTAGCTCTCTAACACCTAGTTGTACCATGGTTTTCGGACCGTCATTGACCCAGACAGTTGGACCGTTTGGCCTGGAAACCATCCAGGCAACTGGTTCCATTTCACCTTTAACCCATTCCTTGGCCAAAAACCGTTGACTTGGTCAGCGACCCGCTGACTCAGGTGGTCGAACCATCGACCCATTCGACCCAGACAATGGTTTTGGACCTTTTTATTTTAATTATTTTTTTTAAAATTGGAACGGTCTATCTGTTCAAACTGGATAGTCGAACTGTCATCTCAGAAACCGGTGGCCAAAGCGGTTCTGGTTCCAGGTCGGTTTTTAAAACATTTTGTTGTACTGCTAGTTTTAATCCTTGTAAGAGAGCCATTTTCTCAGCCTTTACCGAATCTCCAAATCCAATTGGCCTCGAGAATAAGGCCACTACTACTCCTTGATGGTTTCTAAAGAATCCCCCTATACCTGTCCTCCCTGGATTGCCAAAAGAGCTGCCATCAAATTTTAGTTTCAGTTTATTTGGCTCTGGGGGTTTCCATTCCATTCTCACTTCTTTGTGTGTATCTGTTTGTACCACACTATCACTCCAGCCCATTTCCATATTAAGTCATTTGTAGAGACATCTATGAAGAGTTCCATTGTTTTTGCCCAATGTGCAAATCTGACCTTTATAGTTTCAATCCTTTAATATCTTTCTTCCCAAATAGTCCATACTAGGGCTGCTCCTGTTATTTTCCACAAACATCTTCCCCTTTTCTTATGTTGCCTAAAGAAATTGGATTTGAATAAACTAACCATATCCTATGGGGTAACCCATTTGCAACCAAAGAGAGAACAGAAATAATAAAAAATACAAGTCACAAAAGAACAGGAGATTAGTAAATGAGGGAGGGTCTCACCACTAGCCTTACAAAGGAGACACACACGAGGAGAAAGGCAATTGTTTGGCCTTCTTTTTTGTAGCACGTCACAAGTGTTAATCTTTCCAAGGAACATTTCCCAACAAAGAGCCTGCACTTTAGGAGGGATTGGTTTGCACCAGATTTCTCTCACCGGGAAATTCACCCCTAAAGGTTATAAAAAAGCAGAGCCAAAATCATATTATTGTCTAGGTCCATACAACTCTTATAGCCCTTTGAATAAGTTCCATGATGGGTCAGTTATCATGCCCATGTTAAATGAACCCAATACTTCAGGCTTTGGCCACATATTGAATCACCAAGAGTCTGTATACAGGTCCCACAAAGGTTTCTTGCATTTAACCTCCATGATATTATATGGAGTAGCTTCCTAATTGTTTTGTTTGGTCATTGTATAGAGATTGCATTTGCATTTGGAAATCATAGAACTTAAGAAGATTGTAGAAAATATTTTGTTTCCTCTTGGTTTAGAAGTCAATATTCTCATGCAATGAGTAAACATTCCATCCTACATGTACATTCTTGAGGGTACAAACACTTGGAAACTACTATGTACCAATTTCTAATAAACTCTAGGTTCTAACTCCAAGATTAGTCTAAGGTTTTCTTTCTTTTCTTATTCCACAGATCTATTAATGTGACACTGTCTCTAACCATCAGATCTGCAGTTAAAACACCATGGATCTTTTATTTTTGATAGTAAACAAAAAAAAAAGAAAACTTCAATAAAATAAAAGAGAGAATACAAGAAAACAAGGTGATAAGGCATAACCCAATACAAGAAAAAAGAAAAAAGATAACAAAAATCTTAACAAGTGACCCCAACATTTTCCAACTGTTAAGTAGACCTAAAATCCAACCCAAAAGAATCCTTAGAGACACCCTTTTTTAATGAGCAAAATGATTTCATTAATATATCAAAGAGACACCCTTAAACTCTGGTAAAATCAAAATCCAATCTAACAAATTGGAACTGGTTCCCAAACATTGATTTTCTTTACTTCTTGATTTACCATCAAAGATTCTTCTATTCCTTTTTTCCATATCTCCTAGCAGACTACCAAAGGTAAACAGCTCCATACAATCTTTGCCTTTTGATTACCATGAAGCACTGGCCAAAGAGCAAAAATGGCATTGGGAGATCGAGGGCCTACAGCTCCACATTAAAAATCTGAAAAAAGAAACCACAAATAAATTTTCTATAACAGTGGATATGACTTTAAATAGAATGGATTGGCGAAACAGGATTCATGTAGCCAACCCCATATAGCTGGGATAAGGCATGGATGATAATAATGATGATGATAACAGCATCCAAAACACAAGTGAAGTATATCCTCCACATCAGTTTCACAAAGCACATACCTGCTATCCATCTGAATACCTTTACTTCTTCGATGATCTTTAGTATATCATCCATAGCAACCAGCCAAGCAAAAGCTTCAACTCTTGGAGGACTTGGATTACCCCTTTACACCCCCCCCAATAAAAAAAAACACCCTTTATTGAAGTTCTTTTAACCTGGTTTCTTGTCAGTGCTTTATATGAGGATTTCACCAACAATCTGTCATCTCTAGATTCCTTCCACCATCTTAAACCTGACCTCTTTGGATGGATCCCCACCACTTGAAGTTTAGACAGCAGCAACAAACAGTCCTCCAACTCCCAATCTAATAGAACTCTTCTGAAAGTAGGAAACCACAGCACAGCCCCTTGCCTCATCTCATAACATTGAGAAATTCTGATATTATTCTCAGGAAATCTGTACAATCTTACAAAGTTTCCCCACTCTTACCCAATCATCCTCCCAAAACTTAATACTAGAACCATTGTCAACCTGCCAAGAAGTGAAATTTGCCAATAACCTGACTTGTCCTGTGAAAGCAATTTGGATGGGTCCATTCCACCCAGGATAAGCGCTTTCCGTTGGGAGGTCTTTCACAACAAAATCCATTATTGCAAGATTCTAGAAAGGAGACCATTGTAGTGTCTCTCTCATGTTTCCCTGATGGGTAAAACTAGCTGTAGAAGCACTTTCCACATGCTAATCTCCTGCATCTATGTGACATCTATCTAGAAACACTTCTTTGCTTTATTTGGATGCAGGTGGTCTGCTCCTGATGACTTGAAAACTATTTTTGAGCCTCCGCTTCTCCAAGGAAGAAAGGTAAAATTCTTTAGAGATGCACTAGAGAAGCAATTCTATCATGCATCTGGGAAGAGAGGAATTCAAGACTGTTAAGGAGGAGCAAAAAAGTGTGGAGGAAATCATTGACAAAATCACTATAAAGGTTGCACATTGGGTGAGGACTATAGATGTCTTTTTTTTTTTATAAGTAAACATGAATTTCATTAATCAAAATAAAATGAAGGTGCAGTCCATAAAGGACATCGAGTCAACACCACACATACAGCTTGACATAAAACTAATGATATACACAAAAATCAACTGAAGAAACAATCAATGTCACAACTTTGTAAAACTAACACCTCTATTGAGGACACTAGACATGCTTTCCCATTTTCTATTGATGATATTGGCATATATTTGAAAGTGGTGGCTGATTCCTCTTTGGAAATTTGGAAACCAGCCGCAGTTTGATGCCCCCATCCTCCTTTGTGCATCAAGCTGAACTTTGATGGGTGCAGCCTAGGGAGTCCTAGAAGCTTGGGGATTGGAGGTGTATTTTGTAATGAGGCTGGTCATGTCTTAGAAATGTTGACCAATAGGAGTAGAAGTTTCAATAAGAGCACAGCTAACAGCAGTACAGATGGGATTAAGGGCAAAATCCCTAAATTACAGAGATACTATCATTAAGGGAGATTCAAGAAGTTATCAGCTGGCCGCAGAATAATTTGGAGGGTCCATCACAGTATAGGAACATGCTAAGGGAAACTAGGGGCTCCTAAAAGGGATACATGCCAGTATCGATTGGGTGTCGAGATCAGCAAACAGCTCAGCAGACATGCTTGCACATACTTGCAAAACAAGGGCTGTTAGAATCCAAATGTATTGGGGCTTGGTAGATTTGGGGCGGGGGGATTGTAAGCTGATGTAAGCTTCTGTATGGTTCATAATTTCAACCAAAGTTAACCACCCCATACTCGCAAGTCACAAGCATGGTTCATAGTATCAATATCGATGAACATTTCACCATGTAGAATTGGAGAAATTTTGGAGATATTTCGCTAATTTTGCTAATATATTTGGAAAATCTAAAAAATCAGGAAAGTTTTCCAAGTTTTCTAGAAACATAGAATTAGTTAATAAACCTTCAAGAAATCTTTAGAAGAAATACAATTGCACATTTAAGGCTCAAAACCATAGCAAAGAACTATCTACATTGGCATTGCCACTCTTCTTACCATTATTGTTGTTCTTGAATCTAGGAGGTATAAACTCTAGATGTAGCTTCCAGCAGGTATCCTTCGTGTGCTTAGGTTTCTTGCAACATTCACATACTACATCTTTCTTCTCAGTAATGACCCTTGGCTTCATCCCAGCATTGGCAAAGTGACCTGTTGAGACTTCTGTAACCTGCATTTGTCTCTGACTCTGCTAACTACTAACCATGGCATAGGCTTGAGATAAGGTCACTTCTGTAACCTGAATTCGAAGACCCAATTTCTCATCCACTAACCTCCTATGAGTCTAGGCATCTTTAGTACACCCCCACACAACAGTCTCCATCAAGTTAATCTCCTGCCAAAGATATTTCAGTATTTTTTATGTATTTAAATAAAATTTTAATTAATATTTTGTTATAATTTAAGCTTTTACAGCTGATTGGTGGGTTTCATATGGTGTTTCAGCTCCAAATTTACAAAAGATTGCAATTAAAGTTCTTAGTTTGACATGCATTGCATCTAGATGTGAGAGAAATTAGAGTGTATTTAAGCATGTAATTAAAACTTCACTTAAGATTTTAACATTATACTTTTATATTTTATAATCCATTATATTTTGATACTTTTAGTTTTAAACTTCTAATTTTATTAATCAATCTTATGTTTTATGAATTTATGCAAATCCATACCCAAAAAAGGAATCGGTTGGATCAAAAGTGATCGAATGACTTAGTCTTCATTAAGTTTAACCAATTGCTTAAAGAGAACGTTGATTAACGTAGTGTCACTGACCCTATATCTTTGAAAGATATAGATGAAAGTAATGAATAGTTATTAGGGGAGATGACACGTGAAGATAGTGGAGCAGAAAATGATCGATGATGATTCTTTAACATGGGGATATGTGGCTTTTGCTTCAAGAGTCGAAGAGCCAATAAGGATCACAAGAATTAGAGGTTTAGGTGTACCTTCAACTTCTCATGCAAGAGCAACAACATCAGCCAATGCAAGAAGGTCTAGAGGGGGTTCAAGTTCTCAACTTCGTTTGGAAGATGAAGAATTTGATGAAGAAGAATCAGAAGAGGCATTGGGAGACTATAATTCTGATGAGGATGATGAAGTTGAACTTCCAAATGAAAAAGATGACGAGGAAGAATATTATGGAAATGAAGACTGAATGGGTGACACTTGGAGAGTAATTTATTTCAGCCAGTTTGTTTTAAAAGCTTGAAGAATGAAGATCTACTCTTTTTTTGTTTGTTTTGTTTAAGACTGACTTGTGTTTTTTTTTTTATGCCAATCACGTCACGCCATACTTGTTTTTTATTAATATTGACTATTGATCTTGAATCTTGATCAATCATCAATGATGTGAATGTCAATTTGTGTCATGTGTGAATTTACTGATTACCACTTACCAGATATTAGATGTAGTGATTTCAGATTTAATGATTGTGATAAGTCGTTAAGTCATAAGTGGTATTGACTATTGAGGCTTAATTGTTTAACTTTAACACCATGGAGAGTGGAGACTTGGACTTGGAGAGGTAAGTTTTCTTTTAATAACTTCTTTTATGTTTGTATTCTTGTTCATTATTTACGAAATTATGATATCAAATACTTTGTCAATCCTCATTTGCTTGTTCATTGTAAATGATTAATTTTAATGAGTATATGACATAACTCATGTGTGAGACATGAATATTGTAGACTTAGAGAGGTAACCATCTTTTTAACTTCTTTTATATTTGTATTTTTTTATCTTATCTTATTCATGATATTTAAATTCTTTGTAATTTATAAGCACATTGGTGACAATGACATTGCTTTAACATCTTTTTATATTTGAATAATATGATTGTTTCATTATTTGAATCATTGATAGTTTGAATTTGATAATTGATACTATGTTAGACTGCTTTTTTTTATAGATGAGAGAAGTTTTATTAATTCAAATAAGAAAATACAATCAGCCAGCCTAGGAAGAGGCACAAGACATTACCTCCCCCAAGGACTGAATCATATACACTAAACAGGCCCAAGCCTGAAACACAAATTACAAAGTAGCCCAAAACAGATCTCCCCTTCACACCCTTTGCTTGGCCAGAGAATTAGCCATTGCATTTGCTGATCTGCTGACCCACTGAAATCTGACAGTCATATTTCTTGTCATCCATTTAACTTTCTTTAACAGGTCCCTATAGCCCCAGCAAGCTGTATCTAGGTATTCAGCCAGCCCACTACTACCTTGGAATCCCTTCTACCAACAAATTGTTCACTCCAATTTGACTAGCCATCTGTATACCTTGTACCACTGCTAGTAACTCTGCCCTTACAGAATCACCTTCACCCACCGGTCCTGAAAAAAGAGACAACATATTGCTGTCTTTGTCTCTCAAAATCCCACCAATTCCGGATGGCCCTGGGTTACCTTGGCAGCTGCCATCAAAATTCAATTTTACCACTCCATCCGGTGGGGGTTTCCAATCCACTTGTGATTTGTTCTTAGTGGATGCTGTAAAAGCCACTACTTCCTGGTTTCTCCTTAAGTCATCAAAGGAGAAGTTTGCCAACAATTGTGAAGATTTCAACCACGAGTGTCCTTCTCAATATGCATTCTTTGATTTCAGCAAGACTTCTTTCCTTTTCTTGAAATATTCTAGCATTTCTCTCTTCCCATAAACTCTACAAAGTAGCGGCTCTGATACATTTCCACATTAGCTTCCCTCTTTTTGTCAATCTCCCAAAAGCAGCCGGAGTGAACAGCAGCTTTACTTCAGAGGGCAAGTTCCACTTGCACCCGAATAAGGAAACAACCCAGTTCCAAACATTGGCAACAAAGGAGCACGATATCAGCAAATGGTTACATTCCTCACCCTCCACTTTACACATAAAGCACCAATTTGGGGACAGACACATAAAAGGTTTCTTCTTTTGCAAGTTTTCCACAGTATTGATCTTAACATAATAGGCTTCCCAACAGAACACTGCTATTTTGGGGGGTATTGGCCTTGACCAAACCTCTTTATCAGGGAAGACCTAAAAGGAAGGGTTAGAGCAAAGGGCTTTGAAGAAAGATGCACAAGTGAAGGAGCCAACTGGGGTTAGGGCCCAGACTCTTTTATCCGAGTTAGTGGGGTCCACACACCGACTCTAGAAGCAACAATAGCTCTGAAACACAATGAAATTCTTCATCTCTTAACCCTCTTCGAAAACCGAAATCTCAGTTTAAAGCCAAAGGGCAAATCGGGGGGGGGAAGGAACCAGGAAATGGGTTCTTTTTAAAGAGAGAGATGGAATAGAGAGAAGGGAAACGGTCTTTCAGGGGTTGAGTGCTCACCCAAATATTTTCTCAAAAAAGAATGGAGTTTCCAGAACAAGCATTGTACCTCACGAAACTGAGGTATTTAGGGAGAATGCCAGAGATCGCCTTCCAAGGTGTTGTAATACCCCCACATCCCAACTTTAGATTGCATTGTTAGTATGTTATTTTAATTGTTTAGAACTTTAGACTTTAGAAATAGAAACTAGAACTTTAGATTGCATTGTCATACTCATATCTTAACTCTTAACTCTTGGAAATTTAGATTGTATTGTTTTTGTATTTTTTCTGATTTTTTTTAATTTTTATATATTTTTTCAATTTTGTTACATTTCCTGAAAATTCTGTGCGCCTTTTTGAAAAAGGCATGCGCCTCGCCTTTCACCTTGCGCCTCGGGCACAAATTGGCCCCTGCACCTTTTTTGCACCTTGCGCTTTTAAAACACTGCCTAGACCAATCTTGTCTATGCAGCTGACATTCCATCTCCCCTCCTCAATATCAGCACAAGCAGCCTCAATCTGCAGTCCCATGCTCTTCTTTCCAGAAAAAGCTTTGTTGAACAACCTTACTCTCCTAACCCCTAAACCGTCATCCTTCTTTGACCTACAGATCCATTCCCATTTTACCAAATGACAGCTGCTTTCTTCCACCTTGATATTTCAAAGAAATTCCCTTTACATTCTATTTCTTCAGCCACTGACGCTAGAACTTTGAGAAGAGAAAATAATAGTTAGGTAAGTTTGCTACACGCTTTTAATAAGTGATTATTCCACCACATAAAAATCATGAGTCTTGTCCAACATAAACTAATAATATCCCCACATAAAAATAAGATTTTCTACAGAGCATTTGTACCAAGTGCAAAGTGGTAAGAATGCCAGATCTACATTTTTTTTTGTAAAAATATTAGTAGTTACGCATGCAAAAAGAAGAAAAAGGAAAAGAAAACTGGAGTTTCCATCTTTTAGCCTCATGCAAATGCTAAGGACCACGGTCAGTGTTAAAAGGACTCTTGTAATTGGAGCAGTATCTGCTCGAGTTAAACATCAAATTCCCATTTTCCCCTTTTCATCATGAAGATTGAACATAGCGTCCAACGCGGTAGGCCAAAAGGACTGCAGTGTGTCACTGTCTTCATAATCAAACATGAAAATATAATGAATATGGATAACCAATAGAATGTTAAATACCAAAAAAAAAAACAGTAAAAAGGTTGAATTCATAATAGAACTGAAAGTCAACATACCGGAAAACAATCCCCACAAGAAATTCTTAGTGTTAATGTGTTAAGTGGAAGGTAGTAAGCACTACGATTTAAGAGAGAGATGGTTCTACATAGACATTTTTTTATCAGCAACACAAAATTGATTCATTAAATTAAAAAATAGAGATACAACAAAGAGTTGTGGGCACCAAAACAAAGCCCACCCAGAAACTATTCACTATTTACAGAATCACCCAGAACATAGATTGTCTTTGAGTTCCTTGCTTTGCCAGACCATCAGCAAAACTGTTTGCAGACCTCCTTACCCATCTTATTTGGATCATCATATCTTTAGAAATCTGCTTGAATCTCCTGAATTCATTCCTTAACTTCCATATGATTCCTTCCCCTTTTTTAACCAGCCCAGAACTACTTTTGAATCACCTTCAATAATCAGCTTAGTAATCCCCATTTCTTTAGCTTTCTCTACTCCATAGACTGCTGCCAATAATTCTGATCTCACCACATCTCCATGCTGAATAGGACCTGAGTACCAAAGCTAGAATGTTTCCATTTTCTTCCCTAATTACCCCACCAATACCCGATGGTCCAGGATTGTCCATACGACTACCATCAAAGTTTAATTTCTTCCACCCAACACATGGAGGAGACCAGGCCTCATGAACAATCTGTCTTCTAGACGAAGAGCCTGCAATTATTCCCCACGATCTGCAGAAATCTTCAACCTTAAAGTCAGCAAAGAGCTTCAAAGTGCTCACCCAATGCACTACTTTGAGAGTAATCACCTCAACCACAGCTTCTTTACTTCTCTCCTTGTCTTCAAAGATTCTTAGATTCCTTTCCTCCCAAATTGTCCAGATCATTGCTGCTCTAGTGCATCTCCACATAATTCTACCTCTTCTTTTAGGGCAGCTGAAAAGGTGAGAGCTAAAAACACCTTCCAAACAATCAGGGGGAAGCCAACTGCATCCAAAAAGAGATGAAAACCACTCCCAAATAGAAGTAGCAAAAGGACGAGATCAAAAGATGAAAGGCAGTCTCACCATACAACTTACATAAAGAGCACCACCTTGGGGACAAACACCAATTTGGCCTTTTCCTCTTAAGCAAATCACAGGTGTTAATGGAACCATGAAACACTTCCCAACAAAAAGCACCGACTTTTGGAGGGATGGGCCAAGACTATATCTCCTTAACAGGAAAAAGAGCTTGACTGACTAAGAGTCCACACTCTAGAATCTAAACCACCCTCCCCCAAACATACTGAACCCAACAGAAGAAGCAAAGCTGAGACATTGGAAATTTCAGATTCTTTCAAATTTCTAGTGAAGCCAAGATTCCAACTCAGGTTTGAAAGGGATGAGGAAGAACTAATAAAATCACAAATAGGTTTACCTTTGAGACTAGAAAGCTCAAAGAGAGAAAGAAAAACTTCCGAAAGGGGGGCTTCCCCTACTCACATATCCTCCCAAAATATAATTTTCTGACCCAAAGACAAATCATACCTTATGTGATTGAGGAACACAGGAAGATTGTCATGGATAGCCTTCCAAGGAGCAGCCAGAGTAGCTCTATGTAAGCAGCCTGCATCCCAACCGTTGTTTGACAGCCCATGGATACTTGAAATAACTCTAGTCCACAGCCTTTCATTTTCTTTAGGAAATCTCCAAAGTCATTTACTCAATACAGCCGAGTTCTTCAACTTAACATTTCCAATGCCCAAACCCCCCTCAATCTTCAATTGCATCACCTTATCCCATCTAACCAAATGATCTTTCTTCCCTTCACCAGGCACCTAAAGGATATCTCTCGTTATCTTTTCAATTCTTTTTACCACAGCTTGAGGCATCCTAAAAACAGACATACAGTACACTGGAAGGTTTGCCAGAGTAGATTTGATCAATGTAATTTTCCCACCCAAAGAAATATAATTCATTTTCCAACTTGCTAGTCTTTTCTCAAATCTTTCTACTACTGGGTTCCAAAAACTAGCCAACCTAGGGTTGCCACCAAGGGGTAAACCTAAATAAGACAAAGGCCAATTTCCTTTCTCACACCCCAATAAATCTGCCATTGACTTTAGCTCATCATCTTCTACATTAATACCAGCCACTAAACTTTTAGACCAATTGATTCTCAAATTTGAGATCCTTTCGAAGAGCTTCACTACTAACTTCAGATTTTCTACCCCCTCTCTTCCTTCTCCATCACAAAAGAGGAGGATATCATCTGCAAACTGCAAGTGAGAGACCAAAATTCTATCTCTTCCTATTATCCATCCTTTCAACAATTGCAAGGAATTAGCCTTTAAAATCAATTTACTTAATACCTCGGCCACCAAAGTAAATGGAAAGGGAGAGAGTGGACTACATTGTCTAAGATCTCGTAAGCCTTCAATGAAATCAACTGCCAATCCATTCACTAAAACAGAAAAATTCTACACAGACAATTGCATGTCCATATTCCATAAGCAGTTACTTCAATGAGAATACAAAACCTGCAAAGAATTTTCCTTTATTTATTTTTTATTTTTTTTCTTTTTTGTTTGTGGTTTCTGGAATGCTTATGGATTTAAAGAAAAATACAAGTGGAGTCTGGGGGTAAAAAAAGCAACATGCAATGCAAACACCAGACCCTCATAAGGTTCAACAGCATACTGATCCAAAGCACTGAAATTTAGAGGAACTTTTATCTTTTTATTTTTTATAAAAATGAAGGTAGCATAAAAAGCAACATGCTAAAAAAACAGAATAGATAGGACACATAACTGATACAGGGGATGAACTAAGTTTTGTAGCCAAGCCACCAATCCTTTCCGTGCAAACCACAAATTTGCTCTTACATGAGTACTCACTTTCGATTGCAATCCGCACGATTTGACAGGTCAACTGCCCAGATTTGCCATGCCAATTGTCCAGCTGCAGCCATCAAAAATGGATAGAATGGCCATCCTGTCCTACAAAAAGAACTAGTTATTTTAAGCCAAGTTGAGTTGTGAACTGAGGATCGAAAAATATGGGAAACATGCACAAACCCCAAGAGTACCAAAGAAGAAGAAGAAAGTGCACACCGATGTCAGCATTAAATCCGCTGATAGCAAGGCTATTAATACATATAATCCCAAATCCAGAAACCCAGTTCTTTGTCAGATCCCCAAACCTCAAGGCTGTAGATTTAACACCCACTTTCAGATCATCTTCTTTATCCTGAAAACATAATAGTTGGTAGCTTAAATTGAGTAACAATGAATTAGTGTCAATCTCTGAATAGTAATCATGTATACAATATTTGTTTTTCAAAATCTTATGATGCAGTAGGAGGGACTAGCAAGATCTGGACTCTATAAAGACAAGAGATATTAATCAATGACCTATTTCTGAGTTACCACACTTTTTGAAATGTATTATCCACTGCACTATTTCTGGATTCCATGTATTCAAAAATAAAAGCTACAATTAGGTTTTTTATTCACATTTTCTACTCTCCCTTGAATCCTAATAATGTTTCTTTGCCCCCTTACGGTACAGTTGAAGGAATTTCTGGATTTTCTATAGGAGGACGATTTTTCTTCTTTTCTTTCTTTCTTTCTTTCTTTCTTTCTTTCTTTCTTTCTTTCTTTCTATTTTGAAGCATGGATGAAGCACATGAGGCAAACCAGAAGTGTATGTGTCTAATGCAAAAGGCATTTGAGGTGTATGCCTCAGATGCATGAGGCATGCACCTTAGGCCCCGTTCATTTACCGGTAAATAAACTTGGGAAAGTTGTTCAATGGGTATCTTTTTCCCATTGACCAACTTTACAATGTTCTTTTTGCATTTACTAATGGGCCCCATGGTAAAATAAGCTCCACTATCCGGATAAAACTTACCCACCTCCCAGGTGAATAAGTTACCCACCTGGGGGGAAATTTTATAAAGCATAATGGGACAACTTTAACCATTTATATTAGCTTTTATGGGTAGAAATGTCATTTTGTTACTTACCTGGGAATCCTGGAAATCAAAAGAACATGGGTAAGTGCACTTACCCAGGTAAATGTTACCCAGGAAACTGGGTAAGTGCACTTACCCGGGTAAAGTTATGAGGCCTTAAAGTCATTCGTGCCTCCAGCACATGCCTCAGGGTGTTTTTGAGTGCCTTGCTTGGAGGCGCACCTTCAGCCTTATGGCGTACACTTCACATGCTTTTTGAAACATTGGAGAGAACTACTTTTTTTGGATGACAAGTCAACTGCCAAGAAATAAAGTTTGCCCAAAGCTAGGCTTTTGATTAAGATAGCAATTCACTTTGTACCTAGAGAGTTGTTGGTTTAGGAAAGTGGGTCAAATTTCAAAAGGACTGAAAACACCATTTGACACAATTGCATCAGAAATTATAAATTGTAATATGATCCTTGACTACAGTCATGGCTTTCAAATCTATCCTATCAACTTAAATGATCCCTGAGCAGTAATGATACAAGATCAAACAAACTCTAAAATGGTAAATCTGATGATATTTCATTCAGTTGGAATCATTAAGCTCAACCAACTCTCATTATGTTGGGACATAGTTCAACAGTTCTTATTGTTCTTTCCTTGGAAGATGAAGCAGAATATGTTGATCGGACAAAATTTTAAGTTTCTTGCTTGCTTATTGGTTCAGGTTTTGAACTCTTTGAGGGTTCAAGACAACATAAACCAACAAATGTGTTGATTGGACCCTAACAAATAGAAAAATAATAAAAGGAAATTAATATATATAAATCCACTAAATGAATAATTTAGTTTGATGATTTTTTTTTATTATTGTAGCCTAAAAAATAAAGAAAATAAAAATATTTCACGTGTCATGTACAAATTAGGTATGCACTTAAGCAAGAGACCCTCCATTGGTGCTTGTTGCCTATGCATCACCTTGACAACTATGCTTCATGCTTGGGTCCATTTGAGTAGAGCATGGTTTGAACATTGGCATTCTTAGTCTCCTCAAGTAAATCAAGAACATAGTTGTATTCTGACAAGCAAACTCTGTCAAGTATCAATATACTTCACTTAAACCTCTATATTACTTATATAGGTGGTGACTTCCTCAGTTATGAGGGACCACAACTTAACGAAGAAGCGAATGACATCAATACCCCTGATTAGTAATTTGCCCTAACTGACAAATCTGCCCCTATTACACATAATAAATAATAAAACATAAATTCATAAACTCCTTAACACATCCCTTTACTTTAGGCTGGCTTTAGCTACCTAACCCTTTTCCTCATCAAGATCCCAAGATAATTGAACCTTGTTCATCGCTTCTATGGCCATTGCATCAATCAAACTCTTTTGGTAATCTTTGGACCTAAGAGAAAGTGGTTCCAAATTCCCTCACCAAGTATCTTATCCCTCATGATGTGTTGGTATTGCCATAGCCGATCTGTTATTCTTTAACCAGCCCACAACCACCATAGAATCCCCTTCGATAATTATATTTCTATAATTTAGCGATTGCCCATTCGCAGTCCCTTAGTCCCACTAGCAATGTGGTTGTGGCCAATGTGATGTTGCATCTGTATTTCTTGCAAGCACCCTCTCAATAAGAAATTGCAACATCTTGTAATTTAAGTTGAGAAATTAAGTCCTACAATAAATATCTAGTTTCCCTATACCGAAGCAAACACAAAAGTTTAAATCTCAGGACACTGTTGCTACAGAATAACCCACATCTAGCTTCACTGGTACATGGAAGAAGCAACAGATAAAACGTTAAGGATTTTATAATTGTTCTACCTGATGTGCATAAATTGTATCATATACAAGTGTCCAAAACACTCCAGAAACATATAGTGGAAGGACAACAGTGGGATCCAAATCTCCTTTGACTGCAGCCCATCCTAATAAAGCTCCCCAGTTGAAGGTTAAACCTAAATATGCTTGAGGCTGCATGCATGAGAGAACACATCATTAAACTTTTATAATGAGAGAGAAAGAGAGATGACAGCACTGGCGTAGATTCAGTAAGTCATTACCCAAAATGTCAGCCTCTTCATGAGGGGATAGGAGAAGACTAGAAGCAATGATGATGCCCCCAAAACACGGCTGATATAAAACATGGAATCTATTAGCTCCAACTAATTACAATTAAGAAATATATACTTGCTCTCAGAAATTGATTTGACCAGATTCATAAACTAAAAATTTTAGAAATATTTCCAAAGAAACCTCATGCCTGCGTCACCCTCCCTCCACATGGCAGTTTTGCTATGACAATCTTCAAAAAAAAAAAGCTATAACGTGGGTTTTACCATCCATACTAAAAAGGGGAAAAGATAATCAGGAAATGTTGAGAAATACTGATAAATTTAAGTGCATTTTTGTACTTTTAGTGATAGAAGGCATACTAACAAATTCCTACTTGTATAAGGGTACACTTGTAAATGCCTCTTTGAAGTCTAATATGAATAGCACCTTTGGGTTGAGAAGTTGACATTCCATTGTCTTGTAAATTCCTACTTGTATAAGGGTACACTTGTAAATGCCTCTTTGAACTCCCTTGCAAAGCATAGTTCTCTTCTGCTTTCTTCTCATACAAGAACTCCCTTGCAAAGCATAGTTATCTTCTGCTTTCTTCTCATACAAGAACAGTCTACAGCATAGGGCTGCAAACAGTATGTCGATATTCCATTGTCTGAATTCAAATCTAATCCATTTAGATTGAATATGAACCCATCCCTATCCGATTTGATTCGACTTAAATATATATACTCATATATATAAAATTTATGTTGTATCTAGTAAAGTTGAGTTGAATGTTGAGTTTTTACTAAATTTTCATAGGTTCAAGTTTTATACAAGTAAACTTTAATAAACTTTGTTCAAAATATATAATACCAAAGTCATCTTTAGTTCATTTCATTAATACTATATAATATGTTTAATTTAACTTATATCATTCAATGTCCAATTGCAATATGAAATCAATTCAAATCCAACATAAATCCATTGGATACATTTGATTCAGATTTGAATATCAACGAATCAAATTTGGATCTGCTTGTATTTGATCCGGTTCGATCTGTTTGCAGATCTACTATAGCAGTCTACTTGATAATAGAGCCAAGGGGTCGAGTTGAAGAAGCTCAGTTGAAGACCTACACCCTAACTTGGTCATGCGGCTCTGGCCATCAGCTGTATAGACTCGAGGAACTTGGCCAAAAAATTATATAAGTAGTTACAAGCTGTCAAATTACATGATTTTTGACAACACCAATCCAAATGTCCATGCATCTCAATTGAAACAGCCTATCATACCTGCTGATATCTCAATTCATGGTGGGCACAACCACTACAGAAAAGTTACAAGGTTATTAAGATATAGAATGTCATATGACGGCAATTCAAAGTTCATATGTTCAAACAATTTTCCAATTTTGATCAGAAAAATTCCAAGCAGTTCAAAAAGGGTGGTTGTGTAAATGGTTTAAAATGTCCATATATCTCCTATATTTCCACAACATATTCCCATTTCCATGAGCACCAACATGAAATATTATTGGAATCAATTTATTCCCCAATGAAAACTACCAGTGCTTTGTTAAGAAGAAGAAATAGTATTATAGCATAAGTTGACAATAATCTTTTAGATATGTTGAGTAGCAGTGCTGTTGCACATAATGGACATGATCACATGATTACCACTTTGAGCCAGCTTGAAATTCATTTCAAACATGATGTTAAATCTTAGCTATTATTATATGATAAATTATTTGGTTGATCTATTGGAATCATTTGCACTTTCTATGAGTTTAGGTTTTGCTTTAACTCATTCTATCATATCATGTAGTTTTGACTCTTACAGTTTATAGGACAACATCGTAGCATATTATTTTACCTATTAACCCTAGTTTCTTATCTTTGTTGGATGATAATGTAAAAGGGTCTACCTATGCACCTTTTATCATTACATAAAATAGTATTTTATATTTTTTGCATATTTCACAGTATGTCTACCATGTCTATAATTTTTACAATATTTCCATACAACATTTCTGACATGTTTCCTGTATTTGGATGAGCGATATTTCCACCAATGCTGACATTTTAAACCTTGGTTGTGTATGCAAGAATTTTTTTGATTGGGTCAAACTAAGTTACTAACTATTGTAAGAGCTATTTGTATCTGGAAGAACCTTGTAAAAGAAAATAAAGACAATATTCACCTATAATTGTTTAGTTGAAGGAGAATCCCAAGTCCCAAAAGCAGTTGACACCCAAGAAAGCTAAGGCCCTGAAATGGTGTCAAAAGACCACTTGCAACTGGCCTCAACTTTGTGCGCTCAACCTGCAGGGCAAAGTAATCTCTTATAATCAAGTCTTCCTAGTTCATAAGTTCATACACATATAGAAAGATATCAAGCATGCATGCCTTTCCAGATTCACTTTAAGTTGAAAGTCAAAAAGTCCAGAGTCAGGAAAATAATATTATATTATTATAAAAAAAATCGGTTATATAGACCACATAAAGTTATATCCAAATTAACAACAAAAGGATGCAGAAATAAGAAATAAGACGAATGAATCTCTATCCTTTGAATTCTACATGTGCATCTTACCAGGACATTTCTCAATGTAAGTATCCTTGTAAAAAGTAATCGAGAGAATGAATCATCCTCTAATGAAATATGCTATAAAAACATCCATAAAACAAGAGGAAACAAAATTTATCAAACATGGCTGCAATATTAAGATGGAAATTAACATAAATGGTACACAACCAAATTGATGACAAAACAAAGTGAGTTACAAAAGTATCCGCAAGTATATTAATCTACTTATCTCAAAAAAGAGTACATCACACAACAGAAGCATTTTAGCTTTAAGGAAGAAAGAAGTTGGTAACAAAATCATGTCTTAGCAACCTTAAAAAGTGTTATCATATAATACTGTTAGAAGTATTAGGAGTTTGTTTCTGTTATATTTAAGTGGGCCATGTAATTCTTTTCTTTCTTTTATTTCCTATTTACTCGAGAGTGACGTTAATGTAATTTTAGTTTTATTATATAAGATTAATAAAAGAGGGCGACAGTTGAGGTTAGTTATGTTCATTCTCTTCTGTTCTCCAGCCCTAGTTTTTCCTTCTGTTCACTTCTTCTCTACTTCTATTCATCTCAGTTTTAGATATTTTTTCCTGCTATTATTCCTTTTATTTCAGGTATGATAACAAATACAATTAGAATTTTTTTATCAGTAATACAATTAGAATTTTCTCATTTATTTTTGTTTTACTTTCTATTGGCAACTGAAAATGCATGGTATTGATGAAAATTTAAAATGCTTTACAAAACCTCAACGTTAGCTACAAAAGTCAGAATCCATGGCTACCCCAATATCAAAAAAGGGGGAAAAGGGGAGGAACTACCTTTAATTTGTCAGAAATATCCCCATAAACTTTTTTTCTTTTTTGATAGGAAATAGTAACCTTCATCAACTTTAAAGCAAATTAGTACAATTATCACCTTCCAAAGAAGGTGATCCTCCAATTCACAGTAGACTTACAAACATACCCAAAATAGAGTTTCCCTAGTAACCCATTGCTTTGCCAAAGCATCAGCCAAGGTGTTTTCTGACCTTCTAGCCCATTTAAACTGTACTCTAAGCTCCCTTGTTAGGTTCTGTTGAGGTTTTAGACAAATCATGTAGTCTATAGTGTTGGTTTTTGATTATTTATTGTTTAGATAGGAAGTGGGGACCACATCACTCTTGTTGGGTCCTTTTTGAGCAGTTATTTTAATTGTTTTATGTGTTAGCTGCCCTATAAGAGCATATTTGTCTTTGCAATCTTTATTATTTCAGACTATAAATAATAGTGAAGAGGGCGGTCAGCATTATTGATCTCTTTTTTCTCTCGAATCTCTTCTCTTCCTTTTCTCCTTTCTTCTCTTCTTCTTCAAGAAATATTCTTTTCTTTTACAGATTTTTTATTTCAGCACCTTTCTACTTGGTACCAGAGCAAGGTTAGGATTTCTTGAAGTTTTCCATGCAGTCCTAAATCAGCCAATTGCATGAGGAGATAAGGGCTGATCGGTCTACTTCAGATTGCCCAGTTCTTGGATTTTTTGGTGTGATCTAATCATCAAGAGGGTGATCTATGTTTTGGCATCGAAATCAGGAAGAATTGGAGTGCGGGGAAGTCAAGTTGGACTCTTCAATTTTGATCTGATCTTGGGTGCTCAGGTATTGTTGGACTTCTCTAGGTATTCTATAGGGGCGGTTAGGTTTCTGGAATTTTTTGGGCCTTCTGGAGTGGCTGATTCACTTTTCTCTCCGGTGAGAGACAGTGGGAGGAGAGAGATTTCTCTCTAGATAGGGTTTTCTTCTTCCGAAAAGGTTTGTTACCTTTGTGTATGAGATCGATTTGATCTTGGAGGCTCTCTACCTAATTTTTTTTCTGCTTTTGAACTGTTTAAAGTAAAATGGAGAGTTGGAGTACCAAGCAGAAGTCCACCAGTAACATGAGTCTGGTTGTTGGAGGTAGTAGTAACATTTTTGAGTTTGGAATTATTATTACAGTGAAGTTTGATAGTACAAATTATCTAGAATGGGCACAATCAACCAAGATGGCCATTGGTGCTCGTGGGAAACTAGGGTACATCACTGGGGAGGAGAAGAAACTTGATACAAATCCCTCCCGGTGGATACAGGACAATACATGGTGATGACTTGGTTGTGCAACTCTATGTTACCTCACATTGGTAAAAATTTTTTGTGGGCTAATACTGCAAAGGAGATTTGGGATGTAGTGACTAAAACCTATTCCTAGAAATAAAATGTAGCTAGAGCAAATCAGGTGATTAGTACAAAACAAGGAGATAGACCTCTTGCCACCTATTTCTCCATGCTGAAAACTTTGGCAGGAGATAGGCCACTTAGAAACTATGGTTTGGGAGAGTATGAAGGATGCAGCAACCTATTAGGGGTTGGTAGAAAAGAATTGGGTTTTTAAGTTCTTGGTGGGGCTGAACCTTGAATTCGACATTGCCAGGCAACATCTTCTTTCTAGAGAAAGTGTGATTCTTTCTCAAGGCTCAAACTTATGCCTTTGTCTCTAGGGACGAGTGCAGGATGAATGTCATGTTGAGACAACCTGGGATTGATCAGTCAGCTATGGTTAATACAGTTAAATCTAAGCCAATGGAGACAGGGGGAGTAGTGAGGCTAGGAAGGAGGACAAGAAGGATTTGGCGTATGACTATTGCAAGAAGACTAAGCATACCAAAGACACCTATTGGAAGCTTTACCCTCATCTCGTACCAAATCGGATCAAGAACAAGAAGGGAAATGCAAATGTGGCAATTATAGGAGACCCTTCAGGACCCCTCTCCCAGGCTGACCTGGAGTCCATTACAGCAAAACAATGAGGATTGAATTGGAAAAGTATGGACAGCTTATGAGTAAGAAGGATTCTGCCAGTTCCAGTTCTTCAGATGGACAGAACAGTGCAGGAGCCAACCATACTACTTCCTTTGCTCATAAAGGTAGTTCATATGCAGTTGCAAATCATGTATCCACCTCAGGTAAGGAGAGACCTCCCTGGATTATAGACTCAGGAGCATTTGAACATATGACCAATATATCTACCCTCTTTAGTTCTTACCAATTGTGCTCTGGTAGAGATAGAGTCTCTACAGTAGATGATTCCCATATTCCCATTGCTGGAAAAGGGACAGTTAAAGTGACTAATGACATTACTTTATCCTCTGTCTTACATGTCCCTAAACTCCACACTAATCTTCTTTCAGTAAGCTCTCTGATAAAAAAATTTGAACTGCTCAGTGACCTTTCTTCCTAGTAATTGTGTTTTGTAGGATCTAGAATCAAAGAGGACGATTGGGAGTGACCGTGAGGTGAATGGAGTCTACCTTCTGGATGAGATTCCGAGACATCAAAGCCATCATGTTAGTAGTAGCAGTAGTAGTGGATCAGAGAGTGAGTCGGATTATGCTCTGGCATAATCATTTGGGTCATCTTTCTTTCATTTCATTGAGGTCTTTGTTTCCAAAGTTATTTGAGTCTGTTCAGTTGTCTAGTTTGGAATGTGAAAGTTGTCAGTTGGAAAAGCATTGTAGACATTCTTTTAAACCAAGTAATAAAAGAAGTTCCTTTGCTTTTGATATTGTTCATACTGATGTATGGGGTCCTTACCACATTTTTTCCAGGGGTGGTTACCATTATTTTCTCTTGTTTGTGGATGACCATACATGGTATTCTTGGATATATCTAATGAGGTCACGTAATGAAGTACCCATTTTGGTGTGACAATTCTACCAAATGGTTCTCACACAATTTGGAGTGAGGACTAAAGTCTTCAAATCAAATAATGCTAGAGAATACCTTGAGAAGGACTTGTCCTCATACTTTTTAGAGCATGGTGTGATTCATCAGAGTAGTTATGTATACACACCACAACAGAAAGGGGTAGAAGAGAAGAAGAATAGACATATTGTGGAGGTGGAAAGGTGCCTTATGGTGTGTGCCTCACTTCTTATTCGTTTTTGGGGGGATGCAGTTCTCATAGTCGTGTATCTAATTAACTGTGTTCCTTCACGCACTTTGGGGTTTAAGTCACCTTTCAGCTTGCTTTTTCCAAATGAAGAGATATTTCATATACCTTTGAGAGTTTTTTGGTGTATCCTTTGTTCACATTCTTGATCCTCATTGCAAGAAATTGGATCCTAAGGCCAAGAAATGTGTTTTCCTTGGGTATTCTCAAAATCAAAAGGGGTATTGTTGTTGTGACCCAGTGTCAGGGAGCGTGTTTGTTACTATGGATGTTACATTTTTTTAGTCTACTTTCTTTTTCTTGAATGGTTCTCCTAAAGGGGAGTGTTTTAGGGAAGAGAACTCACAACCTGTCCCTCTTCCAGTGTCATTTGTTCCTTCATCTGATCCACCTATTCCACCATCAGCAACTATAGTCCCACTACCTGATCCACTACGGCCAACCTCATAGGTCTATCAACGCCACCAAAAGAGGGTTGACTCCACACATACTCAGATAGAAGAACCTACACCACTCTCTACCATTCCATCTGAGATTCTAGGTTCGGCTAATACAATTCTAGGTATTTCCCTTGAGCCTAAGCCTATTATTTCCCTTGATAATGATGTTTCTACACCTAACACTATTGTGGCAGCTAATCTCTCTAATCTTGATCTTCCCATTGCATTCCATAAAGGGAAGAGAAAGTGTACATCCCATTGCATTTCACACCATCTCTCCTACAAGGCCTTACCACCCTCCTACCATGCTTTCCTTTCTTCCTTGGATTCTGTGTCTATACCCAAGAATGTAAGTGAGACTATCTCCAAACCTGAGTGGAAACTAGCTATGCAAGAAGAAATGGAAGCCTTGGTAAAAAATCAGACATGGGAAATAGTTCATCTTCCTACAGACAAAGAGATAATCGGATGCAAATGGGTGTCCACTGTGAAGTACAGGGCTGATGGCAGCATAGAGAGGTACAAGGCAAGGTTGGTTGTAAAAGGGTATACACAGATCTATGGTATTGATTACCTAGAGACTTTTGCACCAGTTGCTAAGATGAGCTCAATTTGGATTCTCTTGTCCCTAAAAGCTACCTATTCATGGCCTCTATTCTAGCTTGATGTTAAAATTTAAAAATGCTTTCCTTAATGGTGATTTGCAAGATGAGGTATATATGGACATTCCAGTTTTTTTTATGAGAATGCTGGTAAGGGAAAAGTTCGCAGGCTGAAAAATCACTATATGGCTTGAGACATTCACCTAGGGCATGGTTTAATAGGTTCAGAGGAGCACTTACCCGTTTTGGGTACACACAGACTCAATCCGACCATACTCTCTTTGTAAAAAGGAGAGAGGCACTCTTGTCAGTATTGATTGTATATGTAGATGATATAGTTGTTACAGGAAATGATCTGAAGGAGATTGATGCACTCAAGAAGTCACTACAGCAAGAATTTGAGATCAAGGATCTAGGTGAATTGAAATACTTTTTGGGATTGAGGTTGCAAGATCCAAGTATGGGATTTTCATCTCAGAGGAAGTATGTGTTGGACTTACTACAGGAGACTGGGAAGCTAGGAACTAAACCAGCTGATACTCCTATTGACCCAAATCATAGAATTAATGCTTTGGATGGTGAGCTGGCTAAGGATGTGGGAAGATATCAGAGGATGGTAGGTCCGCTACTATATTTATGTATGACACATCCAGACATCTCCTATGTTGTTAGTGTTGTGAGTCATATATGCATGCTCCTCGGGTTCAACACTAGGAAGCCATTGAGAGGATACTTGCATACCTAAAGAAGCATCCTGGCAGAGGGATTCTTTTCTCAAACCATGAAAATTTAAAGTTGGAGTCCTACATAGATGCAGATTGGGCAGGTTGCTTAGATGACAGGAGATCTACATCAGGGGTATGCACCTTTGTGGGAGGAAACTTGGTCTCATGGAAGAGTAAAAAACAGTCGGTTGTGGCTAGATCAAGTGTAGAGGCTAAATATAGATCTATAGCTCACGATGTTTCAAAACTACTTTGGGTGAGATCTCCACTGAGTGAGATTGGAATAAAAGCTGAGGAGCCCATGATATTATATTGTGACAACCAAGCTGCAATCAATATTGCCCACAATCCAATTCAGCATGACAAGACTAAACACATTGAGGTTGATAGGCACTTCGTAAGAGAAAGGGTGACAACTAGAGAAGTCTGGTTGTCTTATGTCTCCTCTAAACTACAATTGGTTGATGTCTTCACCAAATGGGTTGCAAAGAATAAGCTTGAATACAATCTACGCAAATTGGGAATGTGTGACATTTATTCCCAACTTGAGGAGGAGTGTTGAGGTTTTAGACAAATCGTGTAGTCTATAGTGGTAGTTTTTTATTATTTATTGTTTAGATAGGAAGTGGGGACCACATCACTCTTGTTGGGTCCTTTTTGAGCAATTATTTTAATTGTTTTATGTTGTTTTATGTGTTAGCTGCCCTATAAGAGCATATTTGTCTTTGTACTCTTTATTATTTCGGACTATAAATAATAGTGAAGAAGGCGGCCAGCATTATTGCTCTCTTTTCTCTCTCAGATCCCTTCTCTTCCTTCTCTCCTTTCTTCTCTTCTTCAAGAAATATTCTTTTCTTTTACAGATTTTTTATTTCAGCACCTTTCTATTGGTTCAAAATTTCCCTTACAAATTGTCTTAGGGACCAAGTGCCTATGTTATTTGTCTGCATCCAGCCTACTACCAACTTTGAATCACCCTCCACTTCTAAATGCTGAAAACTCAACAACCAATCTGAGTCCTTGCAGTAGCGCCATTACTTCTGCCCTAAGTGAGTCACCTATCCCAATTGGTCCAGAGAATAAAGCCAAGATTCTTCCTTCCACATATCTAAAAACACCCCCAACTCCTGAGGGACTTACCTAAAGAACCGCCATCAAAATTCAGCTTTACCCTATTCTGTAGAGGAGGGGACCAGCTTTCATGAATGGTAGGAGATGAGGAAGAGGAGCCCAGTACTGCACTCCATCCTCTAATCAAGTTGTCTACTGAAAAAGCCCTGAACACAAATTCGACTGAACAGGAAAAGATGGCAAAATCCATCCCAGTAGCCAGGTACCGTTGTCACTTCGTTTATGATATTAATTCTTTCCATGTGCCTGAAGTAAGTGTTCCAGAGTCTGTACCAGCTGTTGTTCCAAGGGCCTGTGAAGCAGAGAATAGTGCTGATGATTATAGTGGGAATCCACCTAGGGATAAAGGGGGTAGGAGTGAGGAAGAGGAAGAGAAGGAAAAAGGTGAGAGAATTTGGGAACTTATTAATATCCTGTTTCAGGTTTTGAAACAGAAAGAGGTAGACACATTGTGAGAAGGTGGGGAAAACAAAACTAGAGAAGTTGAGGAAGTTAACCCGGTCATCAATGGGCAAAATTGAGATGTGAAACCAACTAGAACTAGTGTGGAAGTTGAAGATATGGTAGCAGACTTTGTAGGGAAGGAAGTTGAGAAAGTCTTCGTTCACAAGTTGGAAGAAGGGGAAAAATCAAGAAAAGGAAGTTAAGCAATGCGGAAAGATTGCGACTAGATGTAGAAGAGGAAAAAGAGTTCAATGCAAGAAGGGAAAGGAGAAAACGGGGAAGTAAAAACTAGGTAAAAAGAGGGAAGGTTAAGTCAGCCAAATGAGGATAGTCAGTTGGAATGTACAAGGACTGGGTAGTGCAACAAAGAGAGTGGTAATAAAGGAGGTGTGCAGGAAAGAAAAGCCCGATATAATCCTGTTACAAGAATCTAAATTGATGGAATTTGATAATAGATGGGTGAGAAGTCTATGGAGGAGTAAGGAATTAGTTGGACCTTGGCTCCTTCCTGGGGTTCCTCAGGAGGTGTAATTGTATTATGGAGGAATGAAGTCCTGGAAAATGTAGAAGAGTTTATTGGAAAGTTCACAGTCTATTAAAGTTAGATTGGCGGAGGATGAATTGAATGGGTGATGACTAATGTTTATGGGCCGAATGGTTATAGGGAGAGAAATGAAATGTAGGAAGAGTTAAGTGCCATTAGAGGGTTTTGGGAGGGGCCTTGGTGTATTGGGGATGATTTTAATGTGATTAGATTCATAGAAGAGCCTAACAACCCTAGGCAAAGAATAACAGTTAGCATAAGGAAGTTCAATGATTTTAATAATTTTGAGTTGAAAGAGGTGTCCCTCCTTAATCATAATGTTACTCGGTTCAACATTCAGCTCAATCCAATTTGCTCTAGGCTGGATAGATTTCTTTTCTTGATGAACTGGGAAGAACAATGGGGTGTTTTAGTATCGAAGACTCTACCAAGGGTAGCTTTTGATCATTGTTCAATTACATTCTATAGAGAAGATTTCATAGGATAGGTCCAATGCCCTTCAAATTCGAAAATATGTGGCTTAGCCACCTTGGCTTTATTCAGAAAGTCAACAAATGGTGGGAAGAAGGCAGACCAAGGGTGATTTGGAGAGGAATGTTGTTTCATCAGAGATTGCAATTCTTGAAGATAAAAATCAAGGAGTGGAACATAGAGTGTTTTGGGAGATTAGAAGAAAGAAAGTCTTTGACCAAATTGAATTTTTGGATAAGGAATCTTCAGGTACCTTGGAGGAGGGAAACAAAGAGTTAAGGTGGTCGTTGAGGAAGCAGTTGGAGGATATTCTACTTAAGGAAGAGTTGAAGGCAAAAATAGAGGAGTAAGTGGATTAAAGAGGGAGACAAGAACACCAAATACTTTCATTCCCTGGAAAATGGTAGAAAAAGGAAGAACCTAGTGTCTAGTTTGGACGTTGATGGTGAGGTGGTCACTCGACCTAGGGAGATTGCTAGGGCCTTTGTGGAACATTTCAAATCGATTTTTAGAAGGCCGCTAGGTGAAAATTTTGGTATTGAAGGTTTGGATTAGCCTCGTCTCTCTGAGGATGCTAAAGCTTGGATAGAAAGACCTCTTGAAAGGGAAGAAGATTTAGGAAGCTGTCTTCTCAATGGATAGATCCAAGGCACCGAGGCTAGATGGTTTCACCATGGCTTTTTATCAGGACTGCTCGGAGATAAAATTTGGACTTGTACTCCTTCAGGTTCCTTCTCTTGCTCCTCCTCCTTCAAAGCCTTGTCCTAACCCTCCTCTATCTCTTTGCCTTCTTTTCCAATTAAGGAGGTTTGGTGTAAGCATGTTCCTCCTAGAATTGGCACTTCTTGTTCGAAAGTTGCTCATGAAAAGATTAATACTTGTGACTTACTCCAAAGAAAATGGCCAAACTAGAGATTATCCCCTCATTGGTGTACCTTATGCAAGGCCAATGGTGAGAGTTGCTATCACTTACTTATCTCTTGTTCATTTACTTCTTTTATTTGGGAATTGAATGGTCTCTTGCCATGTTTGGGTGCAGGTGGATCCCTCCAACAAATGTCCAAAGCTTACTTGCTCCTTCTTTCTTCATTTGGCCAAAGAAAAGGGGAAGAATTATGTGAAGATATTTAAGAGCAGCAATATTATGGATAATTTGGGAAGAAAGGAACTCTAGAATTTTTCTAGAGAAGGAGAGAAGAAAGGAAGAATTAATGGAATTAATCATTTTCAGAGAGGTACATTAGCTGAAATCCTTGGATACTTTTTCCAATGTGTCAATGGATGTGTTCTCTGGAAAATGGAAGTGGTTGATTCCTGCTCAACTAAGCCCATCACCAATTACCACTAATCTCCTCCGGGAATAGGGTTATTAAACTTAATTTTGATGGCAGCAGCTTGAGAAACCCAGGTATTTCAGGTATTGGTGGGGTTTTTAGAGATAAGGAGGGCAAAATTCTAGCTCTTTACTCAGAACCAGCTGGGGAGGGGGACTCTCTTAGAGCAAAAGTATTGGCACTGGTGGAAGGTGTTCAAAGAGCAAAAGACTTGAACATTAGGAAGCTGATCATTGAAGGAGATTCCAAACTGGTAGAAAGCTGGTTACAAGGAGAAGGTTCAAAGTTCTAGACCTACAGCAATGAAAAGAAGAAAGTAAGGTGGTTGACAAGAGATATATGGAAATCTCTTTCAATTGGATTAAACAGTGTGCTAACTCATTAGCTGATGTATTAGCAAAACAAGGGGTGGCGAGAGAATCTTTACTCTGGGCACTCTTGTAATTGAAGGAAAGCTGGGGGAGAGATATGAGGTTTTATCTCTCATTGACTGACTCTTCTTTCTCTTGTAATTCTTATATATTGTACACTTTTTTATCTATTAATGAATTGAAACAATGCAGTTATTGATCAAAAAAAAAAAGAATAAGCCTTGAACAGATCCAATGTTTTCAGCCAGTGTATGACCTTGATGGTTATTTCTTCTACCAATTCATCGCTTGATTTTCCTTGCCCTTGGAAGATCCTAATGTTCCTCTCTTCCCAGACTGCCCAGAACCCCATCTGGTTAAACCGTAACCTATGGTCATGGCTTATCTATAAACCAAATGGAACAAGAGTTAAATCTGGAATTCTGGATGTCAAAGATCTAGCATCAGTATCTGACATCAAAATCTTCAGTAGTCCCCATACCGGTTCATCTTATTGACCCATTAAAGATAATGAAAGATTATAATATAAGAAAAAAATAAAATATACAAAATTAACATACTACATTTATAGCATAAGTATTACATGTCATATAATTTATACATGAAAACATAATAGCAAAATGTGATTGTACAAATGCTTTGTCAGTTCAGCACCCAAAACTTAATGATTGCATGGTTGAATGACTTCACCCATAATCACGATTCAGTGAATCTCAGAAGGTGAATATAGATAGGGACCAAATTGTATTTTCTAGGTCAATAACCATCAAATTTGTATTTTCTAAACAGGGACCAAACATCAGTTAAACAAAATACCTTGGAGTCAATATCGTGGTCCAGAAGGTCATTCACTGTACATCCAGCACCTCTTAACAGCAATGCCCCACAACCAAATAGTGACAACATCTTAATATCAGGAAGGCTACCAGGAGATGCTGCCAAGGTAATTGACCTGGAACAATGAACTAGGAGTTAGACGAATAGTGAAAACAAAGAAAATTAAAACATTCATAAAAAAAATGAAGCAAGAAAAGAAATTTCAGGAGGGGCCGAGCCCCTATTTTTGACCTAGGAAAAGAAAGAAAGGATGAAAGAAGAAGAAGAAAATCAACATGTAATGAATGTGCAAAATTTGAAGTCCTTCCTTGCTTATTAATTCAGGCTTTGACATCTTCAAGAGTTCAAGATAGCATACATGTCGATTTAACCCTAAAAAATAACAAACAATAAAAAGGAACTAGTATTTTAACTCACAAATTGAATAATTTAGTTTAACAAAATCTGTTTTATAATTGTAATCTCAAAAAAGTAAGAATGTAAAAGTATATAATAGAACCATGTAGAAAATACCTTGGCAATTAAGTGAGGCGACCCTCCATGGGCGTCTTGTTGCCTAGGAAAGAATTTTAAAGGCATTCCAATGGATCTGATTCTTGGGGGCTAGCTAGAAAGTGGTTGCAAATTGTGCTCCCCCCCCCCCCCACTCCCAATCCCAATCCCCCAAATAAAAAAAGGAGACTGCTGCAACAAGCTTGGAGGGCATTAGAAGCCAGCAAGATAAGACTCAATTTTGATAATATCCATAGTAAACGGAGATCCTTCAGGTGTAGGTGGGCTCTTTAGAGATCACACAAACAGCCTGTTTAGCTATTCTAACCCCATTGCCATTGGTAAGGGAATTCACTAAGAGAAGAACATCATTTGGTACTCTAAGACTTGTTCACTCAATAGATTTGACTAATTCTCTTGTTGAGGACTGCCAGGTTGTGATTGGATGACCCTTGGATGCTCAGGCATCAGATTAGAAGAAGGCAAGGTCTTTGGCAATTGGGAGAGAAATCTTTGTTTAGAGGACTCAAAGCCCTAAGGCTGAGCAGTAAGACTGCTTTTTTGCAAATTAGCAACTTATAGTTGTGTACCTTTACATTATTAATAAGCATTCTTTGATGCTTTAATGTTGGTTCACAAAAAAGGTTTCCTTGTGAATGATAATAGACAATAATTAGGGATGCAACTCAGGTTGGATTTAGTTTTCATTTTACAGTACTTCGGGCTCAGGCATTTGGGCCAGGCCCATCAAATTTTGACAAAAGTCTAACCCGAGCCCACCCAAATTGCACCCCTAACAATAATTATCTAGGAAAAAGGACAAGGACAAGAAAAGTAAAATAACAACTCTATATCTCATTTCACCAGTTGTTTCATTAATGCATGTAGTTTATGGTTGTTAGAACAAAGCCAACTTTTCTATCTATATAATCAGCTGGAAGAATATTCTTCTTCCAATCCAACTGCCAACCTAACTGAAGAGAGACTTTAACAGGGAGATTTCCATAGTGTTTAGATATTCCAACTTCTATTGTTATAAAAAGTGGGTTGGGCAACCCATAAATAATAATCTCAAGTATCAAATAGATTAATGTATGCAATACCTTTCAAAGTCCCAACTAAAAGGGAATAAGATGAAAGAGATGCCATATTTGGTTTATTTCTCATTCTTACCTAAGATGAAATTCTAAAATGCACAAGAATGGACAAAAATAGGCTGAATGAGAAAATATTGCTATGAACCAAACACATTTTTTCCTAAAAATGAATTCTTTTAAGACTGACAAGTGTCTTGTATTGTTCATTTTCATTCTTCAAAAAAACAATTGTGCTGGTATTTACAAACCGCCAGCCTAGGTCTCCAACAGTCAATGTTTACTAGTTGGCATAGATGTTTTGTAAAAATACTTTCATAAAAGTGCTTTTGTGAAAGTACTTTCATAAAAATGCTTTTATAAGAGTACTTTCGTAAAAGTATTTCCGTAAAAGTGCTTTCATAAAGTACTTTCACAAAAGTGCTTTAGTAAAGTATTTTTATAAAAGTGCTTTCGAAAAATGATTTTATAAAAGTACTTTCGTAAAAGTGCTTCCACAAAAGTGTTTTTATAAAAGTGTTTTCACAAAAGTACCTTCGTAAAAGTCCTTTAGTAAAGTACTTTTATAAAAGTGCTTTCATGTAAAAGTACCTTTATAAAAGTGCTTTCACAAAAGTAAACATTTATGGCAACAGTTTTGTAGGCAGAGTTTTCTTTTTTGAATGAAAATGAGCAAGATTGGGCATGATTATTTTTCAGGCTGCAGGCTACCCAATTTTTGTGTTATGGGGCTGAATTTTCATTCTAAAAAAAATGTGGCCATGGCAAGAATTTTGTAACCATTAACCAAACACTCTAATGTTATTCGTTCTTGCCTAGAATGAAGAAGAATTAAAAGAATGAGGCCCAAAGCAATGAACCAAACATGACCTATATTGCCATCCTGGGTTCTTCCCTAGATTTTGAATCATCATTATCCAAGCCTTATCCCAACTATGTGGGGCCGGTATCTTCCCTAAATTTTGAATGTTTTGCAAAATAACACCACACATATTTTCGTTTGTATTTGATGAAAACCTTTAAAACCCAGAACTACATTATGGTCTAAAATTTCAGAAAGGCGATATTACAGCCTAAATATTCATTCCTGTGACAATTTACAGTTGATATAAAACCTTGAAAATAAGTAGCAATCATAATAATAGAAAGGAGAGCTTACCACATACATGGCCAGGCAAGTAACCAGGTCCCAATTGGCTTATCCAACCGAGCGAGCCGAGCATAAGGCTGTACTGCCTGAGGAAGATACAGATCGATCCATGACTGCTCGACCTTTGAACCCCCATCCAAACCACTATTGGTTCCCTTCGCCATACCAGAAGAGGTAGATATGGTTGCAATGGATATATTCAAATTACAACGGTCATATTTACTATAAGTAAATCTAAAATCATCAATCAAACGGTATTTGGGTTCTAGAGTTCTGAGATGGACAGGAGGCTTGCAATGGGGCACTGAGCATTTAGGGTCTGTCAAGGAAGCCAAAGAGGAAGGATCAAAGAGCGAGCGAGCGAGTGAGTACGAGAATGGAGGAATCCGTAACCTGCGAGAAGCATGTGAAAGGCAAAATGCTGCCATCTCTCTCTCTCTCTCTAATGACAGGAGACTGAAATACAGAATGTCCACCTCCGTGCTAGGATATATAGTATGGTTAAGGAGAAGGAAATAGCTTAGATTGAGACGTGAAGATTGGTATTTTGATGATAATCTGATAATGAAAAATCCACATAGGAAGAAACGAGAATGGAATGGCTGGAAAAAAAATCAGAAGTCGGCTCAGCTGTGAAGGTACACAAAGCTTTGTAAAGAGAAAATAGAATTTGCAGGAGATGGGGGCGGAAAGACTAACAATTTTTGAGACAGCAAAAGCCACACAGCTTGGTGACTCGGGAGGGCCTCAGCTTTTGATTGAGCTACGTTTGACTGAGGAAGCTACTGGCCCGTCGAGGTGACACCGGACGGGAGGGGTTCACCGTTTGGGTATGATGCGCGCAGAGCGTTTAGGAGCTAGGGCTTTTGACTCAGCGGCTTTCTGGCGTTGCAACTTGCAAGAGCCAAGAAATCCGGAGAGCCCGTCAAACGCACTGCGTTTGGTTGCAATACAAACGCAAATATGTACGGGTGAGCTGTGAGCATTCGTTAAAAACCGAATCCAAAAATTTTAAAAATCGAAATAAAAAAAATGAAAACTGAACCGAAACTGAATTACAATAAAATCGAAATAATAGAAACTAAAGTTTTCGATTTGATTTTTGATTATTTTGATTAAAAACCGAATTTAATTAACATATAATATATTAATATATAAATATATAAATATATAGGATATTATATATTAAATGTTATATATTACATATGAATTTCAGTTAATTCAGTTTTTTCGGTTAACCAAATTTCTAATTCTGAAAACTGAAATTCCTAAAAACCGAATTAACCAAAAACTGAAACTGAAATTTTCGGTTCGGTATTTCGATTTTAACCGAATAATGCTCACCCCTATGTACAATGCATATTTACCCTTTTCGGTTCATGAATGCCAACGGTTCACATTTTAAACCGTTTTTTGCACTCATCTTGTTTGTTTGAAATCAGTGCAAAGTGTGGGCCCATCATTAAATGTTCCAACTATCTTATGCTCCAATGCCTTAACTTTGGTCAAAAAGTTAATTATCAAAAGAACACAAAATTGTATCTGTTGCTGCATAGAATGGGATAGGGGCAACACTATCAATTCGCTCCCGAGCCGAGGTGTGGCTGAATAGTCTGAGGCCTAGGTTGGTCGAGGGCTGGTAGGCCTGTCTTGCGAGGAGTAAAGAAGAGAGAACGTTAGAGGCCTCGGGCAAGTACCCAAGGCGAAGACTCCGACGATCAAGTTAGTTCGGGCTTAACTCAATGTGGACAAGGCCTGAAGTGGGAACACTCAGACAAGGCCACAAGGAAGCTGGAGAGTTCTCAAAGTTCTTAGGTCTAGATTCTAGATGTTTACCTTGAGGGGGTTGCCCCCTATTTATACTTAAGGCTGCAAGGAGGTAGGTGGGCTCAAACAGTCAGGATGTTGTCCTTTCTTGAGGAGCGCGTCCATCCGAGGCTACTGCATGCAGCTATGCCATTGGCTTCGGGTCGCACGTTGAACTCTGCTCCGCGCGTGCCCTCATTGTGTCTGTTCTGGGTGCCGCTGCCTACCACGTGCACGTGTGCTACTGGTTAGGGCCAGGTATGCCTACAACATTTGCCCCTCACTCTCAAATTTGTGGTGGGGGTCCAAGCTAAGGACCTCGACTTCGACCGAAGAGAATGCATTGCATTTGCTGGTAGGGGTCGCTGGGCTTTCTTTATAAGGGTTTCGGCTTCGCCTAAGGAAAATACCTCACCTTCGGTGGGGAGCGCCAAGAAGCTTCCTTTATCGGGGGCCTCGACCTTGACTTGTTGGAGATAAACTTGGTGTTGCCTGCGGTGGCATCAACTTGATCTTTGCTCCTCTCCCTAGGGGGCGCTATGGAGGCTCAGCTACCTGGAGGCCTCGGCTTCGACCTCTGCACCCATGCCGAGCTTGGGCAAGAGGGGCTTTTTCCCCCTTGTCCATTTGTTTATCGACACCAAAGTGAGTATTCGTGAGGCCCTCAGCTAGGGACACCAAGGGTGTCACCAATGGTTAGGAGGCTATGACTTAGTACACCAAATGGGTCTTGCTATTGATGAACCATAGCCCTTGAGGGGGACGGGTTCCTGTGACGAGCGTGGACTGTATGTTCCACGGGTTCTCGTGCAGGTGGGGTCGTGGTGTGGCACCCGTAGGAGGTACAAAGCCAGCCAAGCCAATTTGCGCATTCTCCAGTTTGGCGACACTGAGTGAATCGGTCGACGTGGCGAGGGGGCCAGTCGGCTTGCCCGACGTCACTTCGTCTTCCTGAGGTGTGCGATGCATGTCGGTTGCTGGATAGGACCACGAGGGTGGTCGTTGCATAGCCAATGGAAAGGAAGCGATATAGGTCGTCCATTTTCCTTTAAGTAGGGGCCTTAGTTGCGCTTTCTCCCACCATTTGCTTCCAAGCATCTTTGCCTTCGAGTGACCTTTGCTTCCAAGAGACCTCGGCTTTCTTGTTCTCCTTAGAGTTTTCCAAGTTTCATCTTCTTTAGGTAAAGAATCCTCTTGCACCCATGTCTTACTCAGACTCTGGTCTAGAATGCTATGAACTCCCCAACATCTTAGGAGCGAGCTCCTTCCAATTTTAGCGGGGGCGCGTTGAGTGGACATGAGGTCCGACCCTAAGGCCTAAGGTCGAGATGCTGAGTGAAGGACTGCCCTGGTAGGTTCTAAATAAAGCCGAAGGGGCGATGAATCTCCTAAGGACAGGGGCCGAGTACGCAGCCCGAGGGGTGAACATAGGGCGCATGCCGTGTTCGGAGCAAGATAGCATTATTGACTTCAAGCAAGTAAAAACCTTAGCTAGAAAATACTATATCCCTCGATCTTATAGGCTTAGGGTTCCTGACACCAGTGAACAGTCGTGGACTCCAGAGGAGGGGGAAATCTGTGTTTACCAACACTTCCTAGAGTTTGGCCTTAGATTTCCCCTCCATCCTCTGATCACCGAGCTACAGAGGTGGTATGCTATATCGATCAGCCATCTTGCCCCCAATGCTCTTAGGACCATCCTTGCTTTGTTGGTTGTGGCTCGGCTTCAGGATGTGGAGCCCACCGAGAAGATTTTCCACGCCATGTTTGTGTCGAGGACACACCCTCAAGAGGGTGGTATATACTACTTTCAATCTAGGACAGGCCGACCTATAGACAACCCCTCATTCATACACAACTGGGAGAGCAAATTCTTCTTCATCTCCTGCCCCGAGGGTTGGTCCTTTAGGTCAGGCTAGGGGGAGATGCGCTTGGCCGCCGAGAAGCCCATGTCTTTCCTTTGGGACGATGAAGCCGCTGTGGTGACCCATATTCTCGTGTTGGGGAAGATCCAAGCCAAGCCCCTAGTGGAGGAGGAGCTTCCCTTAGTTTTTGTTGTGCTCAGTCCTGCATGCCTCGGTAGGAAAAGTCCTATTGTCGACTTTTAACACGTTGATCTTTCACTTTTCCTTGAAGGTACTAACTCTCGTTTCGCTTTGTTGCAGATATGTCGGTTAATGCGAAGAGGTTGCTGTTGGTAAGGGCCCAAGCCAAGAAGAGGGCGCATCGGGGAGGCAGGCGCCGAGAGGGGCTGCTCCCGCCAAGAGGACACCTTGGCCCTAGGCTCCAGCTGGCACCGGAGCTGACCGAGGCAAGAGGTCGACAGAGGGGAGCTGACCGCGAGAGACTGGCCAGAAAGGGCCAATTGATGCGCCTCAACCCCCTTTGGGGAAGAGGTTAGTGCACATGGACCGCCCAATGGAGGGCGGTTTGCGAGGGAGAGAGGTCATTGTCGTGCCGAGGGGGCCACTGGCCAAGGGGCCTACGACAGGGCCTTCTTTTGCTCCCCCCTTCTTCCTCAGGGCCACTAAAAGAAGGGGAGTTGGTTACACGATGGATGTTCCACCCATAGTGGCCCGTCCAAGAGGGGGATTCCCTTGATACCATGGGATCGGGAAAGCCCTGAATAAGGGGGTGATCCCTTAGGGAGACCGACTGGCCATGATGAATGGGGACCCCCTCAAACTCTGGGACCACAACTTAGACCATTTGGTTGAGGTATGCTCTTCTGTCGTCTCTCCTTGTATGTGTGGTCTTTCCTTTTGGCTTTAACTTGTTGATGGGGGTATTTCTATTGTAGGTTTTCCAGTACTACATCGGCTTGGGTGATTGAGTCGGGATCCTCCTTGATCGCTTAAAGAAGGTCGAGGAGAAGAAGAGCGGCTCAAGGTGTGGGTCACTAAGGCCGAGAGTAGTCAGGACACTGCCGTCTCGGCTACGAACGACAAGAGGGAGGTCTGGAAGACATTGGACGATGACCTCAAGGCAGAGAAGGCCTGGATTGTCGAGCTTCAGGAGGCCTTGAAAAAATTGGAGCTTGAGCGTGTTAGTCTCAATGAGGCCTTAATGGCAGCTCAGGCGAGGGCGATGGAGGCCAAGGAGGAGGCAAAGGACACTGTCGCCATCTAGAAAACGTCAGAGGAGTACCAGAGTTGTCTTGCTGATTATGGGGTTGATTCCTATCTGGAGGGCATTGAGGACACCAAGCTCGAAATGTTGAGGTTGATGCCCAACTTCCCAGTGGACAAGCTAAAGGTCCCCCGGATGTCGAAACTCTTCCTACTGAGGGCCCCATCGCTCCTGCTATTGAGGTCCTTGTTGCTCCTGCTGCTGCCGAGGACTCTACTGCTCCTATTGCAGAGGGTGATGCATAGGCGGCTCTTCTGCTCTTTTTGTTGTTTCTTGTATTTATGTTTACCTTTTTTGTAAAGGGCCTAGTCTCCCCATCCGAGGCCTTATTTTATAAGATCTGAAAGTGAACACTTAATGAATTATATTTTTTGCATATATTATGCCTTTGTTGCTTCTATCTCTCTCTTTTTTTTTTGTATATGAGGGTCTATGCCCCCATTCCAGGAGGTCACAAGTAGCAAAAAGTCACCATTCAAGGTGGCCTGCCACTTAGTTGCTCGCCTAGGAAGTTGAATTTAAGGAGATCGGCCGAGGTTGGCTAAGGTGTCGAGTTCCTTAATTGAAACCTTTGCTAGAAAAATGCATAGGTGAGGCTATTTCATGCTTAGCAGTCAAGGTTTTTAAAACCAAACTAGACAACAAGCTGGTTAGGGGTCCAGTTCTCGGGTCGAATTGTCCGACTGTTCGAACCAAATGGGCAGCCTATTTTGACAAAAAAAATAAAAACCGCCAAAACCGTTGGACGATTCGAACGGTTTGACTGCCCAAGTCAACGATTTGCTGACCAAATCAACAATTTTTGGCAAAATAAGGGTTATGGGGTAAAATGTAACTAGTCACTTGACTGGTTTCCAGTTTTTCCGATCCAACTGTCCGGTCTAGTCTGGTTTTGAAAACCATGATTGATCAATCTTCAATCCCCATCTAACTGAACATAGCCCCGTGAGGCTAGAACCATGATTCAAAGTATCGATACACCTCTACGTATCAGTGCTTAGAAGCACACGGAAATACATTTTTTTAGTTTTTTTTTCAAATTTTGGTTTTTTGGGAGCGAAAAATAGTTTTTTTTAAAAGGGTGGGGTAATAGGTGTTTTGGGACTCAAAAGATATGATACGATATGATATGCCCAATACGGGGCACATCGTATCGATTTTTTGAACCCTGGCTAGAATAGATAAACCTCGCCTTATCAATCTTCAATCCTCACCTTATAACCTTGTGATGCCGAAACCAAACCTTATGAGACTTAGCTATTTCTTGTTTACTCACTCTCCCAATCCAAGGCTTAGCTATTTCTTGAATCTTTCACTCACTTACTCTCCTCATCTCAAGGCATTTTCTGATATGCTTTCAAGACTTTTAAGACTATCCTTATCCATGTTGGCTTACAATTAGAAAAATTGGTTTATTCATTTCAAAGTGTGTTTGTTTCAAACAAACAAATTATAAATATTATTCTCATTGTGCATGAATTATTCGATCCAATGAAGTAAAAGAAAGGCAAATTTGGCATGATGGCTTGTAAATAATTGATATGGAAAAGGCATATGATAAAATTGATTGATCTTTCATAAAAAAAAGGTTCTAAGGAAATTTGGTTCATGAAAATTTATAGAATGATGGGCTTAGAGAGGGATTTTAAATAAAAAAGAAATAATAAAGGGTAAATTACAAAGTCCCCGAGTACTATGGGGTCTGTGACAAAGACCCCCCTGTACTTTGTTTTGCGACAAAGACCCCCTCTTGTACTATGACCGTAAGACAAAGACCGCCTTCCGTTAGCCTTCCGTCCAAAAAGGCCATTACAATATTTTTTAATCCCTATACTACCTTTATAAATATTGTTCATCTTCCTCGACCTTTCTTCACATTTCTCTCTCTCTCCCCGATCTCTCTTTTCATCCTTGTCTGCCAACCGAAGGGGGTATCAGACCCTCATGCTAAAACATACATCATAATATAACAATCAGTATCAACAGTTCATCATCATCTACAATGCACCTTTTCATCTCGTTTTCTATTAATAAAACCTCAACAAACCCTAACTTGTTTTTTTCTTTCTCTTATCATAGTGAGCCACATGGAAACCAAGAACAAGACCAAGACCACGACCAATTATCCGATGATCTATCTGTAATTAAGAATACAAGCTTTTTTCTTACATACGATATGACAACTTATAATGATATGATCTTTTCGTGATTTGGTTGCTTGCTTATATGCTTCAGGCTTTCTCTTTGTTCCTTCTTTTTTATATCTTTTTAGTGGTTATAGGGTTCTCTCATAATCGTATACGTCCTTCGCAACCAATCCAATTTGATTGATAGACAAGGATGAATAGAGAGATCGGGGGAGAGGGAGAGAGAGAGAGAGAGGAAGATCGAGGAAGATGAACAATATATATAAGGGTAGTATGGGATTAAAAATACTATAACGACCTTTTTGGACGAAAGGCTAACAAAAGGAGGTCTTTGTCTCACAGTCATAGTACAAGAGGGGTCTTTGTCACAGACCCATAGTACGGGGGGGGGGGGGGGTCTTTGTATTTTACCCAATAATAAAAAATGGTTGGGTTTTAGAATTGGGCCAATTGGCAATGGGAGAAAGACTCATTTTGAAATGACAGATGGATTGGTGAATTTACCTTTAAGTAAGATGGATAATGTAGGGAACATAATTAATGAAAGCATGATGGTTCCATACGTGATAAACCATTTAACAAAGAGTTGTTGGGATAGAGAGAAGATTGGCAACTTAATAAATTTTTAGATTTGTAATATAATCAAGACTATAGCTATTCCTCTTTAGGATAAAAAGGACGAATTAGTGTGGAGACTTGAGCCCGGAGGAAAACTTACTACAAAATCAGTTCACTGGATTATTTCTAGGGAGTGTGTGGACTGCCCCCCGTTCCTAGTGGCTACAAAAGGATTTGGAAATTTAAATCCAAAAGTTAATTTTTTTTTGAGTTTATTACTTGAAAGTAAGGGACAATTACATATAGGTGTCCTGTACTTTGGGGTAGTGACACTTAAGGGCCTGAACTTGAACTTTCAAGTGCAACATTTTAGTAGGGGCATAAATGGATCGAATTCGAATTGGATTAGGTAATATCTACATTTGAATCCGATTAAAAATTCTGATATTCAAATTTGACTAATTAATTATTTAAGGTAATTAATAAATATATAAAATAAATATTTTATTTATATAAAGTATATAAATATATAAATTATTTATATAATTTAATTGTCATATATATAAATTATGTAAAACATTTAAACATTTTATATATTATATATAAGAATTAAAAATGGACCGAATTCATATATTTATCAAATCGAATTAGGTTATATTTGAATTCAACTGGTTAGATATTCGAATTATTTGAATTCGATTCGATTATGTTGAATCTCGAATTCGAAATAGGATTTTCAAACATTTTAGTACCCTGAACTTTCTGAAATATACACTTAAGTCCAACTCTAGCATTGTTACAAATGTTAATGTGGCTGGTAAAATTAATATAATGTCCACTATCTACCAATTTATAGGCCCGTTTGGCGTGTCTTTTGGGGAAGATCTTCTGGTAGTTCTGACAGTAAGACGTATTGAGCTTTTAGATGAAGATCTGAGCAGCTCAAAGCTAATTTGGCAATATCACATCTTTCTGTGTCTTTTCGCGCGAGAATAAAACGTGAAAGATTCGAAAGCTTCATTTGGAGCTTCCCAAAATCAGCCCAAAATGAGCTTCTCGCGTCTTTTCGGCGTTTTGGCTTTTGTCGACTAGATCTTCCACAAACCAAATGGGAATAGACTGAAAATCAGACTGCCCAACTTGTAAATATCCAAAATACCGCGTGGAAAGACACACCAAATGGGCCCTTAAGATCTATGCCACAACATTGGAAAAAATAAACAAATTAGAGAGAATTTAGCAGGGTATAATGATAGTACTAGAAACATGGTTAGACTAAAATCATGCACAAAAATTGGGAAGGAAACATACCTTCCATCACTTGAGGCTGCTCTTGGACTTCACCCTACAACTGGATCATCTCTCTCCACCTATCCACATCGAGCTTGTGAAAGCTATATCTTCGTGCTTGCACTCAAAGATGTGTGGGAGAGTTAGGACCTTCCCTTTTATAGAGAGAGATGATAGGTGTTCCATATAACCAACTCATTCACCTTTATGGGTGGGTGTTAATTAGGGTTTTAAAGCTTGAAACTGAATTTATTTAATGTTTCAATACCAAAACATAACATTCTTCCACTTGGTCTGAAAATTAAAATACTTTTGTTTTAAAGTATTTTAAAATAATTGTTGAGTGCACACTTTGATTTGAAAAACAAGCCACCCGTTAAGTGAGAAATGCTTGTAACCAATAGTGACAAGCAAGGTTTTTAAAACCAACCCAAATAACGAACTAGTTAGGGGTCCAGTTTTCAAGTCGAATGGTCTGACCGCCCGTTATGACAAAATTTTAAAAACAGTCAAAATCGTTGAACGGTTCAATCGCCTGGGTTAGTGGTTTGTTGACCAAATCAACATTCTTTTTGGAAAAAAATCGGTTTTGGTGAAAAATGGAACCGGTCACCTGACCATTCTTGATTTTTTTGGTCCGACTGTGCAGTCCGGTCCGGTTTTGAAAACCATGGTGACAAGGTTTGGAATGTAGTGAGAAGAATAATATACGTCATTACATCAATAATAATACCATCCATGCATGGTTACAATGTCAATACACCCAATTCTTGAATCCAAGCTTTACTGCATGGCCACAAATTAACATATTAACCATTCCATTCAAAGGTCCAAAATGTGTCTCAAAGTTAAGACACTACCAAACATGAATTTCCATGCACATGTGCACCAATATGGAACATGAATAAATGAATCAGGACAATATATAATCACAATAGCAAGTGTCAAAACTAAGCTATATACAACCTCCCACTAACCAAGGCGGTGTTTGGCATCGATTCCATTGCCCGAAAAAGTGGTGCCACATCAGTGCCATCTCAAAAAAATGTTGTTATAGGAAATAGGGCATTGTTTGGTTCTATTTTTCTAAAAATGAAGAGAAAATGGCCATGCCTTGAAAATCGGGAAGATGGTCTGAAGAAACATCGAATATAATGTTTTCTTCTTTTCTAACTGTTGTTGCCAATGGTAACATGATGTGGTGGGGATGTGGCATTCAATGTGGCACATTTTTGAATTGATATGGTGCACCGCAATGCACCACATCATTTGTGTATCTGTTTTGTTAAACAAAACCCGATAGATTTTTCAATCGTAGGGTTTGTTGCTTACACTTTCAGTTGACGACGAAGGTCCAATCAATGCGTTCTCAATCATCAAAAGTCAATATGGTGTTTTCTCATCGTCGGACGTTGGAGGTCGAACGGTGCATTCTCAGGCACCAGAGATCAATTTGTGGCTTCATAGCATGCTATAAATTCTGATTACATTGTGAATGAAGCTATTAGTGTTTTTTTAAAACTCTTCCACGATATGGCTGCACCAACCATCATGAAAATATAAACTAAGGTGGATTTCCCGATATCCTGACAACTAGCAAAGTTAGAATTCGAATACCCCACCACTTCAAATTTTTTGCCCTCTTGTATGTGAGCATATAATTATTGGTTTTTGTGGATATTTCATAACCTTCCTTGTTGCTTGCCAATGATCCATAACCGACTCACTCTTGTATCTACCCAGCATCCCAATGACAAATGCAATATTTGGTCCAAGGTTCAAAGTATCAACACATATCGGTCAATATGTATCATTCTGGGACCCCTTTGATATCGGGGGTCTGATCGATTCAAGGGGTGGAGGTGCCCTAAACTGGCCCCCCTTAACCAATTTCGAAAAAAATAAAAAAAAAGTATAAAAAAAGGCATCGATTCTCCCAATACGCCCCTACTGGCATATCGGGCATATCGATATTTTGAACCTTGTTTGGTCATTCACATACCTAAGTATACATTAAGCTCCCAATTGTTGATGTATAGGGAACATTTTCATTTGATCCCACTCTAAGTTATTTCTCGGATATTGGAATTTACCAAATCTATCACCTTTGGTAATAGGTGCCCTTCCACTTTTGCAATTTTGCATACCAGATATTTTCGTAACTCTATCAATATAAGTTCTTTGTGATAAACCCAAAACCCAGGAGACCTATCCCGATGAATTTCAATACCAATGACAAATGATGCATCACGAAGATCCTTCGTCTCTAAATTTTGAGACAAAAACTATTTTGTCTCGTGTAACACACTAATGCCACTACTAACAAGTAAAATATCATTGACATATAAAACCAAAAAGATGAACTTGCTTCCACTAAATTTTAGGTATATGCACTCATCAATCATATTTTCCTTAAACCCATATGAGGTAACTATTGTATCACACGTTAAGTACCACTGTTTGGTGCCTATTTTAACCCATAAATAGATTTTCAAAGCTTGCAAACTAAATTTCTAATCTTCAATCTCAAAGTCTCTTGATAAAACCATATAGACATCCTCAAACATGTCACCATTTAGAAATGTACTTTTCACATCCATTGGATGTAACTCTAAGTCAAAATGAGCTACCAATGCCAATATACTCTAAGAATATGATTGGTTTGAAGGAAAAGGTAGGGAAACATATAAAAGGTTTGTAAAAGTTTTCCCACTTGTTCCTTCTTGTCCCCACTTTTTCCTTCAAACCAAACACAACTTAAAAAAATCTTTCTTTAATACAAGAAAAAATGTCTCTTTATAATCAATGCCCTCTCTTTGAGTAAAACCCATAGAAACAAGTTTGACTCTATATTTTTTTACTTTACCTTTTAAGTCAAATTTAGTTTTGAACATCGTTTTTAAAACCGGACCGGTGACCGAACCGGTTAGGGGTCCGGTTATCAGGTTGAATGGTCCGACCGTTCGAACCAAACGCTCGACCCGTTCTAACAAAAAAAAATTCAAAAAAATAAAAAGCGATCAAAACCGTTCGAACGGATAACCTCCCGGTTCAGTGGTTTGTTGACCAAAATCAACGGTTTGGGGGGAATCCAGTTTTTGGGGAAAACAAACCGGTTCCCGATTTGCCCGATCCGGTTTGATTTTGAAAACCATGGTTTTGAATGCCCATTTGCAACCAATGGGATTGACTCCCTCTAATAAGTCAACAAAATCCTAGTCATGTTTCATTTGCATAGATTTTAACTCATCTTTCATGGCATCTAATCATAAAGAGGCTGCTCTATTATCCCTGACATGAGAATATGTCAGAGGATCATCTTCTTCGCCAAAACCACAATCTCTCTCTTGTAGATAAACTACATAGTCATTTGGCTGAAGGGATGAGAGATCCATCATATGGATGGCCGAACCCTGTAGGAAGGTTGGGCGAAATTTCAAAAACTTCTCTCCCTCCCATCTGGGAATCGCATTCCCTATTTTTGAAAACTGCATTTTCAAAGATCAATCTTAAACCAAAACCGGACCAGATCTGAAACAAAAGGGAGGAGAGGGATATACCTGATACAAAGTAGCATTAACTCCCAATGAAGGTGTTCACGCCCAAGGAGAAAAACCAAAATCCGCTTCCACTGAAGATGACACAGTGTGTAGTGAAGCAGGATCAACAGAACGACACTTCAGCAAGAACCGAATTCTTCAGCAAGAATGGAGTATAGGGCTGGTGAGCACAACTTCAGATTGCTTCTTCTACCAAGAAGCAATAACAAGAACAATTCTTGATCACTCCCACAGGGAAGAACTTTGCAGATTGTTGTGTTGTGCTATGTATAACTGAGGAATTCACCCCGTTTTTTTATAGCCTTCTCAGGATCAGCCTCCTAATCCAATTAAGAGAGAGTTCCTTAATCCAATTCTGATATTTGGATATGGACTCTGGAATGGATAAGACTTATCTTATCCTTCAGCTAATTCTAATCAGATTATAAATCCAATATTGCCTCCTTTTAATTAACTAACTTAAGCCCAGTTCGAATTGGGCTTTAGGCCCCTTAAGTTTATGTGCTCACTTAACCTCTTAACCTGTTGCCCAGTTGGCTTTCTTTGTATGGTGTGGAACCCTTACATCGATCTACACATTAGTCACATGGGTTCAACTCAACCTTTGTTACAAGGCCTGACTGAATTCATTGTATGAGACAGTGAATCCTCGAGTCCATCACCAAGGGCTTTTAATGGGCCCAACATTTACACAAAATGGTCTTTGGGTCCAGCCACCTTATGAAAACCCAAGAACTGTGAGCAGATGCAAGATTAGCCCATCAGGAATTACCCTCAATGGTTTTACACTTAACCTTTCAGCCCTTAATGATCAAACACTAACCGACAAAAGAATACCTCTCCCTCGGCTGCAAGGAACAGTGTTGCATCTCTACTCACATGAATCCCGGGATTTAAAACCTTTTGCAAACATTTTGAAGCCATAATATATACATGTATATATATAAATATATTTTGCAAAAACAAATTTCAACGGTTGAAATCAACTGCCGGTAGTTTAGGTTTCCATCAGAGAGAGTGTATTCCCGATCATTCACTTTGTTTGACAAAGGGGTTGATCTTGTCACTATGATCACCCACTTAGATGAATTCTCGGACTATCCCAACATACCTAGGTTTTGACCCCCTCTAAGGATCTCACTGATTGCCACATCAAAGATAGCTCAATCTGACACTTAGTGCAATATCATAATCGAGTCTAAGGGTCAGGTGTAACATTCCAGTTTTGCCCATCTATCTTCAAGGTCCAGGGCAATACTGATTTGATCTAGTTCAGGAATTCAAGAAAATCCACACTGCATCCACATCAAGTCTCACCCTGGCAGCTGAGACAAGCCACCCCAACCAACTTGGCGGTACATCAGTGTCAGCCTTAGCAGGATAAATCTCCTCAGCTCCACCAATGGCTGTGAAGATTCTAAACTAACACGAGTTTCATATGTGTCAAGTTTAAGGGTATTACACAGAAACACACCATAATAACATGAATCAAATATGTAATTTATTCATTTACAATAAATGTCATAATGTACATCATGCTGATTAGAGCTAAGGGCATACACTGTCTAACAGTTCCCACTTACACTTAGGTCCAATCGGGTACAAGCCGGAGTCCCATACTTTCCACGTGTTTCCCAAACACTTTCTGTGTTAATGGTTTAGTCAATGGGTTTGCTACATTTTCGGCTGATGCTACCTTTTGAATCAGGACGTCCCCTCTTCCAACTATCTCCCGTAGTATATAGTACTTCCTCTCGATGTGCTTTGACTTTGAGTAGGATCGTGACTACTTAGCCTAAGCAATGGCTCCAGTGTTGTCACACAACAGTGGGATGGGTGCTGTGCTAGATGGAACTGCTCTTAATTCCTGAATGAACTTCTTCATCCATTCGACTTCCTTGGCAGCTTCACCTGCGGCAATGAACTCGGCCTCGGTTGTGGAATCTGCTGTGAACCCCTATTTGCTTCTTTTCTAGCTAACTACATAGGTCCCCATCATAAAGATGTATCCAGATGTAGACTTTCTATCATTTGGATCTGACTAGAAATCGACATCGGTATACCCAAGGATTTGTAATGAACTACCATCGAGTACTAGACAAAACTTTTTTGTCCATCGAAGGTATTTTAGTATGTTTTTCACAGCAGTCCAATGTTCTTGTCCTTCGATAAGTAAATTGGTATCTACATACCACACTCATGGCCTGAGCAATGCCTGACCGAGTGCGCAGCATGGCATAAATGATGCTCCCTACGGCAGAGGTATAGGGAACTTCCTTCATGCCCTCAATCTCCTCAGGTGTCTCGAGAAATGTACCCTTGGAGAGAGTGACTCCATGCCTGAAAGGAACATTTCCTTTCTTGGAGTTCTCCATACTCTATCTCTTGACTATCTTGTCAATGTAAGTAGACTAGGAAAATCCTATTATCCTCTTTGATCTATCTCTATAGAATCGAAGCCCCAAGATATAAGGGGCTTCTCCAAGATCTTTAATGGAAAATTGCTGCGAAAGCCATACTTTCATCGTAGTCAACATTCTTATATCATTCCCAATGAGTAGAATGTCATCTACATACAGAACCAATAACGTAACCTTATCCACATTGGTCTTCCTATAAACACAAGGCTCATCCGGATTCTGCTCAAAGTCAAACTGTTTGACAGTAGAGTCAAACCAGATGTTCCAGCTCCTAGAAATTTGCTTAAGTCCATATATGGATCGGTTGAGTTTCCATGTGTTCCTGACCTGCATCTATGAAACTTTGCAATTGTTGCATATAGATATCTTCAGTAAGATCTCTATTCAGGAATGCGGTTTTGACATTCATTTGCCAAATCTCGTAGTCATGGTATGCTACTACAGCTACCAGGATCCTAATGGACTTAAGCATGGCCACAAGCAAAAAAGTTTCCTCATAATCGATTCCCACTTTCTAAGTGTACCCTTTCGCCACAAGACGAGCCTTATAGGTCACAACCTTACCATCAGGGCCATTCTTGCTCTTATAGATTTATTTGCAACCAATTGCTTTTACCCTAGGGGGCGGATCTACTAGAATCCAAACTCCATTGGTCTTCATTGAGTCCATCTCAGCTCTCATGGCATCTACCGACTTCAAGGAATCTATGACCAACATAGCTTCCGTATAAGTCACAGGATCCTCCTCACTGTTCGTAGCTTCCACCAAGTAATTTTCTTGGTCATAGCCGTAACCAACTAGAGGCCTGGAGGTCCGGGTAGATCTCCTAGGTTGGTTATTAACTAGAGCTTGTGGGACATCTCCCACTACCCCTGAGCTCTCCTCATCAAGAACAACTTCCCGATGATGATTGTTCAGGATGTAATCTTCCTCCAAGAAATAGGCATTTCAACTACAAACCACTTTCTGATCTCCTGGGTCATAGAATAAATACCCTACAAAGCCTTTTGGTTAACCTACAAATAGGCAACGACTAGTTTTAGATTCTAATTTGTCAGCACTTGTTCTTTTAACATGTGCTGGACAACCCCAAATCTTCAAGTGTCTTACATTTGGTTTCTTACCGATCCAAAGTTCATAAGGGAGCCTTTGAAATGGATTTGGTTGGAACCCGATTCAGCACGTATATTGTAGTCTCTAATGCGTAACCTCAAAAGGATGTAGGTAATTCTGAGTGTACGAGAAGTGATCGGACCATATCCAATAAAGTCTGGTTCCTCCTCTCTGACACACCGTTTAACTGTGGTGTAGTAGGAGGAGATAGTTGTGATATTATCCCATTTTTCATTAAGTAGTCCCTGAATTTGTCAGAGAGATATTCGCCACCTCGATCTGATCGAATGGTCTTAATTTCTCTCCCTAACTGTTTCTCAACTTCTTGTTTGAATTCTTTGAACTTTTCAAAAGATTCAGACTTATGTCTCATTAGGTACAAGTAACCATACCGTGAGTAGTCATTGGTAAATGTTATAAAATAAACATGCTCGTACGTGTTCTAACATTCATGGGACCACATACATCAGTATGTATAAGGTCAAGCATGCTTGTTGATCTTTCAGGCTTACCATTAAATGGTCGTTTCGCCATCTTACCCAAAAGGCAATGTTCACAGGTTGGAAGATCTTCTACAGTTAGAAAATCCAAATGACCATCATTTACCAACCTTGTGATACGATCTATGTTAATGCAGCTAATTCAGTAATGCCATAGACACGAGGGATTAACTGTATCACGTGTTTTTTTTTAGTGTTATTATCCGATAGTTTTGGTTATATTTATTTCTACAAAGTGATGGACAACATTGAAACCATTCTCAAGTTCTCCATATGCGAGGAATTTGTTATTCCTTTTGATAATAATCACATTACTAAAAAGAACAAAATAACCATCCGCACACAGTTTTGAAATAGAAATCAAATTTCTTCTCAAATTGGGTACATAAAGACAATCTTTTAATATAATTATTCATTCTTTGAAATACAATTCTACAGTTCATATGGTTGTAGCTGCAATACTTGTAGAAGTCCCCAAGTAAAGAATCACTTCTCTGTCCCTCAGTATTCTGCTTGTTCCGAACCCCTGCAATGTATTAATTGCATGAATAGAAGCCTCGAAGTCAATACACCAGGAAGCAGAAATGACCAACATATTGGTCTCTATAACAAAGGATTCAAAATTACCTTGTTTTTGGTCTCCAGGTACTGAGGACAGTTTTCTTCCAATGGCCGGTCAACTTGTAGAAGTGACAGGCATATGATGCCTTGTCCTTCTTTTGCTTTTTAGATTTACTAGTTTTTTTCTAAGGTTTCTTCTTGCCTGATTTGTCACCTTCAACAAGCATGGGTATGGGCTCATCCTTCTTTATCAGTTATTCGGCCCTCTACAACATATTGTTGAGTTCTTGAAGGCTAACATTTAGGTTGTTCATATTATAGTTCATTATGAACTGATTGAAGGAAGGAGCAAAGAGTTTAATATGGCATCAACTTTGGTGACATGATCTAGCCCAGATCCAAGAGTCTCTAGTTCAGTAATGTATCCCATCATCTTAAGACAATGCTCATGAACTAGCTGGTTCTGGGACATTTGTGCGGTCATAAACTGCTTTATGATCTTCTAACGAGTAGAACGATTCTATACTTCATACATGGTCCTTGGACTATCCAAGATATCTTTGGACATTTCGATCTGATCGAACTGTCACTGTATCTGATTGTCTAAGGAGAGTATGATGTAGCACCGGGCAAGAGAGTTTTTCTCTTCCCATTCTTGATATTCCCCCCTATGGGCCTCAGAAGCCCTATCACTCGGACGATCCGGAGCAGGGTTCTTAACAACTTTGTCCAATTTCTCGAATGTCAGAACCAACATAAGGTTACAAAACCAGTCAGCGTAATTTGGGCCCTTGAGCTTATTATCATCCAACAGTTCGGCAAATTGTTTGTTTGCCATTTCTAATAAAAGGCAAAGCAAATATTAGTCCACAATCTAATTTGATTCATATTATCTACATAGATATGGATTTTAATCTATGTTCCATTTCCATTTATTCATCTCTGAGATTTCCCTCCTATCTCAGTGATGGAGACTGCGAACTATGTCTCTAGAAATGTAGGAAACCACATACAGTGCATGGAGCCAACTGTTTTAGCTACAAAACCTCACCACCTTCTATGAAGGACCATATCCACTCATCTCCTGAGTTTTCCCTTTGGCCTCTATCAGACAAGGTTCATTGCCATTTTATGTTAAACATTTCTGTCCAGTAAATGCTTATCCATCATATTCGTGAACGTCAAGGTACCGTGAGAGAGTTTTCCATATTAGGATAGGCCCCTCCGACATCAGCCAATGATTCCCCTATCATCTTATGAAACAATCCAAAAGATCCAGTAGCAAATGGATAGCCCAATTTTATGGTGCATCTCCTCATTACTGAATGACCCATATTCATGCTAATGATGGAAGGCCTTTAGAGAGTTTATCATATGAATCTCCCTATCACATGTACTTATATTTCAGTGGAGAGAACGAAATATTACACCCTAGTTTTATTTAGGTCAAACCAAAATGGCTTTCACTGACTTTCTCGAAGCCAGATTTAAATGGGCCCTAAACAGCTAGGGCCATGGTGTGTGAAAGAGCCACTATTGCAATGATGTGCATTCAGCCATGGTGTGTGAAAAAGCCACAATCGAATTAGCATGGGCCAAGTGCTTACGGCCCATGTACGTAACACATCACACATCCATACATCACATGCATGAAACAAATTGATCCAATCAATTAAAATATCTATAAAACCCTAAATTAATTAAATTAAATCAGTATCAGCCCAACAAAGCCCATAATGTTATCATATAACATTATCTAGGTACATGGGTTGTACTACAAAAAGCAGTTCAACCCATATAGCTAAATCAGGGCTTATGCAGTTTTAACGTATTAAAACTAGGTTTTACAGAGGTGGGTCGAATTTAAAACTTGAAGTGGGCTATCAACCCTCTGGCCAAAATCGAATTTGGGTCAAAAAAATCAACTCCATCGAACCAAGAATTCGATCCAACCAGTTTGGACCAAATCTGGTACAAATCGACCCAAGTTTTGGTGTCTAGTTCAAGATTTAGTTTAAGAATAATGATCTGAAAAATAAATTAATTCAAGATAATCAAATTATCAAAAATTGAAATCAGAGGGCTGCATTGTGATTTTCTTGGACATCCTGCAAGCCTGCAAAGAACAGTAAATCACAGATTGCAAAATCGATATCTACAAAATCGCAGATCGCAGAACTTCTTTCTACGAAGTCTTCTTCTCCTCTGTTGCGCACTCCAGCAATCTCCAAATGGAAATAAAATAGAAAAACCTATTTTTTTCTATTATTAAATCACATTGAATTCCTATACAATTTGCCCAAAAATAAAAAAAAAAATTATTTACAGACCAAGTTGAATAGAAAAGAAATAGCAGGGTGCGCCAATCTTCGCACCAAAAAGATTTGATCTCCATCACACGTGCAGCCCAAGAATTCAAGAAACATTCACAAAACAATTCGATAAATATAACAAAAAAATAAAGATTTATTTTCCAGATCATCCGCCCATAATCTAGGAACCAATTCCCAGGAAAAACGCTACTGTGCAAATCAGATAGAATGCCTTTTGCCCATTTGCGCAGATCTAGATTTGATCTAATTTGGTTCAAGATTTGAACCTGGCTCTGATACCAGTGAAGGATGGGAGATCTATCATATGGATGGCCGAACCCAACAGGAAGGTTAGGTGAAATTTCAAAAATTTCTTTACTCCCATCCAGGAATCCAATTCCCAATTTAGAAAACAACATTTTCAAGGTTCGTTCTTGTAACCAAACCAGACTAAATCTAAAATCAAGAATAGGGAAGGATATACCTGATACAAAATCCACACAAAAAACTCTTCCCAACGTAGATGCTTACACCTAAAGAGTGTACCAAATTCTCCCTCCACTAAAGATGACACAACTTAGGTTGAGGCAGGATCAACAGATAGGTCTTCACCAAGAACTTGTGATTCTTTAGCAACAACCGAATGGGGTAGTGAGCACAACTTTTGAATTGTTTCTTCTGACAAGAAACAATATCAATATCAAATCTTGATCAGATCCAAGAATTGGAGATCAAACAGGGTAGGGCGGCAAGAGCAGGGAGAAAAAGAACTGAAGGCAAAAGTCAGTCAAACTAAGATGTCTTCAGTAATGTTTGTGTGTCTTTTTCAGATCCGCTCTACTCTCTATTTATAGCCTTAAAGAGACAACCTCCTAATATGATTAAGTGATAAAAATAATCCTGTTAGACAGTTTTTGTATGCCCTTAGCTTCAATCAGAATGATGTACATTATGAATTTATTGTAAATGAATAAAGTACATATTTGATTCATGTTCCTTTAGTATGTTTCTGTGTAATACCCTTAAACTGGACACTT
>NW_010729119.1:2079383-2180305 GCF_000365185.1 Nelumbo nucifera | reverse complement strand
AACAAAGCCTGGGTTGAACCCATGTGGCTGATGTGTAGATCAATGCTTGGGTCCCACGCCATACAAGGAAGCCCAACTGGGCAGCAGTTAGGAAGGCTAAGTGAGCACATAACCTTAATGGGCCTAAAGCCCATTTTGAATTGGGCTAATTTAAGTAGTTAAATATGGGGCGAATTCTAGAATGGATTAGCAGATAGGATAGGGTCTTAACCCTATCCACTCAGAGAGTCCAGATAGGATAGGGTCTTAACCCTATCCACTCAGATAAGGGTTTATCCTTATCACCTAAAGGGAAGTCTGATCCAAATAAGTTTTGGATCAGCAACTCCTAATGGGATTAGGAGATGATCTTTTAAGGTTACAAAAGAAGGAAGGGGGGGCAGCCTTGAGATTTTCACAAGATCATCAGATCACTACAAGTCTTTAGAGCTGAAATCATAGAAGAGAGAATTCAGCATACCTGCGAAAATTCTCTCTTGCTGCCTCCTTCCTGCCGTCGCCTCACTTGCCAGTCCGACCTCATTTTCAGTAGGAGAAATCAAGATTCGATCTTGATACCAGTTCCTTGTGAAGGGACTGATTGGAAGCTGTGCTCACGTGCCATCCTGCTATTTCTTGTGAAGGACTAGGTTCTTGGAGAAGAACACTACTGATTCTGCTCCATCTGACACTGCGCCATCTTCAGTGGGAGCAGTCTTTGGATCCTTCCTTGGGCGTGAACACCTTCGTTGGGAGATATTATTTCTCCGTATCAGGTATAATCCTCTCTTACTGCTTTTGTTCAGATCTGGTTCAGTTTATCGTTCAAGATTGATCCTTTAAAATATGATTTTCTAAATAGGGAATGCGATTCCCAGTTGAAGGGAGAGAAAAATTTTTGAAATTCACCCACCTAATTCCGCAAGCTTTGGGCATCCATTCGATGGATCTCTCATCCCTTCAAATCCCTTATCTTATCTGAAGTTCAAGATCAACTTATTCCTAATCAAATTAGGAGTTCTCTGATTCAAATCTTTATTTGGATCTGGACTCTTTAAGTGGATAAGAGTTATCCTTTTATCCTTATCTACTTGATGCTGCGCAATCCGGGCACTCCTAGCTAGCAGCTGACTGGCTCTTGGCTGGCGATGGACGGTACCTGAGAAGAAGATGGTGAAGGATTCCCGGGGGACTTTCCCGTTGGGAATAATCCTCCGATGCTTAAGTTAGAACGCTGGAGAAAGTAATAAAGAGTGCAAAGAAAGCTAAGAGTGCAGGTCGCGTTGGATCACTGAATGTTCGAGATTAGCTCGAGATAGAGTTCAAATATGCTCAAGATACCTTTTCCCCTTCGATAATGGGGCTCTTAAATATGAGCATTCTTGTCAAATGGGGCGTAACCGCCACTGGATCTCTGTCGCAGCCGTTATCTGCCAGGCTGCGCAGGTGACCGTGGCAGAGTACTACCCAATCGGATGATTGACACGTCCCGGAAGGACAGACACACCACTATCTGTCGAGAGACGTAGGTGCAGTCTGTCGGGCTGGCAGGACTGCACCGCCAGTTAGGAGCCAATTAGCTGCCAGCTAGGAGTGCCCGGATTGCGTAACATCATTTGGCGTCGTCTGTGGGAAACACTTCAAAAAAGCCTTCCTCTAAGTTTCTACAATTTCCTTTTAAGAACTTAGCATTCATGGCCTCCTCCAGCAATGCCGGATGTGTTGCCAACCAGAACGCTTCTGGGGAGCAACCCCAGCTCCCCACTGTCTGTATCGGACAGTTCACCGTTCCCCTCTTTATGGACGGGGTTCCCAGCTTGAACGTGCCTCTCACAGTGGCACCCGTGATCGCTCCACTCCCTTCCACGGTTGGAGCGACCTTTGCTAAACCTTGGGTTGTGCCCCCAATGACCAACTAGAACCAGTTGGAAGACCTACATGCGAGCCATGCAATCTCAAATGCAGCAGTTCCAGCAGTTCCAACTCTACCAGTAACAAGTGCTGCATCAGAACTCTCAGTACTAGTATCAACAGCAGTTCCCTTCCTTGCCTCAGGCCCAACAGCCGCTTCCCCCTCGGCACCCGGCCACGAAGCAAACCAAGCCCTCCCGTTGGAGCAAACGACCTCGTCGGGGAGAAGCCTCTCAGGCCCAGGATCCTTCCAAGAGCCAAGCCTTATCCCATGGAAGAAAGGGAGGCCATCCACCCCGCCTCGCAGCCTGTGGGCAGGTTGGGGGCCTCCCAGCCGGTCAAGCCCGCATCGCCTCAACACTCTCAATTCGAGCTCCCACTCGCAGAAAACCCGTTTGAGGTCCTAGCCGCAATCTACCGCCAGGGCCCTTCGGTTCAGAGCTACCATCAGCAGTCCGAACCCATCGAGCTCGGTAATACAGAAGCAAGCAGCACCAATGCCGAGCTGACGAAGTATTAGCGAAGACGCCGACGAGCTCGCCAAACTGCTACTCGTGTCTTGCCCGAGCTCAGCGGTAAGCTCAGATGAAGTAAAACCTACTCCTCTCCTTTCAGTTCCTTCCCCGCTATCACCAGAACATCTTGTTGTCCCCATGCCAAGGGACTTCAAGCTCCCTCCCCTGGATAAGTATGATGGATCCTTTGATCCGAGTGATCATGTGGACGCCTTTCAGTCCCAGATGCACCTAGCAAGAGCCAGTGAATCCTGTATGTGTGTGGCTTTCTCCACCACCTTCAAAGGGGTATCCCGCACATTGTACCGAAACCTCACGCCCGAATCGATAAGAAGCTGGGCGCAGTTTGTGCAAGTCTTTAGCTTCCACTTTGTCACCAGCAAGAGGTGCCCAAGAACTCAAGAAAGCCTCCTCAGCATAGTTCAAAAGGAAGGAGAATCCATTCGGAGTTACATCAAGCAGTTTAATGACGCTTGTTTACAAATGCTCGATCTGGACCCCGCAGTTCGTCTCACTGCGGCCAAGCGAGGTATTACCCATATAGAATTCAAGTGGCACGTGGTTGTCAATCAGCCTAAGACCGTGACCGAGTTCCTCAACCTCGCGGATCGGTTTATAGGGATGGAGGAAGAGATCAACCAAAAGGGGGAGCAGGCCCTCGAGAAAAGAAAGAGGGAACCAGAGCCCCCAACTCAGGGCGACAACAAGAAGAATAAGGACCAAACTCGGGGGGCAAAGCCAAATCAGCCTTTCCGAGCTCCAGCAGCAGAAAGGGACTACACGCCCCTCAACGCGAAGCAGCCCGAGATCCTCATGGCGATCAAGGACACCCCGTATGTGAAGTGGCCACCCCGGCTGAAGGCAGATCCTAATGTAAGGAATAAAAACTTGTATTGTTCATTTCATAAAGACCACGGTCACAACACCAAGAATTGTAAAAACCTCCGCAACGAGATAGAGGAGCTCATTTGTCGCGGGTATTTGAGAAGTTTTGTACAAAATATTAAAAATAATAAAGCAAGTCGGTAGGGGGAGCAGAGTATAGATGCTCCTGAGTCCTGTAGGCAGGCAGAACAACCGCAGAAGCAGCCCCACGAAGAGAGACCAGTTCGGGGGACCATCCACATGATTGTTGGAGGTTCGATTGTGGCGGGTTGCACCTCAGCTATAGCTCGGACATCAACTCGCGAGGCTGCCGGGGAAGAATAGAACCCCCCGAAGCGGCCAAGGATGGAAGACCCGATCTTCTTCACAGAAGATGACGCGCGCGGGGTGCACTACCCCCATGATGACGCGCTCGTCATAAAAGTGAAGATCAATGACTTTGAAGTCAGGTGTGTCCTCGTCGACTCAGGCAGCTCAACAGACATCCTCTTCAAAGCAACCTTTGACTGACTTCAGCTCCAAGATTACGACGTGAAGCCCGCAAACACTCCCTTGGTAGGCTTCAATGGAGAGGAAGTCAGGCCCCTAGGAAGGATTATTATACCTATGGAAGTCGGCACTTGGCCTAGCATAATGAGGCTCAACCACGATTTCTTTGTGGTCGCAACCCCCACCCCGTATAATGCCATAGTAGGTCGGCCGATCACCCATGCCCTACGAGATGTGGTCTCCACTTACTACTTGGCCATGAAGTTCCCCACGAACTTCGGAATCGGGATAGCATGAGGTGACCAGCTTAAGTCTTGCAAATGCTACGTCGCCACCCTCAAAGGGAAAGCCAAGGTGGCCGACGACCTCGAGCTGGAGCGACCTACAAAGCAGAGCGAGGAGCGAGCTATGCCCACAGAAGAGACCGTTTCCATCCTGGCATCGACGGAGGACCCAGCCCACACACTTCAGATCGGCGCTTCCATTGAGGAGCCTCTGCGATCTAAACTGGTACGCTTCTTACTTGAAAATTTAGATATTTTTGCATGGTCTGCAGTAGAAATGCCCGACATAAACCCTAGCATTATAACTCATAAGCTTAATACTGATCCTATAGTTAGGCCCGTTAGACAGAAAAAATGCAACATAGCCCCAGAGCGATGGAGGGTAGTCGACGAGGAGGTCGGGAAGCTCCTTGCAGCCGATTTTATCGAGGAAATCCATTACTCGAGCTGGGTGGCCAACCCCATTTTGGTAAAAAAGGCTAACGGTAAATGGCGCATGTGCGTCGACTACAACGATCTGAATCGAGCTTGCCCAAAGGACTGCTTCCCACTCCCCAGGATCGACCGTCTGGTGGACGCGACCTCAGGGCATGAGTTGCTGAGCTTTCTAGACGCCTATTCAGGCTACAACCAGATCAGGATGGACCCGACTGATGAAAAAAAGACTATCTTCATAACCGAGCTTGGCTTGTACTACTACAAGGTCATGCCCTTTGGGCTAAAAAATGATAGGGCAACCTTTCAAAGACTTGTAAATAAGTTGTTTGAGCCATTGATTGGCCAAAAAATAGAGTGTTATGAAGACGACATGGTCGTCAAAACCCAGTTTTCACTTGATTTAATATAAGACTTGCATTCAGTTTTTGAAATTCTGTGTAGATTTAACATGAAATTGAACCCGAATAAGTGTGCCTTTGGTGTCACCATGGGTAACTTCCTGGGGTACATCGTTAACCGGCGCGACATTGAGGCTAACCTGGACAAAGTAAAGGCCATCCTAGACATGAGACCACCCAAAAAAATGAAGGAGGTTCAGAGGCTGAACGGCCGAATAGCTGCTCTGAGCCGCTTCATGTCCAAGTCGGCAGACCGTTGCCTACCTTTCTTTAAAGCAATTAAAAGCAAAGGGTTTGAATGGACTCAAGATTGCCAGCTCGCATTCGACGAGCTCAAAAAGGACCTCGCTAGCACACCGGTCTTAACTCGGCCCGAGGATGGCGATGTTTTAGAGTTGTACCTCTCGGCAAGTGACGAAGTGGTCAGCTCGGTACTAATAAAAGAGGTAGATCAGGTCCAACGACCTATCTACTATGTTAGTAAGGTGTTGCAGGGAGCTCAGACGAGATATCCGAAGATAGAAAAGTTGGCCTACGCACTAGTTATTGCAGCCCGAAAGTTTCGTCCGTACTTCCAAGCTCATACTGTTGTCGTTCTCACCAACAAACCTCTGAGGCAAGTTCTACTCAAGCCCAAGGTCTTTGGCCGATTGACGAAGTGGGCCGTTGAGCTCAATGAGTACGACCTCCAATACAAGCTGCGAACTGCTATCAAGGCCCAAGCCTTAGCAGACTTCGTCGCGGAATGCACTTTCAGCTCCAAAGTCCCCAGGCCAATTGAGCATGAGGCCCCCAGTTCGGGCGAGCTCGAATCTCCCAGGCCGGTTGAGTTCGAGCACCGTGAAGTAGCAACCAGTGCGGCTTCTCTCCTAGTTAGGCCAGCACGAACTGGGATGAGGAGCCCTGGATCCTTCACGTAGATGACTCCTCAAACCAGCAGGGCAGCAGAGCCGGAATCGTTCTGTACGGTCCAAGTGGCACAAAACTGGAGTACACACTATGCTTCGAGTTCGCGGCGTCCAACAATGTAGCGTAGTACGAGGCGTTAATAGTCAGGCTGGCTCTAGCCAAAGAAGTGAAAGCCAAGCATATCGTCATCTGCAGCGATTCCCAGCTCGTGATCTTTCGTTGCTTATCATGATTCAGAGAGAGAGAGAGAGAAAAGAGAGGTACGGATGATAGAAAGAAAAGCAAAACTCTCTACTGGCAACCGCCAGCCTTCTATTTATATTAATCTTTATAAAAAGGAAAAAATACAAGTATGCCCCTGGCGGCATATCCTAGGTTAAGAACAATAAGAAAAGAAATAAAGAAAGGACTAGTAGTTGAAACTGTCCCACTAACATCAGTTACAAGGAACACTCAAGCCTTACAACACTCCCCCTCAAGTTAGGCTGAAGATGTCTATCATGCCTAGCTTGTCACATAGCTCATTGTGCCGCGAACACGGAAGTCCTTTTGTGAGGACATCAGCAAGTTGTTCCTTGGAGTTGACATAAGGGATACAAATTTCCCTTTTTTCCAATTTCTCTCTTATGAAGTGCTTATCCACCTCAATATGCTTAGTCCTCTCATGTGGGACCGGGTTGCTGGCGATGTTTATTGCAGCCTTGTTGTCATAGTAAAGAGACATAGGATTATGAAYARCAACTCCAAGCTCACCTAGRAGGTTCTTTAGCCAAAGGACTTCAGCCACCCCATGTGCCATAGCTCTATACTCAGCTTCTGCACTTAATCTTGCTACCACACTTTGCTTCTTGCTCTTCCAAGTCACCAGATTTCCTCCCACAAATGTGCAATACCCACTAGTGGACTTTAGGTGATTGTGTTTACTGAATAGTAGGCCTGTTCCTAGATGCTTCTTCAGGTATCTAAAGACTCTCTCTACTGCCTCCATGTGTGGCTTCTTAGGCGAGTGCATAAACTGGCTCAAAACTCCAACTGAATAGGCAATATCTGAACGGGTCATGGATAGATAAATCAGCTTTCCCACTAACCTTTGGAACTGCTTTACATCTTTCAGAGGTTCACCAATACAGTCACCTAGCTTGTGGTCCGCATCCATAGGAGTGTCTGCCAGCCTTGCACCTAACTTACTTGTATCCCATAATAGATYAAGGGTGTATTTCCTTTGAGAGACAAAGATACCCCTATTTGAACGGGCAACTTCGCTCCCAAGGAAATACTTTAGGAGTCCTAGATCTTTCACTTCAAATTTGGATGCAAGKAATTGTTTCAAWTTYTKTATCTCTGARYTCYARCTCCCTGTAATGATGATATCGTCTACATACACTATCAATACGACAACCTGTTCCTGACATCTCTTCACCAAAAGTGTATGATCAGACTGGCACTATTGGAACCCCATCTCTTGAACTTCCATGTGAAACTTACTGAACCAGACTCTGGGAGACTATTTTAAGCCGTAGAGAAACTTTCGTAGCTTGCACACCTTGTTTTCACTTTCCTTGGCAAAGAATCCAGGAGGTTGAACCATGTATACCTCTTCTTCCAAGTCACCATTTAGGAAGGCATTCTTTATGTCCAATTGATGCAATTCTCAGTCAAAGTTAGCAGATAAGGATAGGAGAACCCTAATCGAGTTCATCTTAGCCACCGGGTCAAAAGTCTCATCATAGTCAACTCCATATACCTGTGTGTACCCTTTGGCTACTAGTCTTGCTTTGTACCTTTCAACTGTTCCATATGTCTTGTGCTTAACTGTGAACACCCATTTGCACCTCACGGGTTCTTTCCCCTCTGGACGATCCACCAAATCCCAAGTCTGATTTTTGTAGAGGGCATCAATCTCCTCCTTCATGGCATCTATCCACTCAGGGTATTTTAAGGCTTCTCCAACATTCTTGGGAACAGGGATGCAGTCAATTGCCGATAGGAAGGCTCGGTATGAGGGAGAGATGTGGTCATAGGAAACAAAGTGGGTAATGGGGTGTTTGGTAGTGCACGACCTGACTCCCTTTCGTTKAGCAATAGGGATGTCTAGGTCGTCCACAGTGGGAGAAGGGTTAGGGGTTGGACTTACCTCCTGGGATTCTGATAATGTCAGTTGCTCAGTGTTTGGCTGCTCCACATTTCTATCACACTGTTGATCTCTCCGGCAAGTACACTAGAAGACATAGAAGGGAGTGAGGTCCGGAATAGAAGGAAGAGACACCTGAACCTGCTTCTCCTCTTCCACACTACAGCTCTCCCTCTGAGGAAAAGGAGAGAAGAACGGCTCGGACTCAAAGAAGGACACATCCATAGACACAAAATATTTATGATTGACTGGATCAAAACACCGATACCCCTTTTGAGAGGATGGGTACCCCAGGAAGACACAAGGAATGGACCGATGGTCTAACTTACCTCTGGATGGAGACAAATCATGGACAAAGGCCCGACAACCAAAGACTCTCATGGGGATGGAAAATAAAGGTGACTGAGGGTACAGTAACTGATGAGGGCGGCCATGTAATTCAATACTCTGGAGGGCATGCGGTTGATGACATACGCAACTGTAAGTATAGCATCCACCCAAAACCTTTTTGGGACATTCATGTGGAACATCATCCCGCGGGCTATCTAAAGGAAGTGTCTATTTTTTCTTTTTGCAACCCCATTTTACTGTGGTGTTCTGGCGCGTGAGCTTCAATGAATAGACCCATGGGAGGCGAAGAACTCATTTAGCTCCCCATGGAAGTATTCCTTCGCATTATCGGATTGAAAGATCTGTATTTCAACATGGAACTGTGTAAACACTATCCTCTGGAAGTCTTGCACTATCTTTGGAACCTCGTCTCCACTACGCATAGGGATTACCCATGTATAGTGAGAGTAATCATCAATCAATGTAATAAAATATCGATATCCACCCTCAGATGTTACATTTGGAACATTTGGTCTTTTATTGCTTGAATGAAAGATTGTTCTACATTGTTTACTCAACTGACACATGAACTCTGACACTGAACATGACTTAAATAAAAGTGAAAACAAACATTTTATTACTTCGAAAGAAACATGACCTAAACGACTGTGCCACAACAAAATTTGACTCTTATTTGACTGACTATGTGACTCTGAGGATGACACGGAAAGAGCAGCTTTATTGTCGAGAATGTAGAGACCGTCCACCAGACTTCCTCTACCAATCGTCCTCCCAGAAGTTAGGTCATGAAAAATACATGAGTCAGCAAAAAAGGTTACACTACAGTTTAAAGAACTTGTAATGTTACTAATTGAAAGCAAATTTATGGGAAGTTGAGGGACATGCAATACACAATTCAGGTTAAGGCCATGGGGAAGGGATATCGATCCTTGACCTGCAATGGAAGAAAATGAACCATCTGCAAGTCTCACTCTATCCCTTCCTGACAAAAGGCTATAAGAATGGAATAGGTTAGGCTTACCGGTCATGTGATTTGAGGCCCCTGAGTCAATAATCTAAGGGGAATCTGTGGGAGTGACATGGAATGCAGAAGCCACATTACCTGAAGTAGATGCAAAAGAGGTAGAGGGAGTACCAGTGACTGAGCTGTCCAAATGCCGCAATGCCCTATCATAAGATTCCAGATGCTCTCTGAATGAATTCATTATATCCTCCTTGGGGTCAGGTTTATTAGGAGGGTCCCGGGTACTATCGGCAACCCGAGTGTCTTGGGTTGCCACATGTGTTGCACTTGTTCTTTTCACGTGACATTTACTCTGTTCTTGATTCTTTGCTGCCCACTTGGGTTTCCTGTGGATGTCCCAACAGGTGTCACGTGTATGTTGTGACCTTCTACAGTGGGTACAAAAGAGTTTATATTTATCATCTGCCTTCTTAGGATCACCTTTCTTCCCTGTTGGGCTGTTATTCACCGAACCAAGGCAACTTGTTGCTCCCCCTCGGCTGTAACCATCACACTTCGCCTGCTTTCTTTACATTGGACAAGGGAGTATACTTCGTGTACTGTAGGCAATTCTTTGCTTCCTAGAATCTGCACCCTTAATGGTTCATATACAGGGTTCAGCCCTAACAAGAAAACAAACACTCGTTGCTGAGAGATCATCTTCCTGTAGGCCTTAGCATCATCATCGTGCTTACACTCTATGGCCTGATAAGGGTCCAACTCCTTCCATATGGAGGTAAGGGTTGAATAATATGAGGACAAGCTACAGTTTCCCTGTTTACAGGTAGAGGACTTAGCTTGTAGTTGGTAAATATTGGCATAATGCCTTTGCTCAGAATAGGTATTTCTGGCCTGTTCCCAGATCTCACTAGCGGTGTCTGCCCACATAAAATTCTTCTTCACATCAGGTTCCATAGCTGCGAGGAGCCAAGACATCACCATACTGTTTTCTTGGTCCCACCTATCATGTTCAGCTGTATCACCCTTGGCTTCTTTCACCCTTCCATTGATGTAACCGGCCTTACCCCTTGCTGTTACATAGAGTTTTACACTCTTAGCCCACTCCAGGTAGTTCAGACCATTCAAGGGGGTAATTGGCATGGAAAAAGTCATGGTTTCACCTCCCATACTTGTTGTGTTGCGGGTTGAGGTGTTCCCTAGTGAGGTCAGTTCATGACTTTCCATTGAAAATTACAACCAACCAGTCCAAATGCCACCTAACAGCACAACCGCCACAACTGGAATGTGGCAACTCAGGGTTTACTCCTGGATTGTGAGCAACAAACTATTGAATATTGCTGAGAGCACAAGAACTACTGCTAAGAATGAGAGATCAGTCACTACAACGTCCAAACAGAACAATAAATAGTCCAGTCATCGGTTCAACACCACCAATACAGACATTACTGTCAGTCTGAATGTGGTTCCCCCACTCTAACCATCCAATTATTCAAACTAGTAATCATATAATCAAGGCATAAGCCCTACGCACCATTAGATAAAGAATACTGAGATAAACTGAAACAAAACCACACATGTTCAGCACTGGATCAGAACCTGCTAAGGTTTCATTGCACCATCAACCCCCTCCTTCGACTAGAGTTTCAGCAGAAGTACAGCCATAGGACTTACTAGGGTTTTTGCAAGCACAGCCGCCAGAGAAAATTGAAAACACAAGCCGCCGCTAGGGTTTTTTTTCCTTCTGAAACAAAAGTAGCCACGTCCCCCTTTGGAAAGACTAATGCTAGGATCGTAGGTCTTCTCCAGCCCAGAAATTCCGCTCTGATACAATGTCGTTGCTTGTGATGATTGAGAGAGAGAGAGAAAAGAGAGGTACGGATGATAGAAAGAAAAGCAAAACTCTCTACTGGCAGCCGCCTGTCTTCTATTTATATTAATCTTTATAAAAGGCAAAAATACAAGTATGCCCCTGGCGGCATATCCTAGGATAAGAACAATAAGAAAAGAAAGTAAGAAATGACTAGTAGCTGAAACTGTCCCACTAACATCAGTTACAATGAACACTCAAGCCTTACAACATGGTCAATCAAGTCACAGGTGAATACGAAGCTCGCGAACCAACTATGATTGCCTATTTAGCAGTCACACTTCATCAAGCAAATCCCGAGGTCGGAGAACGCTGAGGCCGACGCCCTATCCCGGTTAGCCAGCACTAGTGATAATACCATGAGAACCGTGTACATAGAGAACCTGCCTCGGCCTAGCATTCTCAGGGGGGCAGAGGAGGTCGCTCCTATCATTCAAGCAGAGCCGAGTTGGATTGGCCCGCTAGCGAGCTTCCTGCTACACGGGACCACCTTGCAGACCGTAATGCCGCCAGAATGGTAGAGTGTCAGGCGGCCAAATACGTCATGATAGATGAACGGTTGTACCAAAGATCCTACACGCTCCCCTACCTGCGCTGCTTGCGACCTTCCGAAGCCAAGCTCATGCTCCGCGACACTCATGAGGACCTATGCAGCGGACACTTGGGGGGCAGGGCCCTCGTCCAAAAAGCGCTACGATAGGGGTACTACTGGCTAGCAATGAAAACAGATGCTATTCAGTTCGTCAGAAAGTGTGACAAGTGCCAGAAGCATGCCAATATCCACCATCAGCCCGCTACTAACCTTAAGTATCTCACCAGCCCGTGGCCTTTCGCATAATGGGGCATCGATATACTCGGACCGTTTCCACCAGCGACAGGTCAGAGGAAATTCTTACTGGTAGCAGTTGATTATTTCACTAAGTGGGTAGAAGCTGAACCTCTCATGATAATCATAGCTCGAAACGTACAAAACTTCTTTTGGAAAGATATAGTGTGTCGCTTCGGGTTACCTCGGGTACTGATTTCTGATAATGGTAAGCAGTTTGAAGACATTAAATTCCAGAACTGGTGCCAAGACATGGAAATCCGACAAAACTTCACTTCAATCGCACACCCTCAAGCAAACGGTCAAGCAGAAGTTACGAACAGAGCTATCCTCCGTGGATTGAAGGCACGGTTAAATCGAGCTAAAGGACTATGGGCAGATGAGCTACCCAGTGTTCTATGGGCTTATCGAACCACAGTGAAGACCGCCACAAGAGAGACCCCCTTTAACCTCACCTACGACATTGAAGCAGTCATCCCAGCCAAGATTGAGGTTCCCTCACTACGACTAGAAGCGTATGACGAGAAGGCAAATGAAGACGAGCTACGTGCCAAGCTCAACCTACTTGACGAAGTAAGGGACCTCGCATATATCAGGACCGCAGCCTTCCAGCAAAGAGTAGCTCGGTACTATAACGCCAGGGTCAAGAAGCGAAACCTCCGCGTCGGCGACCTGGTCCTTCGTAAAGTTATGGTACCTGAGCCTGGTGTTGGCAAGCTCGGATCAAATTGGGAAGGACCCTACCAAGTGAAACAGGTGCTCGGGGAAGGAACATACGAGCTCAAAACCCTAGAAGGGAAACAAGTACCTTGGGCGTGGAATATTGTCAACTTAAGGTAGTATTACCTATAACTACTGAGTAGACCATGAGTCACTCTCAGAGCCTAAGGGCCAAAACGCCGAGCCAACGCGAACCTCGGCATGATAAGACCCAGTCGCCTGTATGGCATGGGCAAACTACTGAGTAGACCACGAGTCACTCTCAGAGCGTAAGGGCCAAAATGCCGAGCTAACATAGACCTCAACGCGACAAAACCCAGTCGCCTCCATGGCATGGGCAAACTCCAAGAGTGGACTATAAGTCACTCCCTCAGCCTAAGGGTTAAAGCGTCGAGCTAACTAAGACCTCAGCACTGTGAAAAACCCAACCGCTTCATTAGAAAAGGCTAAGTATTGCTACTGGAGGCGTATGTAGCTCGGGTGTGAACCCTATGAAGCATAGCTCGTCTCGGTATACTGGTTGAACCCAACAAGGAATGACAGGTGAACATACAGATCGGGCATACATGGTAACTACTTCGGAGTATACTATAAAAATGCCTCAAGCACCAAGGGACAACTCGGGGTAACAACTACCGAAAAATCATACTTCGGGTATGTATCTCTAACAGCTCGAGTGATAAAAACGCTTCGATAGAAAGTAAAGAGCACACCATACTTAGTAGAAAAAGAGAAAAAATTTCATTACTAATTTATATAAATAAAAAACCGGGCTTAACAGCCTGGGAAGAGTTCAACAAAAACAAATAAAAGTAGGGCCCAACCGCCCAAGAGAAAGATATTTAAAACCGGGTTCTAATACCCGGAAAGTCAGGCTCCTCCTCCTCCGCTAGGTCCGCCGTCTCAAGATCCAGACCCTTCATTGTTATGCCGTCGATGTTGAGCCCGGAGAACTTCTTTCAGACCAACTAGCGGCAGAGTTTGAATCCAGAGCGGTAGGAGATCGAGCCATACTCCACTTGGAGGTCGTGGTACTCCTGGGTGTCCTTGAAGTCCCACACCGCCCTAGCCCGCTCAGCCTCCACCATGGAGTCGAAGTTTCGAGTTCGGTCCTAAAGCATGGACTCCAAGTCTCGAACCTGCTGGCAAAGAAGCTCCCTCTCCGCTGTCACCCTCGACGAATCCTGTCGGTAGCGAGTATCTCCTCAGATAGCCGGGCGATTTGCGCCTCCTGGTCTCGGACGAGCAGTCCCTAGGCCTCACTCCCCTTTCAAGCCTGAAGGACTTCACCTCGGGCCCAGTCGAGCTCACCATGGAGCTTCTGCACGGTTAACCTCTGAGCACGAGCATCGCCGGAGTGAATATTGGTCTGGAGGGCCATGGCGTGGATGGCGGAGTTCACCTGCCAACAAAAGACTAAGGTCAAAAAAGAGAAAAGGAGAGAAAAGAAAGAGAAGGAAGAAAAAGGCCACTTATCACCATGCAGTGAGCGAAGGCTAGCTTGGCGAACTCCTTGGGGTCCATCCTTCCCCAGCTGGCGACCTCCTCGTGGCAGACCACCCTTCGGCTCTTTCGTGCAGCCACGATGAAGTCATTAACACCCTCCCAGTTCCCGGTAGGGAACTGCGGGAAGGGGAAGGGGCAGGATGGCCCAGACGAAGGGAACTGCCCTTGCCCCGGGAGCTCGCCTCCTCAAGTTCACCTTCCGTGGAAACTCCCGCGAGTAGGACTGGTGGGACCTCGGGCGGTGGGGAAGCGAAGGCCAGATCAGCAGCCTCGAACTCAGCGCTCCCAGAAGTGGAAGCTCGATCAGGACGCGACCTCTTCGCCTTGCGCTTCTGGTTGTTGGATAGAAGGCGGCGTGCATCTACACCAGACATGATGGCTGCCAAAAATCACAAGGTATTAGTCCAGTAAAAAAAATTCACAAGGCACTACATGACCTAAAAGGCAACCTACCCGGGCTCAGGCAGGCCTACGCGAGCTTTTCCTCGGTCAAGTAGTCCAACCAATGGAAGCCAACTGCTGCCCAGGATTGTAGCGTTTCCCGAACTTTGGGGTCCAAGTCAACCCCCGAATCCCGGATGGCGGCCCTCCAGTGAGTTGGGAAGGGCCACCCTTCGGGGTTACGAACTACAAAATAGTCCCACTTCCAGGCCGGGATCCTGTTCGGCAGCTCGTGTAAGAGCTTGAATCCGCGGCAGGGACAAAAATAGTAGCAACGCCTTTCTGGAGGCGCTCTGGGAGAAGCATTCTTGATGCAAAGGATGGTAGAGAAGATGTCGAGGTTAAGGGGAAGACAGTACTCGTAAAATAAAGAAATAGTCCCAACTACATTTCGGATGGAGTTGGGGTGAAGCTGGTCAATAGTGACGTGGAAGTGATTCAAAACCTCCACTATTAGAGGATGTAGAAGAAGACGCAGATCAGCCACGAGCTGTTCTTGGAAAATCACGATCTCGTCGGTACCGTGCTCCCAGGGATAGTCACCGGAAGGGAGCCTGTAGATAAGGTCTCCAGGAAGGTTAAACTGAAGGACTAAGGCCTTAAGTCTCTGCATCGACATGGAGGAAGGACCAAAGCTATCTGGCTCCCTGCCCCGAGAGGTGGAAGTCGTCTCGCCGGAGGCCTCTCGAACCTCCGGAGCCTGCCCCCAAGCTCTCCCTAAGCTCGAGGGGGCGTCATCCTGGTTACCGCCCAGGAAAAGACGTGGTACGGATATCTAGACATACTGACAAAATGATAAGACTCACCAGGAAAGAGATGAACCAAAGAGACGGTGTGAGCAGAAGAAGAGCTCGGACAGCTAGATGGAGACGCGACCTCAGAATCCGAAAACAAGGCAAGTTAGCGTAAAAGAAAATGAGGCCTGGGAACCTCCTATTTATAGCCATTGTGCCCTCAAATCGACAGCTCGGATCAAGACAGATCTGACGGTTCGCAGTCAAGCTGGCCGCACGTCTTCTAAAACCGAAACGTGACTGGTTGCACGTCTCCCATGATTAAGGTAATGACGGTCGCACGACTTCCGGAGTTAAAAGCCGCTTCGGCGCATTTTCGACATTCGAAAAGTCCAGAAATTCCCTGACTTACGCACGCACATTCAATGCGAGCGGTCAATCAAGTTTGAACTTCGGGTCAAATCCACCCGTCACACTTCATGAACTCCTCACGCTAAGGTAGCACCCTTAGCCCGAGGAGTGGGGGCAATTAATGGAGGGTGATTTGACCCGACCCCTTGAGACGGTAACACGTGGACATGACTCAGCACAAGTAACAGCTCAGCACCATAGCCTGACCGCGACTAAGTAATGAGCCCGCAGGACAGCTCGCTACATCACAGCTCGCGCAGGGGTGAGCTCGCTACAGCGCGATCTCGAGGACCCCCGACGTACTGAAAGGGAATACTCCAAGACAAGTCTATCCCAGCTCGCAAGCTAGGATAACCAGCTCGCTCCAATACTTAGGCAGAAAAACTGCCTCAAGGGCCACTTCAAGAGGAATCACCTCAAAGTACCCCCAGGAGCTCGCTGCAAGGTAGCTCGCAACAGGGTAGCTCGCTACAAGGCAGCTTGCTACTAAGCGACGCGACATTTTCAGGAAGCTTCTATCTGACAAGACCGTACCCGTCAGACTGCACCACGTCTCTTGACTGGCGGCGCAGTCTCTGCCAGACTGACAGACTGCACTCACGTCTCTTGACAAATGGTAGCGTGTTTGTCCTTCCGGGACGTGTCACTTATCCGATTGGGTAGTACTCTGTAACGGACACCTGCGCAGCCCTGGCAGATAATGGCTTTGACAGAGGTCCAATGGAGGTTACACCCAATTTGACAAGAACGCTCATATTTAAGAGCCTCATAGTCGAAGGGGAAAACGTATCTTGAGCATATCTGAACTCTATCTCGAGCTAATCTCGAACATTCAGTGATCCAGCACGACCTGCACTCTTAGCCTTCTTCACACTCTTTATTACTTTCTCCAGCGTTCTAACTAAAGCATTGGAGTATTCCCACCGGGCAACTCCCCTGGGAATCCTTCACCGTCTTCTTCTCAAGTACCGTCCGTCGCCAGCCAGGAGCCAGTCAGCTGTCAGATAAGAGTGCCCAGATTGCGCAGCATCACTACTAATCCAAACCCATATCCGCCCCTATTTAATTAATCCAATTAACCCACTTCGAAATGGGCTTTAGGCCCATTAAGCTTTCAAGCTCACTTCCTTTTAATGCCGGCTAACTTGGCTCTCTTTGTATGGCGTGGGACCCTAACATTAATCTACACATCAACCACATGGGTTCAACCTAGCCTCTGTTACAAGGCCTGGGACTACTGAATACAGTGAACCCTTGAGTCCATCACTATGGGCAATTAATAGGCCTAACATTTACACTAAATGGTCCTTGGGTCTAACCATCTTATGAAAGCCCAAGAACTGTGGACAGATGCAAGATTAGTCCATCAGATATAACCCTCAATGGTCTTACACTTAACCTCCCAGCCCTTAATGATCAAACATTGCCCGACAAGAGAGGATCTCTCCCTTGGCTACAATGTACAGTGCTACACTCTCTACTCACATGGATCCCGAGAATTAAAATCTTTTGCAAACAATTTGTGAAACCATAATATATAAGTATATCTGTATATAAATATATTTTGCAAAACCAAATTTCAAATACTTTTGAAATCCACTGCCAACAGTTTAGGCTCCCATCAGAGAAAGTGCATTTTCCTTATCATTCACTTTGTCCGACAAAGGGGCTGATCTTATCACTATGATCATCCACTCAAATGAATTCTCGGACTGTTCCAACATACCTAGGTTTTCACCCCCTCTAAGGATCTCACTGATTGGCACATCAAATACAACCAAATCCGACACTTAGTGCGGTATCATAATTGAGTCTAGGGGTCAGGTGTTTTGCCCATCTATCTCCAAGGTCCAAGGCAATACTGGAATTTTGGTCTGGTTCAAGGTTTCATAAAAACCCACACTACATGTACCTCATGTCTCACCCTAGCAGCTAAGACAAGTCACCCCAACCAACTTGGCGGTACATCAGTGTCAACATTGGTAGAATAAATCTCCCCAAATTCATCCAACAGTTGTGAAGATTCTAAACTAACACGAGTCTCATATGTGTCTAGTTTAAGGGTATTACACAGAAACACACCACAATAACATGAATCAAATATGTATTTTATTCATTTACAATAAATGTCATAATGTACATCATGCTGATTGGAGCTAAGGTCATACATTGTCTAATAGTTTCGATTTTTAGGAATATTGCTCAAATAATAATGCATTATTTAGACATTTGTTTCAATGTTCTTGCATAATATAGCAATTTATATGCATAATCCGATTTTTTGTTGGACTTTTTGGAATATTACTCTAATAATATGCAAATCCTAGTTTTTTTTTGTTATTTCTTGCATAATCCAATTTTTTTGCATAATCCGATTGTTGTTGTTGTTGTTGTTGTTGTTGTTGTTGTTGTTGTTGTTGTTGTTGCTATTGTTGTTGTCGTTGTTCTTATGGTAATAATGCCACATGGATCCATATGTATAGTTCCACGTGCGTTACATGTGGACCCATGTGTCTCGAAGGAGTAATGTGGTAATTTCCTTGGAAATAAACAATATAATAGTCAAAAACCAACATTTATATGGATTTGTGAACCAGGGGCTAATATCCTAAAATAACCAAAATAGTCTAATATTCTAAAATTTCTCCCACATGGAGAGACCCATATGTGTCTCTCCCACATGCTCCAATAACCAAAACAAACTAATATCCTATAATTTCTCCTAAACAACCTCCCCCACTATCCCCAACTTTCTCCTAAGTTATCTCAAATTTAGTAGAGAGTTTCTCTCCTAAATTATCTCCAATTCTTATTTATCATAGAAAGTTTGAATTAAAAATTTTAAGAATTATTTAAATATTCTAACAAAATTATATAATTACTTTAAAATATTTATTAAAAAGACAAAAAAATTATAATCAAGTTAATAATATTCATATTATTAATAATTATATATTTTTTACAAAAAATCATCATGAAATTATGTACAAACAATACAAATTATGATTTTCTGAATAATTCAATCTAAATGTTATTCAAATAATAAAAATCTAACATTACAAATGAAATATTATTTAAATACTTCAATAACTAAATATCTTAAATAACAAAATATTATAATTAATATTTTAAATCAATTAATAATATATTTTAAATAGTTACTGAATACCTTTTAATTATAATAAATAGATTAAGATTTTAAATAATTAGTTAAATGATGAAATATTTAACATAACTAGGTTTTAAATTGTTAAAATAACAAAATTATGTATAAATAGTACTATAATTTTATGGATTATTAAATTCAACAAGTAATTGATATTTAATAATATTCATATTATTAATAATTATATATTTTTACAAAATTCATCATGAAATTATGTACAAACAATATAAATTATGAGGAAATGAAGCTAAGAGACCTGAGTCAGGCTGCTTCGTCTTTCCGAAAGGTTCGGTCTTCTTCAAAAGGTTCGTTGGAGGCAAATACTAGGCGGCAACAAATTCAAGAGCTTCCTCTGGTACCAGTGGAAGAGACTGGTGGTGGTGACCCCTATTGCAATGTTGGGAAAGGAGGTTCAAAGAGAGAATGAGGGAAACAGTCATGACCAATCCAAAGAGTTGGGGAATAGTGGAGGAAGTCTTGAGCCAATGAGGAGAAGCGAAGAAGATGTCTTGATAGGAAACAAGGGTAAGTCTAATTTATTAGATGTAGAGGGAGGTAAGCATAGTGTGTCTGAAAACAATCATTCTTCTTGGGTGACGTCGAAACTCCTGAGGTTGGTGAATTTCTTGGGAATATCGATGGAGGGGATGGAAGCTGAAACTATCAAATTTTAGGAAGGGATTGAACAAAGAGTGCTTATGGAGGGGGGAAAATTGGCGGCAAAAAAAGGGGGAACAAAAACAAAGAGAAGTGGAGAAATGATGAGATTAACATGGAGTCTAAATGATAAGGTGGGGAGCAATGAAGGGGTAGCAAGGGGGTCTAAGAAGTTGTGAGGTATGGGTTCTTGTTATCAGTTAAATCCTATGGAATTGAAAATCCTTTCCTAGAATGTTAGAGGTCTGGGATCGAGAAGGAGGAGGGTGATGGTATGTGATTCCGTGAAACAATCGAAGTTTAAGATAGTCTTGCTCCAAGAAACTAAGCTAGAGAGTCTTGATGTTGCTACGGTTCAAAGTGTTTGGGGGGAGGGTCAGGTCAGATGGAAGGCCTTGGATGCTTCTGGGAGTGCTGGTGGTATTGCGAGCCTTTGGGACCCTACTTTCTATTCTTTGGTTTCCAACAGAATTGGTAACTTCTCAATCTCTCTAAGGTTGAAATTACAAGATGGAAAGCTTATTCAAGTTACAAACGTTTATGGTCTTGTTGACACAAATCTTCGGGCGGCCTTTTGGGAGGAATTAGCAGACTTGAGAGACCCTCAAAATTATCCTTGCGTAATCGGGGGTGATTTTAATGCAATTATTTCGGTGGATGAGAAGAATACAAGGAGTAGAAGAACTAGCTTGATGAACATGTTTGTTGGCTTCATTAATAGTATGGAGTTAATGGATGTTCCAGTTCAGGGTAATAAATTCACTTGGACTAATAATCAATCAGTCCCAACTGGTAAGGCTGGACAGATTTTTGGTATCTCCGAACTTGGATGAATTTTTTCCAAATTTCATGCAGCTTACCCTTCCTAGACCAGTATCCAACCACAGTCCTATTCAGTTTGTTTGTGGTCTCTGTAAGATAGTCAAATCCCTGTTTAAATTTGAAAATGCTTGGTTTGAGGAGGAAAATCTTATCCCCTTAATCAGATCTGTGTGGAATGAGTTGCAGGTGGAGGGTTCTTGCTCTTTTGTTATGGCATCAAAACTAAAAGCTATCAAGGATAAATTAAAAATTTGGAGTATGGAGAAGAATATGAAGTTGGATATTGAAAAGAAGGCTTTGTTGAACACCATTGTCGAGATTGACAGAACTGAAGAGGCGGGTCCCTTGACTAAAGATCCGAGACTTAAGAGGTCAATTGCAAAACTCAGATATGATAAGATGGTAGTAAAGGAAGAGATGAAGTGGAGACAAAGAGCTAAATCTATTTGGCTAAAAGAGGGGGATAAAAATACGAAGTTCTTTCATAAAATGGCAAATGCTCGTGCTAGGATCTCTTCAATCAGCAAGCTGGTGTGGGAGGACAGGAGTGGTGAGTCTAGGTCCGAGGTTAAATTTGCTGCTACTTTTCATAAGAACCTTTATACAGAGAGGTGGGTTCAAAGACCTTTTCCCTCCTAGTTGCATTTCAATAAATTAAATGAAGAGCAGAAATTCTGGATTGAGAGGCCATACAGAAGAGGAAATTAATGATGTAGTAAAGAAGCTGGAAAGTGATAAGTCATTGGGTTCATATGGGTTTTCTAATCTATTTTATTTAAAATGTTGGGATATTGTGAAGAATGATCTGATGTAGGTGTTCCAGGCATTTCATACTAATGCCTCGTTTCAAAGAAGCCTAAATGCAACTTTCATCACTCTCATTCCAAAAATTGAGGGTGTTGTCAATATAAAGGATTTTAGGCCCATTAGTCTCTTGCATAGTTTTTACAAAATCTTGGCTGAAAGGATGAAATGTGTGTTAGGCAGTGTTATTTCTTGCAATCAAAATGCTTTTGTCCCCGGTAGACAACTGGTTGACTCAATTCTCATTGCTAATGAATTGCTGGAATCCAGAAGAAGAGAGGGGACCCTGGGTGTTATGTGTAAACTTGATATTGAAAAAGCTTATGATCATGTAAACTGGCATTGCTTGAACCTGGTGTTGAAGAAAATGAATTTGGGGCAGAACTAGAGAAACTGAATCAGAATTTGTGTCAAGACCCCTAAGTTCTCCATCTTAGTTAATGGGCAACTGACGGGGTTTTTTGGGAGTTCTAGAGGTTTGAAGCAAGGTGACCATCTTTCTCCCTTGCTTTTCATTTGTGTCATGGAAATTCTAACTCTTTTTAGCAAGAAGGCTGCTGAGAATGGGCTTTGGGATGGCTTTGCAATTGCGTCGGGCAAGGAAAAAGTTAATATTCTTCAATTTTTTGATGACACTTTATGTTTTGTTGATGCTTCCCCAAGTCAGTTGTAGGTGGTGCTTGAAATTTTGAGTTGGTTTGAGGTGGTGTCTGGCCTCAAGGTTAATTTGAGTAAATCTCAGATCATCCCTGTAGGTCATGTTACAAATCTAGATGATTGTGCAGAAGTAATGGCTTGTTAGACTGCCCATCTTCCGGTCAAGTACTTGGGGCTTCCCCTTGGAGCTAAATGTACTTCCTCTAAGACTTGCCAGTGATTGAGAGAATGGAGAGGAAATTGGCATCTTGGAAAGCTAAATATCTTTCTTTTGGGGGGAGAGTTACATTGATAAAAAGCTCTCTCTCTAATCTTCCTACTTGTTTCCTTTCCCTCTTCCCTATTCCATCTTAAGTAGCAAATAAATTGGAGCAAATACAGAGAAACTTTCTTTGGAGAGGTTGGGAGGAGGAGAAGAAGGTTCATATTGTAAACTGGGACCAAGTGTCTTCCTAAGGAAGTTGGTGGGTTGGGAATAAGAAAATTAAAGAACCTCAACTCTGCCCTCCTATGTAAATGGCTTTGGAGATTTGCAAATGAAAGAAATGCATGGTGAAGAAAGCTTATTGTGGATAAATATGGAGTGGATTGGGGTGATTGGAGATCCAAGTGTCCTATTGCAAGAGGGATTAGTTCCATTTGGACAGGTATCTTGAAGATTTCTACTTTATTTGAGGAAGGAATCGGATATAAATTGGGAAATGGGGAAAGAATTAAATTTTGGAAAGATTCTTGGTGTTCTGAAGTGTGTCTGAAAGATGCCTTTCCTCTCTTGTATCAAATTTCTGTGAATCAAGATTCCTCTGTTGTTGAGACTTTCAATGCTTCTGCTAATTCTATTGGTTGGAATCTGCTTTGTAGGAGGAGCCTCTTTGATTAGAAAGTAAAAGAGTATGTGAATATGTTGGGCTTGCTTCACAATCAGAGGGTTGACTTGAACAAGGAGGGTGCTTGGAGATGGAAATGGGAAGTTGATGGTTGGTTCACTGTAAAGTCTATGTACAACAAGTTGACAAGTTCAAGTCATGTGAACTTTCCGGCTAGGCAAATTTGGAACTCAACTAGTCCTTCTAAAGTGAAGTTTCTGCTCTGGACAATGGTTTTAAATAAGTGTCTAACCATGTTGATCTAATGAAACGTGGAATTCATATTCTGGACATGTCATGTGGCTTGTGTGGTGGGTTGGCAAAAACTATTGAGCATCTTTCTTTGCATTGCCTAGTTTCGATTTATATTTGGAGGCATTTCCTTCAGGCCTTGGATGTCAGTTGGGTAATGCCAAATTCTGTGAAGGAATTGTTGTATTGTTGGAGAATTGAGGGTCTCAACAAGAAAGGGACCTTGGTTTGGAACACTATTCCAGCTGCGGTGCTTTGGACTATCTGGATTGAAAGAAACAACATAATTTTTTAGGGTAAAGCTAAATATCCAGAGGAAATGGTGCAGAAAGCTGTGGGCAAATTATTGTCTTAGGTGTCGGTAACAGAGGAATTTAAAAATCAAAACATGCGATTGTTGTTTAGTTCTCGGTCTTGGATGCATTTGTAAATCTGAGGTGGCTCTAGGCAGCCTCTACTGGAGTAGGCTCCTTTGTACTATTATCTGATTTAATAAAATACCTTTCATTTTACAAAAAAAAAAAAAAAAAAAAGACTACTGTGTGGCAGAAATGGGTTGAGGCAACCCATATACTTGAAAATAACAACTTTTCAAAGAATATCTCTCTCTAAGGATGCCACGTGAAAGAACCAGGTCAGGTTGACACGTATATCTGGAAATTAAAAAAGAAAAAAAAAAACATTTTGAGAAAATCATCTCTTAAGACTACCATGTGACAGAAACGGGTTGGGTTGACCGATATATCCAAAAAAAATATTTTTGAGAGAATTATCTCTCTCAAGACTGCCACATGACAAAAAAACAGGTCAGGTCAACCCATGTACCTGAAAATGCAAAAAATAGCAAAAAAACAGAAAATACCAGAAAATACAAAAAAAAACTAGAAAATTGAAGAAAATGCAAAACTTTTGCAAAAAAAAAATAGTAGAAAATTGCAAGAATGCATGAAAACACCAAAAAATGCAGCAATTATGTAGAAAAGCACCAAAAATTATAGAAAATGAAGAAAAATACTAGAATTTTTTTTAAAAAATGTAGAAAATACCAAAAATTTGCAAAAACAATTAGAAAAATACCAAAAAATACAAAAAATGCATAACTTTTATAAAAGTGTTTTCGTAAAAGTACTTTTATAAAGTGCTCTTATTCTTTCATAAAAGTACTTTTATAAAAGTGCTTTCGTGTAAAAGTACATTTGTAAAAGTGTTTTTATAAAAATGCTTTTATGCTTTCCTAAAAGTGATTCTCACTTTCGCAAAGTACTTTCATAAAGTGCTTTCATGTAAAAGTGCTTTTGTAAAAGTACTTTCGTAAAAGTACTTCTATAAAAGTGTTTTCCTGTAAAAGTGCTTTCGTAAAAGTACTTTTCATAAAATTACTTTATAAAATTACTTTTGTAAAAGTGTTTGCATGTAAAATTGAATTTGAACACAAAAGTTAATAAAATCTATTTTATTTCGTTTGCAATCACAAAATGAAATGTGACATGGCGGTTTGGATTCATAATGAGATGTGTGCACACTAAGAGACCTAAGTTCGAGTCACTTTAAGTGTTGTATTTTTTAGATTTGGCGAGTATAAACCCAACCCGTCCTGACCCGCACGACCCAACCCACCTTGACCCTAATGGGTACCCTCGACCCAATCCACCCTAACCCTAATGGATTACTCGACCCATATTGACCCGCCAATAGAATGAGTGAGTTCCAAGGTGGGTGGGTCAAATGGGTTGGGGCCAAGATTGCCAGCCCTAATATATATATAGACACACACACAAGAAGCACTGTATAGAATTACAAAAATATAGTGGGGAAAGTGAAGTAGGATGCAAATAAAAAAGAAGTGAAGAAAATATTATGGGTCAAATAGGACATAACTGGGTAAAGTTTATCAATTAAAATTGAATTTTGTTCAAAATTGGATTTTGTACAGAGATATATGCTTATGTGAGTTAAAATGTGGTTACAAGACCTATACCTAACTCCTCTGCAAGCTCATCCCACAAAGGAAGAAGTATCAACACAACAAGCACTATAGCAACTATTATAGCTGTCCTTCTCCATGTTCCTACTTCTGAGACATCGTTTAAGCATGGTTTCTCGGGAGTCCTCTGAATAAATAAAATCCACAAGATTAAGAAGAGAAGGAAGATAAACTATGAACATATGTAAGACCAGTTTAAAACTTTTTTTTCATACCTGACATATCAACACATAAAGCCCCCAAGGAAGTGACAGAGGTCCTCCAAGCTGAAAGAAAGGATGGAAATGAGATTCATGAAAAGCATATAGATTCTTTGGAAGAAACCAAAGTAAACGAAAAAAATAATTTTGAATTTAGGCTCAGTTTGGAAGGAGTACAAATACAAATATGCAGAGCGCAAAACCTTGTATTTTGTATTATTTAGTATACATTTGTACTGTACATATTTGTATTTGTACTCTTTCCAAACTGAGCCTTAGGACAAAAAGAACAATTCCTGCCTGTGCCATACAAATTCAGGGCAATTGGCTTAATTTTGACTCGTCACATTTTTTAAGGTAAATAAAAAAGAAAATTTATTAAAATAAAGGAAGCAACATACATCGCCAAGTGATGATAAAGATGAAATAGGGGAAATTTTTAATAAGGTTATCAGCATATAATGGTCCTGAAAGTTCATCATTCATTCACTCCAATTCTGACACAGGGTATCTCCATGAAAATCCCAAATCTCCAGACATGAAAGTATGCACATAATCATATCTTGGCTCTTCCTTCCCTCCCAACCTTACAGAAAATCCCTTTTTAGTTCAGAAAAGGGTGATTACCGATAATTAAAGGAGGAAGGATAAAGAAATTTAACAAATAAATTCTTGAGGAAGGATAAAGAAATTTAACAAATAAATTCTTGATGAGTAAACTGACCATTTTTGCCTCATTAGTAAACTGACCATTTTTGCCTCATTGGTTTGTTAATTCATAATGAGAAAGAGATTAAAGAAGATGCTTGTGCATATAATTCAAGTGAACTTGATGAGCCAGAGAAGTGGATCTAGAGTGTTGTATTATTGGCAAGCAGCATTCACATCGAAAAGTAAATTTTAAAAGAGAGCTAAAGACCAGCAATGTTATGTGCAGAGAGCTAAAAGGGATGCTGGAACAGAATTTATGTACCCATAACCCCATATAGTTGGGACAGTCAAGGTTCAAATTTCACCTTTACCACCCAATATGCATATTCGTGCGTATCAATATTTTGAACCTTAGGGACAATGTTATTAAATTCTGAGTTGAGAGATCAAGCAGTGTGTCCATAAATTGAGTGCAGGGGAAATGAGTGTTGAGAGAGGGATGAGTGGCAAGAAAATAAATGAAAGAACTGGATATCAGTGCAATCACTAGAACCTAGTAGCCCAATAAGTGACAAAAGGAGGGGAAGATCACCTACTAAACCTAAAAGAAAAACACAGGAAGGTTGTAGAGCTATGGAAAAGTAGAAAAGAAAGAGATCAGCTAATTCAGGTGGCTGGTGTGGGGGATGGAAATCAGGATGGGTTGGGTTAAGAGATCAGCTAATTCTTTAGCTGATGGGTTAGCTAAACAAGGGATAGAAAGGGAAGCAATGTTTTGGGCTAAGTTGTAACTTACTGTAGCAATGAGACATCTTTACAGTCAAGTAATTACCAAAAATAAAGAACTCAACAACCAGTCATTTTTTAAATACTAGAATAAGAAACATATTAATATCAACTTGTTCTAAAGTTGAATTCAACATGTTGTTGAACTTTATTGGCAAAAGAATATGCAGTGAAAAATAAAGGTATACCACTCCCAAACCAAGCAGCGTGTAAGTTGCCAAGCCAAATCCAACCAGTGCATCTTTGCCAAAAGCACCCTAAGAAAACAAATTGAATGTTAGAAAAGTAACATAATCTTAATAAATAGGAAGACATTTAGTTCTTAAATAACACACAGATCTCCACTATTATCCAAAAATAATTTATCATGAAGTTGATGGCAGTTCTAGTAATCTTTCTTGATAACTCAGTTGATTAAGGGAAAATTTTATCTTCCAGGAACAGTACATGCACCTTGTATGCATAGAGCTCAAGGTGTTTGTACAGATACATAGGGTATCCTTGGGATTCACAGAGACAGTTACCAGCATTGGCAGTTACAAGAGAGAGAGGATGTGGCATTTAGAAATGTTGATCATGGTAATAGTTAAATGTCTTGTCAACATTTTACAATAAAATTTTTCAAAAACCACCAAGACATTTAAACATCCTTTCATATTTTTACCTTTTGTAAGCTTAAATCACGTGTTTAAAATCTAAATGCATATATTTAAATATAATATTTCAAATCTGAAATCCAAACGCATTTAATCATAGGCCCGGAAGGCTGGAACTAGGCCTGGCTCAGCCAAGCCCAGGCTTATATTTCAGGCCTAGGGTCTAGGGTAAAACCCAGCTAAGCCTGGCCCATGATCACCCCTACTTGGAAGGAGAAGGAGAGGTGAGCATCTCATGAGAAGAGTATGATAAACAGTTGACTTGGATCATTAATTTTGGAGCTTTCAATCATATGACTGGGTCACCAAGTGTGTTGCCCCTATCTTAGTCCTCTTCTTCACAGTTTGTTAATTAGCCAATGGTGCTACATCTTCAGTTTGTGGTCTGGATTATGTCTCTTCATCATTCATTATCTCTAACCTTCCTTCAATTTCATGTTTGTTAGCAAGTAAACTAAATCCCTTAACCATTCTATTACATTCTTCCCTCCAATTCTATGTTTTTCAGGATCTAATGATAGGAAAGAAGATCGGTGGTGGGCATGAAGATGGAGGGTTGTATTACCTTAACATTGGAGGTGGATCAAAAGTAGCTCTATAATCATCCCTTACTCCATCTTAGTGGCATTTATGTCTTGGTCATCTATCACTCCAAAAGCTGAAGTCATTGATAACTACTTTGAGTCATGTGTCATATTTGGATTGTCAATCTTGTTAGTTGAGTAAGATCCATAGAGTCTTTTTTAGTTTAAGAGTTGAAAGTAAAGTATCTAGTTCCTTTCTTCTTCTTCATTTTAACATTTGAAGTCCCATTAAAGCCAAGCCATATAATGGCTACAGGTATTTTATAATCTTTATGGATGATTATTCAAGGATGACTTGGATGTTGTAACTATGCTTCAGATGAATGAAATAGTAAAAATTCATCAAAAAATATGATGAATGAAATAGTAAAAGAAAAAGTGAAATAGCTGCTGGTAGAAAGAAAACCCAGGCTCCTGTTCTGTTATGATTTATTATATCTTATTTCACACTAACCAGGCAGTGAGGTATAGACTTTGAGTTTGGAAACCTAGTTTCAGAGCCAGGAAGTGTGAAGTCCATATTCAATTATGCTACCTCTAGGCTAGCCAGGATACCATATATTTCTAGTTCAAAGATTAGAGAAGAAAGACGTATACCTGCACAGCTCTCCCACCATCTAGGCAGCCTACTGGAAGCATATTAAAAGCTGACGTGGTTAAACCACACCTGAAGAAAAAGCATAGATGGTAAGTGTTTCATGCATGGCATAAGCACCTAAAATATATAAAAAACATTCAAGAATAGCTACATCACCAGCCTGCAATCACAAGAGGGTGGATAGAAACAGTGGCAGCATGCATGGCACTGCACGTAGATATTAACAAAACATTAATAAAAAAAAAATGAATGGAAGATAAACAAAAAATATTAGTTGGTATAAGAATCAAATATTGTAATCAAGTGAACATTCAGGTATGCAGAAACTGAATGTTATTGCTGAGGCAGATACACAGAAACTATCATGTGGTTGAGGTCTCTACCAGAGGAGTTGGATATAGCTGCTCAAATTCCATTGTTGCTAGTTCATGATAACCACACTACTATTAATATTGCATACAATCCAGTACAACATGTCAGGACAAACACATAGAGGTTGGTCATCACTTCATTTATGAGTAAGTTGCCATGGTGATGTTTACAATCCATTTGCCACAACAGATGAACAGTTGGTAGATATATTCACTAAAGGAGTTCCTAAGGTTGCACTACAGTTCACTCTTAGCAGGCTAGGCATGATTGACATATATGATCAGCTTGAAGGGGAGTGTAGGAAAGAGTGGATTGTATCCTATTTAGTTTATGTTTCTGCTCATAGTACCATTGCTTATGTTTTTTATTTTATTTGACGCTAGTTATGTGCCTGTAGATAGTGGGCCGTGTGTCTTTCTTTATTTCTTATTGATCTTTACCAGTGCTGCTGCCCAGCACAAATGTAATTTTCTTCATTGTTATAGTAGTCATAAAAGATAACTTGGTCAAATCTTCAAGCTAATCCAATCTTCTCTAAGCTTGACAGGCTTTTAGTTTCTCTAGATTGGGAAGAGCATTTGACAGATTTGTTGGGAAGAACATTGCCTAGAGTCACCTCGGATCATTCGCCAATTTGCCTGTTCCAAAAGAGATTTGATGGTGGCCCATCCCCTTTTAGGTTTGAAAACATGTGGCTTACCCATCCAGAGTTCAAAGCCAAAGTTAAGGACTGGTGAGATACTCCGGCTCAACCACCTATTTGGGAAGGCTAAAAGTTCTTAAAGAAATTGCAGCTGATCAAAGAAAGAATAAAATAGTGGAATAAATTGACCTTTGGGAGACTATAGAAAAAGAAAACAAGTCTGATTTCCAGATTGAGGAGATTGATAAAAAGGAAATGGAGGACCCCTATCAGATAGTGATAGAGATTTACAGTGGTCTATGAAGGAACCTAGAAGGAACTGAGGTTACTCTTCTCAAAGAGGAAATTTATTGGAAACAGAAATTCAGGGAAGGCAATGGTAATACGAGATTCTTCCATGCCATTGCAAGCAACAGAAGGAGAAAGTGCCTAATTACTTCCTTAAGCTTGGGAGAGACTGAGGTTACTAATCACAATGAAATAGACAAGACCTTTGCATATCACTTTAGGTCAATCTTTCATAGACCACTTAATGAGAGTTGGTCAATTGAAGATCTTGATTGGGAGACTTTGGGAAATGATCAAGTAGAGATCCTGGAGAAAAGGTTTCAAGAGGAGGAAATTAAGGAAGCAATTTTTTCAATGGACAGATCTAAAGCAACAGGGCTAGATGGCTTTACAATGGCTTTCTACCAGGATTGTTGGGAGATAATTAGAAATGATTTGGTTAGAGTCTTCAAGAAATTCCATATGAGGGGCAAAAGTAGCTTGGTAATGAACTCAACTTTTATAGTTTTGATCCCCAAGAAAGTTGGCGCTGCCCATCCCAATGATTTCCATCCTATCAGTCTGGTTATGAGCATTTATAAGATAATTGCTAAAGTTCTATCCCTTAGAGTCAAGAAGGTTCTTCCCTCACTTATATCTCAATTGCAAAGGGCTTTTGTTCAAGATAGGCAAATTGTAGACTAGATCCTAATTTCCAAAGAGTGTGTCAAAGCCCAAAAGAAGAGATTAAGGAAGAAAGGAGTTGTGGTGAAGCTAAATATGGAGAAAACTTGTGATCTTGTGGACCAGGAGTTTTTTAATTAAGATCATGAGAAGCTGTGGGTTTGGAAAGCTTTGGTGCAAATGGATCAGAGGGTGCTTGCAGTCTACTCATTATTCAATTCCTGTCAATGGGTTGGTAGTGGATTTCTAAAGGAACTAGAGGCCTCAGACAATGCGATCCATTGTCTCCCTTCCTATTTACCCTAGTAGCTGAGGTGTTTAGCAAGCTGATTTTAAGAGCAATATGCAGCTGATTAAGGGCTGGTCAGTTGGAAGGGGTAGAATTCAGGTAACTCACCTACAATTTGCAGATGATATTCTAGTTTTATGTGAGGGGGACAATAGATCTGGAGTGGAAAACTTGAAGCTGGTAGTTAATCTTTTTGAGAGGGTTTCATTAGGAACCTAAAAGAGTCTGAATTTCCCCTTGTTTCTGCTTTGCTCTCCTTGTTGAATTTTGTGGTTCTTGGAGATGGGGTAACTCAACTGGGACTTTCACCTGTAAATCTTTTTCTCAATTCTCTTGTAACTTCCTCTCCCTCTCCTTCCCCTTCTTTCCCAGTAAAGGAAACCTAGTGTCCTCCCATTCCCCCTACAGTTAGTGCCTCCTGTTGGGAAGTGTTTCATGGTTGCATTAATACTTGTGACAAGCTTCAAAGAAAAACGCCAAACTGGTGCTTGTCCCCCAACTGGTGCAGCTTGTGCAAGGTTAATGGTGAGACTGCTTTTCATCTTTTAATCTCCTGTTCCTTTGTTGCTTTATCTGAGAGTGGTTTGCCTCACTTTTTGGTTGTAGGTGGCTCTCTCCTGTTAGCTTGGGAGGGTTGTTTAACCTTTCTGTTTGCAAGTGCGCTACTAAAAGAGGTAGACTGATGTGGAAATATACAAAGGCAGCAGTTGTTTGGACAGTTTGGGAGGAAAGAAACTCTAGAATTTTGGGGGAAATGGAGAGAACTAAGGAAGCATTGATTGAGACCATAACCCTCTGAGTGGCTCATTTGGTTAAGACATTGAGCTTGTTCTCGGATTTCCAGATTGATGGTTTCTTCAGAACTTGGGGGACTATAGCTGCTTCAGCTTCTAGAAGACATGTTGAAACAGTGTTCTGGTCTCCCCCACATCGTGGCTGGTTGAAACTGAATTCTGATGGGAGCAGTGTGGGCAATCCAGGCCCTGCTGGAATTGGAGGAGTTATCAGGGATGGAGAAGGTTGTATGTACCTTATTCTAAGGTTCATCTGGGCAAAGTAATGTTGCATCAACAGAATTCTTAGCTGCTGTATTTGGGCTTGGAAAGCTGAGGAATTGAGCCTAGAAAGGTTAATTATTAAAGGTGATTCCAAAACAATTTTGGACTGGTTAAGGAAAGAGGAAGGAGTCTCTTGGCACCTAAGGAATGGCCTTAAGAGGTTCAAAAGGCTCTCCAGGGATATGTTGATTCAAATTAATTGCGTTAGAAGATCGGCCACCAGTTTGGCAGATAGTTTAGCCAAACAAGGGGTACAAAGATGGTCTATGTTTTTAGGCCTATATGTAATATTTGGGGCTTTGGACATCTGGTGTCCTTTTTGTATCCTTCACAACTTCTGGTTGTACTGCTTTATTTAATTTTAATGAAATCAGTTCTCTGAGTTATTGATCAAGAAAAATAATAATAAAAGATAACAGGGTCTTATGCCCCATGATCTGTTTCTCACCTGAAAAGAAATCTTTCTTATAGTTTTTTTTTTATTGGCAAAAGGATTCCATTAATAAACTAAAAAAAGGTTAATACAACCACTGGAGACTTCCAACACACCCTAGTCAAACAAGTTTACAATTTTGCCCAAAATAAGTTTGGTCTGTCAACTCCCTGTTGGGCTAGAATATCTGCCACCCCATTTGCAGTTCTCCTCACCCAGCTGAAACTAAAATTTGTTTTGCTATGACATCAATTTCCCTAAAAGCATGCTTATATTTCCAAGGTGCTGATTTGACTTTCTTTGTCCAATGAATGACTAGCTGTGAGTATCCTTCAATTTCCACATCTCTGAGACCAAGCTGCAGTGCTAGTCTCATTCCTTGTAAGAGTGCCATGATTTCAACCTTGACCAAGTCTCCTAAACCAACTGGACCTGAATACATCACTACCACCACTCGCTAGTGATTTCTAATCACTCCCCGAATGCCTGCTCTTCCCAGATTGGGAAATCTTTCTTATAGATTAATCAAGTTTATTAATTGGAGTAATAGCATATAAGGGCAACTTTTGGGGTTTAATATCAATAAAAAGTAATATATTTAAAAAAATTTCAAAAATAGGTTAACTTTTTAAAAATAATATCAATAAAGGGCAAAATCATTGTTTATTTTCTTCTTCTTGCCATTTGTTCACCAGAGCCGCCACCCACCGCCATCCGCTGCTGCCCACCGCCGCTGCCACCTCTGTCTCCACCCATCTCCGGCAACGTTGCCGGAGGTGGAGGCGGGCAGCGGCTCTGGTGAACAAATGGCAAGAAGAAGAAAATGAACAATGTTTTTGCCCTTTATTGATATTATTTTTAAAAAGTTAACCTATTTTTGAAATTTTTTTAAATATATTACTCTTATTGATATTAAACCCCAAAAGTTGCCCTTATATGCTAGAAACCCTTATTAATTTGCAAGGTGTCAATCAGCTGATTGGTAAGATCTCCTCCTGATAATAGCAGAGACTTGGGATCAAATCCCGCCTGCACCTGGGTTGGGGGCTATGGGCTACCCCCCGTTGTGTAGCCCTTCAGAAGATATTAAAAAAAAAAAAAAAAAATCAAGTTTATTAATTTTGAAATCTGATGGACCAATCGACAACTCTGTTTAAAAAATTCAGATTAACTAACAAATCTATATCTATAGTATATTAAAAGTACAAATTAGGGAGTGGAACTTTTGTTTGACTAAAATACCCCTATTTTGAATTTGATCCCTCTCTAATTGTGAGGGCAGAAAATGTAATTTGAACTACTACCTTTTTTATGAGTAATTTGAACTACTACTTTTCACCTTATTTAATTCCCTCTCATTAGCTATTATATTTAAGGTATTAACTCCCATCAGTTTTAATTGAACCTTATTCTTGACTAAAATGCCCTTATCTTTTAACTTGGTCCCTCCCTAACTGTGCGGGTAGAAAATGTAATTTGAACTACTTTTTACCTCATCAATTCCCTCTCACTAAGTTTTATATTTAAGGTATTAATTTCCATTCTCTCTCATTAAATCCTATATTTAGGCTATTTTTCTCACTAATAAATTCTATCATTTTTTTGTTTGCTTTAAATAAATTCTGTCAATTAGATATAATTCCAATACTTTTAGCCATATAAAATCCATGTTTAAAAACCAACCCAAAAGCGAAGTTGTTCTCACGTTCGGTGATAGGTCAATAGTTCCACATTTTAAGTCAAATATGTTAACCTTTGATGCCATAATTAAATTATAAAAATTAAAAAAAAAAAGATAAAACACAAAAAAGTTAAAAAATGAACAAAATCTGTAAAAATCAGTTGGGCACATCTCTAATATCATATATTTATCAAATTAAACAAAAATAAGTGTGATAAATAAGAATTATTGTTGTACACATTAATTTAAAAGAAATTATTGAAAATTTTGGAAACATATTATTACTATCATTGTTGTCGTCATCTAAAATTTCCACGTGTGAAGCATATGGACATTTACTAGTTTAACAAGAAAATTATACAAACCCAGACAGCAACGATGAAAAACCTCAAACAGAACTGATGACAGGAAAGACAAGACATACGCATAACCAAGAGTTGCTCTGCTGATGAGCCCAAGAAGCAAAGAACCCTGGAATAGCATGCAAGGCACCTGCACCAAATCTCCTGCAGCATCTGGGTTTGATGAGAGCAGCAGGCCAACACAAAACATTGAAAAAGAAAGTGCAGCACCGGCAAAGGGACCCGCAATTGAGACATCAACTTTTGTCCTTCGATCAGGAAGAATAGATTTGAACTACAAGAATTGATAGGAAGAAAATGAGCAATATGGCATAAGATCAAAGCCCTCATCCCACCCCTTCCACCATTTGTCACATACATAAATAGTTCGGACTTAGACTGACAATGTTATTATTCAACAACTAAGTATCAAAACAATGGAAAGAAAATAACAAGGAAAGCAAAATGAAAAAAAAAAAATCAACTGCATATAATTAATTTCCAAACTTTCCTACCAAAAATATTTTCACTTGATTCATCAGCTACAGATTTGCACAGAATATTTCCCAAATCCAAAATCAATTATAATTAAACTCTATCAAATACCATCTATATATTCAGGTAGGTTGCAAAAGATTGCTCACCTGAGTTATTGCACCAAAGCTGCCAAGTGTAATGTTAGGAATAAAGTAAGGAATGCCCAGTTTTACTTTCTTTGGAAATGCAGCCAGGAAATGCCCAACCTCCTGTTTGTCGAAAATAGAGAATAAGAGAAAAACAAAGTAATCTATGTACAAATACGAAATATATACAAAGAGTATTAAGAAGAACAAAGATTATCTGACAAGTAAAAGAACAAATACAAACCATGAAATTATCAGGAAAATTCATTATTCCAAACTAAAATATATAGGATTTGATATAATGACATATAGATGTAGTAATGGTTATAGAGCAAATATCTAATAAAGATTATTTTATCAGTATCATTAAAGGTTGCACAAAACATAAAGGTGACCAGGACGTGCAAAAGGGACATCTAGAACTTGAACTGGAGCAAGGCAGATGCCAGCTAAGAAGCTTTGACCTGATTGCAAATAGACATGGTCAAGTTGCAAGTAGGTTGATGCCATTGCCGGTCTTAGGGTGAAATTTTGGGAAAACCAGTGGTAAGGAGACTTACCTCTATGTCAATTTATTTCTAATATAATTACATTTTCCATGGCTAGTCTCACTTGGGACTTTGGTTTTTGGATGGGCTTGAGATATTACAGCAGTTAGGTGGTTAGACCTCTGGGTGTTATAAAGAATGTTTTTCTTGTACAAAATGGGGTTGATAAAAGAATCTGGCATCTGTTAGGGTCCCTCTCTTGTTACTTCCTTTTCAAATCCTTATATATCATCCCTCCATCCCCTCAACTGTTTCTAGTTTCTCTTTAGAATGGTCTCTCTCCCTTCATATGTGCATTCTATAATTGAAGAGTGGAGAGAATGTCATGACTTATTCCTCTCTCCTTTTACTTTCAATTCACAGGTAAAGAATCACATTTTTCTTCTGTTTGGTTGTTCTTGGTCTCTACCGTTGGATATATTAGGGTATTAGACTCATTCTCACCTCAATCACTTCCTTTACACAGAAAGGGGAAAATCTCGTGACATTACACCAAGGAAACAGCACTATGGAGTAATTTGGACTAAAAGAAACGCAAGAATATTTGAGAAAAAGTACAAAATTTACATATTGTTGGAATTCCTTTTATTCTTTGTATATGGTCAGCAGGGTTATATTTGTCCTTATCCTATTTATTTCTTTTATTTTCTTAAATACGGCCAAAGTTGTAATTTAGCATTCTATTATTAAGTTAATAAAAGAAGGGTGGCAGTTGAGGAGAGTTTCAGTTCAATCTCCCCTGCTCTCAGCTTTACTACCAGAAGACAACAGATTGTTGCTGATTGGATGGCTCCAGAGGCAGGAAGGATAAAGTTAAACTTTAATGGCTGATGCTCATGCAATCCTGAACCCTTAGACCATGTAGGAAATGTTTTGCTCAGTTTTTCAAGCCCAGCAGGTGATGGCATATCCCACAAAGGAGGGGGATCTCTAAGCCTATGATAAACTTTATTATAAATGCATAGTCAGCAAAAACTATCTTCTGAATTCCATTTTTCTAGCATTCCTGGAGTTTATCAAACTTATATATCAATGAAGCTATAATTTACTGCTGCAAATAAAATGCTCAAGTTCTAAAGTACCACATGAAAAGAGCAGTAAAAATGACAAGGTGTGTGAGATAAGTACAAAAGCACAGTAGATCAAAGAGAAAAAGGATTCCCAATCTATTAATCAAGGGAATATGCTCTTTTTAGGAAATGGAAAAGACCTAGATATGGTCCCTAAACTGAAATACCAGCTGATAAAAACAAGTAAACTGATTAAGGTATTAACATGGGAATTGCACATATCAAACAAGGACTGATGTAGCCGACCCCGTATAGTTGGGATAAGGCTTGGATGATGATAATGACTGTGCATATCAACAAGGGAAAACACATAGCATTCAACCAATTGAATGTAGGGAAAATCTATGTGGACTGCAGAACTGTATTCCATCTCACTATCTCACTATATCTTTTTTGCGAGATAAAAGACTCATCTTGTATACACCATAAAAATAATGTTCTTGAGACTGATTTCAGCTCTCCCTCTATCTGGCATCAGTGTGCTTAATTTTGGATGTTCTAGGTCACTTTAGATGTATGGAAGAAAATGATGGTGATATCTGATACCTGCCCTTTTATGATTATCTGCTATCCACCATACTTGTTTTTATATGAATTTCTTAAGTCTCATCTTCTATAGATATTTTTGCTATTTCATGTAAAAAGAGCTTCCACCTATAGCAGTCTTCATAAGAAGGACCCCAGATTGAATTGACAGACATAACAGTGCTTGTAAAATTTGCGACAAGAAATAACATGTATTGATTTGGGCACATGAAGAAATGATGTGGCCAGTTTAAACCACAAATCAGATAGCAACCATATGGATTGGAAAATTAACCATGTTTTCAGTCCCACAGTCTACTTAAGAGCTCCACCTCAATAATGTACCGGGCATTTTCCCAAGTGATTATAGACATTGAAAGTTTTAAATTTTTGTTATTTTATCACTAAACTTTCAATTCTTTAATATTTTTTTTTAAAAGGTAAGGTTATTTATTAAAACAAGAACCAGTACAAAGGAGCCTAGGCCATTAGAGGCTGCCTAGAGACACCACAAATTACAGATACATCATCCAGTTCTGAGATCTAAACAACAGACTCAAATTCTGATTTTTAAGCACCTCCGTTGCCGACACCCAGGACAGAAGTTTACCCACAGCTTTCTGCACCAATTCCTCTGAAGATTTAGCTTTGCCCTGAAAAATTCTGTTATTTCTTTCAATCCAGATAGTCCAAAGCACAGCAGCTGGGATAGTCTTCCAAACCAAGATTCCTTTCTTGCTGAGACCCTCAATCTGCCAACACAACAGCAGATCCTTCACAGAANTTCCTCTGAAGATTTAGCTTTGCCCTGAAAAATTCTGTTATTTCTTTCAATCCAGATAGTCCAAAGCACAGCGGCCAGGATAGTCTTCCAAACCAAGATACCTTTCTTGCTGAGACCCTCGATCTGCCAACACAACAGCAGATCCTTCACAGAATTTGGCATTACCCAGCTGATTTCCATAGCTTGAAGAAAATGCCTCCAAATATATTTCTTTCAATTCTTTAATATTAAAGATGCACAGAAAATCTTTTGTTCTGAAACAGGCTGTTGTGCTGAAACTTGCCCCATGACCAGAGGATGATATGGGCTACATATGGACCTGTTTGAAACTGCTACCAGAGTTGCTATGCCAAAGATTCTAGGCTTGTCTATATCTCTTTGATTATGTTTGCAGATATCAGTGTTATAAATAATAATGCAACAGTACCTCGCTATTTCCATTTCCTTGTTTATTTGGCATTCTTTTATTCACTGGTCAATAGTTAACGATGTAGAATGTACATTTGAGAAGTGGCACTTTAGTCTTTTATTTGCACCCTTGCTGATCTCTAGTCCTATGAGCAATATTATGATAAAGTGAAAGTTCTGTTTTATCATTTGACAAGTGAAACTAAATTGAGGTTTAGTGGCAAAAAGCTCTTCAAAAAAGGAAAAGATTACTTCACTTTGGTCACAACCTGAAGAAGATTTTATTAAATTTAGCTTTGATGGGAGTAGCCAGGGCAACCCAGGTCAATCAGGTGTAGGGGGTGCTTTCCAGAAATAAAGGAAGTATTGTTGCACTGTTCTCAGGACCAGGTGGTGTGGGGGACTCAGTTAGAGGAGAATTTCTCCAAGTAATTCAAGTGGTACAGTTAGCAAGATAGATGATGAAATCAAAAGGTTTAAATGGCTTACAAGCAATATGACTTCAAGAATTCGATGGGAAAGAAGATCAGCTAATGGGTGGCAGATAATTAAACTAAGCAAGGGCTTAAAAAGGTTCATTTGTTCTGGGTTCATTTGTAATTTGACTTTTTTTCTCTGTGAGAAGCTGCATCTCACACCTCTCCTTGGGCCTCTTGTAATGATTGTGGGATTATAAATTTCAATAAAGTTTCTTTGTTTACTTATCAAAAAAACTACTAAATATAGCTGCATGGGCATCACCTAGATGACTATGCACAAAGGGGACCCATATCTACTGGTTGTGTATTGAACTCTTTCACCATAACCCATAGAGATTACCTGTGCAAAATAGTATAAACAAGGACCCAACTAACAAAAAGCAAATGGTGCAGGAGAACCTTCAGGGTTTTCCATATAAAATATGTGACAGCAATCCTTTTACAGTTTAACAAAGGTAAGGAAAAAAAGTAAGCAAGTCTAGGATGTCATTCATTTCAGACAATCAGATATTGTTATAATGCAATTGACCTTCACATAAGCAATGTCAATAGTTAATGCAATATAAACGAAATCCAAAATTTAGCATCAAGAGAAACATACAATACACTGCTCTATCCCACCTTAAAAGCTTAAAAGGTTAATAATGCTCATCGTCCTCAAATAAATTTGGAACAATTAAATCAAGTTCAAAACTTAGAAATCAATGTGTATTTAATAGGAATGCATCTGCTAGTTGAGTCATTTAATGAAGTCAGAAAAACAGATAAATCTTCCATGTGAATTGGTTTGGGGCTCAAAAAAGCCCCACAGGTTTCTCTTGCAATTCTCAACTAGTAGGGAAAATCTGAGACCAAAAATCCTTGCCATGTGAATAAAATAATCCCTGCTCTTGAGATAAGCTTAACATCAATATACCAAAGCTTCCAACAGCCATATACTCATAGAAAGGTCAATCCAGAGGAGTGGATAACTCAGATTAGCCACCTGATGAATAATAAACTTTGTTACCTTAAACTACCCTGTTAATACTGAAAGCAAAAGTGGAATATTTTCATACATGGCAAAGCAGTGACACCCTGATCCAAAATATATCATCATCATCATCTAAGCCTTGTACCAACTATATGGGTTCGGATATATATATATTCAATTAAAAACAACGGAAAAAAGACTCACATGAAATAGCTGAACCCCTAAGACGCCGTATGCTAGTGGCAGAGCAGAATCCACAAATGGGAATAACAGCTGCATATCAGGTGGATCAATGGCATTTGGATCTGTAAAGTACTTCACTACCTCTGGAGGAAGTCTATTTATCTGCTCCAAAGGAAAACAAAGTAGGCATTTTTCAAGTACAGTTAATAAGCCTAAGCTTGGTTTTCAACATAAATGAGACAGCAGGGAGAAAAGTCAAAAAATCTGGAGAGTAATCATTTCATAAAAAGTATATTGACTCACCTGAGATGCAATTCCTAGCTCCACACAGGAGCCAATTGTAAGAACAAATAGCAATAGAGCAATTACATATTGCCAAAGTGTAGTAGGCCCTGGTTCTGAAACTTCTTTCCGCAGCAAACCAAAGCTCACTCGTGGCCCACCACGGGGGTCCATTCCTTCTGAATTGGGTTCCTCCACCATAAATAGGTTATACTTGTTGCCACTGACTTCAGCAAGTTGACGCTGGAGTTTTGCAAACACCTCCTCCCGCTTACCCCTTAAATTTCCAAAGAAAAGTATGCCCTCACCAAAGTCTCCAAATGGCTCTTCTCTGGTCACCCAGAAAGTAGAATAGCCAAAAAGCTTTTCCTTAATCAGTTTTACATCATTAGGATCGACTTTCTCTGGTCCAAGAAGTTCCATCAGTTTAAAAGAATCAACTTGGAAACTATTATAAGCGGGTCCCATAGGAGAAATATCTGGTGGCTGAAAAGTAGAAAACCCACAGCTAGAATCAGTACCATCTCCACATCATTTTCCACAGTTGTCATTCAATATATAGAACAACTTATATTCCTGATTTTCAACATTTTTTCTGTTCTTTTGTTCTTTCTTAATTCTGCCCCTCGCTTAAACACATAAACTATGTAAAGTGCATTTACAAGTGAAATTATTGAACTTCGGAAGGGGGAGGGGGGGGGAGAGTTAGAAGTTGTACTAAGATAATAGCAGATCCTAGAGACAAAAGCATGGTAATTGAGAGATTGCGGGCTGTTCAATGAGGTATCTAACTAATTCACTTCTAACCTAATCAAAATCCAATATAATTCCAAGAATAAGTTAAAAAGATAAATGAACCTCATTACTACTGAAAAATACTAAAATTAGAAACCAGAAAAAAAATAATAAATAAATGGAGGGAATGGGAAGTACCCTGGAAGAGATAGATGTGGGAGTCTGGTCCGACTTGAGTTCATCGACGTTCCTCTCTTCCGCCTCTTCGGTCGTAGCCGTCAAGTTTGAACTTTTCGACACGTTATCCTCTTCTTCATTCCCATTGCTACTAAAACACCTAAAATTATCAAAGCGTCTCCTGAAAACCTCCTTATACAATCTTTGTTTACACAAGAAACACGGATGCTTTGAATTTTTATTCTCAAACATTCGACTTCTTCCACTGTAAGCTCTTCCGGTCGGACATAATCGGAATCTGAGGTTCAGAGGAGTGAAATAATAACTCGTCAGAGTTCCCATTTTCAAGTAAACCTCGGTAGAAACTTTGCAACTTAGGACTCAATGGAACGACAGTTTCATTTTGCAGATCGAATTCGAACAGAAACACTGTGTTTAGTCAGATTGAACTTGAAATAGAAACCGAAATCCTACGATGAGAAAACCAATCCGAATTCAATCTCGACCGGGAGAAAGCAAATGCACAGAGATTTGTAAGGGTCCGTGATGAAGAGAGAGAGAGAGAGAGAGCTCCTCGACCCGTTTTTCGTTTGGCTGTGGCAGAGCGTATATCTTCTTTGCTGACCAGATTTTAATAAAATATCTTTTCCATTTTTTTATAATTTATAAAAAAAAACGGAAAAAAAATTTATCACTATTAAAACTAGTTTGGTCCCGTGCGATTCACGGACTTTGTTAACTGCAAATAAAAATCAAACATAGCTGTAGAAAGGATTAGCTGAACATGATCGCTGTTGAACAAGCTGTAGAACCAGTGATAATGTTCCACCGTGGAGCTTATAAGAATGCATTACTAACGTCAAAATTTTATTATTGGTTTAATAGCCAGTCGAAAGCCATCGTGTTCCACTAATCAACGGCCCAAGAAAATTTCCGATTAATACTGTGTAAATTTTAAAATACGATAATTCAGTATCCGAATATTTAAAATGTACCAATTTAGTACCTAAATGACATTTGAAAAGACATAAAAACTCTTTGAGTGTAATTTAATTTTCTTTATTAACAATTTAAACATTGACAAAAAATGAACAGTCACAAATCCTTTTCTCTTCTATTCAAGAAAGTTGGGGGTCTCATCTTAATGGGCATTCTCGTGATCACAACTTTATTGAATAGAAAAGGCAAGTATTTGGATTGTTCATTTTCTATCAATGTTTGAATGATTAATAAATAAAAAATTAGATGATACTCGAAGGGCATTTGTGTCTTTTCAAATGCTATTTGACGATTGGAGCAACTGATTAACAATAGGTACTAAATCGACACGTTTTGAAAGTTCAAATACTGAATAGTCGCATTTTAAAGTTCGGGGACCAAATCAACACTAGCCCAAAATACAAAGTACTAATTGAGAATTTCCCCTTATAATTATTAATTGATAATTTGAAAGATGCCTTTTTTTTGTTGAAGTTAATTTTATTAACTAATAATATTACAAAAATATTGCAACTTGTTCCCCGAACCCATAACGCCCACACACTAGTGCAAGCTAAATTCCATCTTGTCTCTCCTACAACTAGCAGGACTTAGGATCTTAAAAATTCAAAAAAAAAAACCCTTGAATATCTTAAAAAGCTGTTTTACAAATATTGATTTGAATAAATAACTTTTCAAAAATTTATGAATAAATTTCTAAATTACTATGAATAAATCTTTTAAAATTTATTGATATGAATAAATTAATTTTCAAAAATATGAGTTTATGAATAATTAAATACTAAAAATATTAAAAAATCAGTAATTATAGAACTTTTTAAAGTTGACTTTCACTAAATTAAATTGCCAAAAAACAATGTAAATTACCAATAATTATGAAAATTAGAGATAATTACCAAATATAAATTATCAATATTAAAAATCCCCAATAATTTTCTAATTAAATAATTACCAGAAACCAATGTAAATTACCAATAATTAATTATGGAAATTATTAAAATTTTAAACCTAATAATCTCCAAAAAAATATTTAATTTTCCAACTACTTATGGAAGTTATAAATATAATTAAAATTCCCTAACAACTTCCAAATTAAATTTTTAACAATTTCCAAATTAAATTTTTAAAAATTTCCAAAAGCCAATGTCAATAATCTTTATTACCAAAAATAATTTTCAAAATCAAACATTTTCTCAAATTACATGAAAATTAATAAAAATGCTGAAAATTAATTTTCTCAAATTTAAAAATAAATAATTACCTAAAAATTACTAAAATTGTTAGGTAATAATTATCAATTTCACATCATAATATATAATCGATTTCATATGACAATAAATTAATACTAAATATTAAAATTTGATTGTTCAATAATTATTGACGTTAATGAATTAAATTTCAAATACTATGAATAATTAATTACTAAAAATATGTAAATAATTTGATATTTTAATTATCTTATATGCTTGATATTTAGAAAGTTTCAGCCTTTGTTACTGTGGTAAAATAGGAGGCAAAGTGACATGGCCAAAGGCTAAGAACCCAATGATGTGGCAAAATGAAGGGCCTAAATAAAGTAAAGCCAAACTCATACTGACCCGACTTATTGTGTTTATTTTTCATTATTTTAAAATTAAATTTAAATTGAGTTTAAATTAATATTTTTTACTTTTATTAAAATTTAATTTATTTACTAAATTATTGTTATTGGTGTGTAATTTAAGTTTTGATATTATGCTAAGGTTATTATTGTTTAAAATATATAATAATTTTAGAATTTGTTATTATAAATTAAGTATAGTATTATTGTAATTAATTATAATAATTATTATTGCTAAAATTAAAACAATAATTTATTTTTAATTTCATATTATAATAATCGTTTTTAGGTTGAATTAAATTTTATTACTTTATAATTATAAAATTATTATAATTAACTATTGGATTTTATAATGACAATGTAAAAATAAAATTTTTAATTGATTATTAAATTTTATTATTTGTCTTAATGTATTATTTATTTTTTCTCTTATTAGTATTTTAGATAATTTTTATTCATATTATTTCAATGTTGGAGTTTTAGCTTAAAATGTTTTTTAAAAAATTATTTTAACTTAAACTTTAATATTTTAATACATTTATGAAAAATTAAATGCATGTATTTAAAAGGTTGAGAGAGATAGAGAAAGAAATAGATAGTAAGATAGATACGGTGGGAAAAAGGGGTTAGAATAAGATGGTTTGTTGTAAGATAGAAGGGAGATGTTTTAGGAGGAAATTTTAGGTGGGGGTAGTCTAGAAGAAATTTTAGGAGAAAAGATGTTTTAGGTGATTCAGAAGGGGTGTGTGTGTAGTTGAGAGAGAGAGAAATTTTAGGAAGAAAGAGTCTCTAATTGGTCATTTCAAAAATGTCATGGATTAAAAATAAAAAATTCCAAAAAGATTAAAATAAAAAATAGGCTTCCTTGTTTTAGTATATACTAGAGGGACCTATGTGCTACAAGGCTTTCTTAAAAGAATTTTAGGCAAAATGAGATGGGGGTACAGCTTGGGTGGACCAAACCTAAGCTCAACCAAAACGTTTGTACAAGTTTGGCTTCAGTTTTCAAACTTCATGTTGGACGGCCCAAAAACTCACTTCTAATCTAAACTTAGGTTGGGCTTAGGTTGTGAGGCCTAGGGTAACCCGAGCCCAACCCAACAAATTTGAGCTTGCCCAACATTTTATGTTATACATATCTATATATTATCAATATATTCTACCTAGAAATTGGGCTATAACGCTTAATATGTCAAAGCCAACGCAAGATGTTGGGTTAAGCTCAGGTTGGACCTAGGCTGGTAAGAGAAAAAATTATTGGTAATTTTCAATAATTATTGATAATTTACTACCAAATGACAAAAATAAAATGATGTTAATTACAGATAATTTTCTAACCAAAGCACAAGTTTACCAACCTAGGCCCAACTCGCAATTAAACCAACATCATGTTTTGAGCATTGGACTAGGTGTATTGAGCTTTGTATCCAACTTCCAAGCAAAGGCATAGGACTAGGTGTATTGAGCTTTGTACCCAATTTCCAAGCAAAATATAATGATAATAATCTGATATGTATATCATAAAATGTTTGGTGGGATCAAATATCATAGATATTTAATTGAAGTTTATGATTTTTAATTAATTAATTTTGGTATGATTTTTAATAATTATTTATTAATAAAATGAAAATTATTAATTATTAAAAACAGTATTATTTTTGGAATTTTTAATTAATCACGAAAATAATTAATTAATTTTTCTATGAGTTATAATAATTATTTATTAATTAAATGAAAATTATTAATTATTAAAAACAATAATGTTTTTTGGTAATTTGTAATTAATCGCAAATATAATTAATGAATTTAAGTCTGAGTCATAATTAAAAATTACTTTTCAATGAGATGAAATTTAATAATTATGAAAAATAGTAATACTTTATGGTAATTTGTAATCAAGTGTTTATGTAAGATTTATTATTACAAATTATTTATTTTTAAACTATAATATTCACTAATATTAATAAAGACAAAATTAAAATTATTAATTTTAAATAATCAGTAGTATATCACTTATTTATTAATCATAAATTGAAATCATTAATTATAAATAATAGGTAATATACCATCTAAGTCCAATGGGCTGGATTAATGGAAAACTAAACCATACCTGATCCATTAAACATGTCACTTTAGTTAAACGGATCGGGTATTGGATAAACCACTTAACTTGTCTCTTTCACCCAGCGTGAACACAACATATGCAAATTGATGTTGAAACAAATTTTTAAGATAGATTTAGTTTTTTTTATAGAAACAAAAGGTGCTATACAAGATGGGTACAAAGATCGAGAGAAATGACACCAGTAGACAAAGAATGAACCATATTCCCCAGCCAGTTTGCTGCTTAGTTTGACCCCGATACACGTACCTATAGCAAACTCTACCTTCCATCTTTTCCTTCATCTACTTGGTTAGAATCCTTCTCAATAGTGGTTGAAAACTTGTTGAAGTTCGTAGCCAAAGTATGAGCTTCCCACGCCACCCATGCCTCTACAACACTAATGAAAGAATAACCTAAGTTATAAGCTTTATAATCCAAAACCTTGCCCAAATAGTTTATTGCAATTGGAATAGTACAGGAACCATTTCTTGTGCAAGACGCACCGAAGTTAATTTTAACTTCACCCAAATTTGGGGGAACCCAGTAAACATTTTTTTTTTATTTTCTTAACATCTTATTGTTTGGTTCCCCATTAACCAACCAAAACTCATTAAGAGATTTAAAGGCCCTGTCGAGAATAATTTGAGAGGGGTTGTCGTTATTGTTGAAGACTTTTTATTCTTATTCTTCCAAATAAACCAAAGGATGAAGGCACATTTTTCTTTTAGATGAGTCTTCTCAATCACATCTTTATTATGGATTTTAGTCCACCACTCTTCCAAATTCAGACTAGCCTCATCTGAGCTAGCAACATTAATATTTGGCATTTCCCAAGTTTGTTTTGATATTGGGCAATCAAAGAAAATATGATGAATGTCTTTCGTGGAACCACACTAATTACAATCTCCATCAATGTTGAGACCTCCCCTTCTAAGAAAATCCTTTGTTGGAAGTCTGTTATAAAAGTTGGGGTGCAACACGAGGACTTCCTAGGAGGTCACCCATCAAGATTTAGTTAATACTCCTTTAGGATAAAAAAAAATGAAACAATGAAGTACATACAGGATGAAGAGGGTTGAGAAAACATAGGGGCGGAGCCCCTATCTTCACATGTAAAAATAAGAGGGTTGTCTCTCTTATTTCATGTCCATAAGAGAACGAAAATACATACCTAATGAAAACGATGTTGTTGAGCTAATCATTCTTTCAGACAAACAAACTACTAAGACTATTTTCCCTTCAAAACTGAAATGATGTTATGTTTAATACTTGAAAAAACATATGGACAGAGCCCTTGTTTTAATGTGTCTGGGCAATAGGCAATATGAGGTTGAAGACAAGGTTCAAAGTATTGGAAACATAAGGTGTATCGGAGAAACAATTTTAAGAGATGTTTCGGGATATGCTTTGGATACGCATGGATACACTATGAAGCTTATATAAATCTTAAAAACACATTAATAATAATAAATACAAGTCTTATATATGGCCTTAAATAAGTTATTTAAACACTTATCATAAAAAGATATTTAAACATACAAACCCATGCCCCAATAGTTTATATAAATTGTGAGATATAGGGACTAATTGGTAATTGTCAAAAATAATGTAAGAAGTAAAATGTGTATTAATTTTCAGAAAATCAATATAACTTCTATTAATATTTATTAGTATATAAATTTTAGTAATCAATTTTAACATTAACTAATGAACATTCACTAAGAAGAAGAAATTTGCTTGAGAATAAAAATACAATACAATTATGATCAACACTTGGAATATGGCTTAGAGGTTTGTTTATGGTTATTACTTATTACAATCAAATTTTTAAGGTTCAGTTCTCCTTGTGCGTGTCTTATTTGTAGTTTTAAATAGGTTGGTTTAATGACGAGTCAACTTCAAATTTATTGCTCTAATGGTGGGTTAAATTAAATTTTGAATTTGAATATTGTCTTAAATGTAGTAACTAATTAAGATAGAAATGGAGATATTAGGAGGGGCAATAATTGTAGGGGACTGGGAGTTATTTAAGGCAAGTTGCCTTAAATGTAAGAGTTATTAGAGATATTGGTCTATATTACAATATGTTTTGGCCATAAGTTCAAAATATTGGTCTATATTGGTCCTGTACACAGACCCAAACGACCCCATACGAGTCCGTATCGATCTAATACAAATGAAAAAGGAACAAAATTACTAGATTTGTAGCATTCCACGTATCGGGATTTCGCTCGCTAGAATGATACAGGCCGATACTTTGCGATTTTTTAAACATTGGTTGCAGATGGGCATCCAATGTGAGAGAAGAATGAATGGTTTATCCACCATTGTTTTGATGAGAAAATGTGAACTTGGGAATAGGAATGGCAACAAGGCAGGGTAGGACCGGGTTTTGCCCACATTGTCCCTAACCTCGATCTCAAATTCCCCACCCTGAACCCCGACGAGGCTAAAAATTCTAACCCCATCCCCTCTCCATGACGAATGGGGATCCCCGAATTTGTCCCACCTGCCTCGGTCATTCCTACTTGCATACTTACAAATTTATTTATTTATTTTTTGAAGTCTACCTAAAAGTATTCTACCTAAAAGTATGTATGTATGTATGTATGTATGTATGTATGTATGTATGTATGTATGTATGTATGTATGTATGTATGTATGTATGTAGGCAGGGTGGACAAATAACATCCCCGATCCCCAAAGTTTCGAGTTTCTTCGAACCTTAATCAGTGGTAAAAAAAGTGACCCTAACCAGGGTAGGGTGAGGCCCCACGGGGATGGGTCAAATTGCCATCATTGTTTGGGAGGAGTGCGATTGGGGAAGATTTTGGGTAAAAGAAGAAAAGAGAGAGAGAGAGAGAGAAGAGAGACATGTGACAAAGAATGGAGGTTTCCTTTGATGCATATGACTATTGCGAAAGGGAAGACCTAAATGACTGTGAATCTAAAATTTACCAAAAAATCATAGGTGATAAATGGAAATAAGGCCTAAAGAAGTGGCTTCTTAATAGTGCAAGAAAGGTATTTTGAAGAGAGAGAGAGAGAGAGAGAGAGAGAGAGAGAGAGAATGCAATAGAATGTAGGGTTGGGGTAAGAGTGAAAGGAGATGTCATGTGATGTGGCCATCTTTGTTTTAACATATAAAAGTGTAAATGAGAGTGTGGAACTTTTGCTTGACTAACATACATTACATACCTCTTTTTTTTTTAATTTGGTTCCTATTTAATTGTAAGGATAGAAATGTAATTCCAATAAACATTTTCTCCCCATTGAAATGCCTCTCATTTAAGTCTTGTATGTAATGTATATACTCCCATAAACATTTAATGAATCCTATTATTGACTAGAATACCCCTATTTTTGTATTTGGTCTCTCTCTAATTGTGGGGACACAAAATATAATTTTAAACTACTACATTTCTCCTCATTCAACTCCCTTTGAGTCTTATATTTAAGATATTAACTCCCATTATTTCATTGAACCTTATATTAATTGATCAGATTAATATTAATATTAAAGAACAAGTGTGAGAAGGCATAATCATTTTTATAGATAAATAGAAATAAAATACAAATTTAAAACCAACCCAAAAATTGAGTTGTTTTCATGAAAAGACACAAAGTATAAAAGATACAAAAAAAATGTAGAAAACATTTGGGCAGATATTTTGCTATAATTAGACCTGTTCACAGGTCGGGTCAGGCTAGGTTCAGGTCGGGCTTTGTCTCTGTATTAACAAAATATATTCAAGCCTAAGCCCAAGCCCGAGTCGACCATCGGGCCTAGGTCTTGAGCCCAAGCTTGGCCCTTATACAAAGACCAAATCCCAAGCCTGGCCAGAAAATTGGAAAAAGATTTTTTTTATTCGATAAAAGATTGTTTTATTTATATTAAAAGACCTCAAAACCTAAATGGAAGATATCACTATCACTTGAAAAAAAGAGATGAATAATAAAGAAAAAGTATTATATATTATATAATACATTATCAAGTTGAGCTTAGGCTCGGACCAGGCTTTTTTGAGAAAGCCCAAGCCTGGCCCGAAAAAAGATCAAGCCCTAGATCGTGGGCCTAGAATCCTATCCAAGCCTGACTTAGATTGGACTGGACTGGGCCGGCACTTTGAGCTACCCAATCTATGAACAAATTTAGCTATCATCATCATAAAAATTATCGCGTGCAAAGCACATTCACACTTACTAATAGATACTAAAACAAGGAATTGTTTGAATTTTTTTCCCTTTTTTGAATTTTTGATTTTTTATTCCAAGTCATTTTTATAAATTAATAACCAATAGATATTCTAATTCCCCCTCTCACTCTCCTAAAAATACCATCTTAACACTCTCAACTTTCCACCTCAACACCCTTATTTTCGCTTTCACTCCCCACCCATTTAAACTCTTAAAGTTTAAGGAAAATTCTTAACTCCCCTTTATTCTCTCCTCCACTTTCTCATAAAAAAGGCATTATTTTTATAAACTGTGTATCTCCAAAAGAAATGCCCTCATTATTCTCTCCAAAATTATTTTCAACTCTTCAAAGAATAACCGAGAATCCTCATTATAATTCTCAAACATTTGAGAAATAGACATCAAAGGGGTTTCTAAACCTTATTCCTTGCTAGCTATGGTGTCATGTATGTAGTGTGGAACAATGGATATAAATCTAAGGATAAAAAGGTAAAACCCTACCAACATATACAACATGATTCATGACAAATGACAAAATTGATGCCTCATTATGCATTAGAAGCAAAACAATACATCTCTGCAAGGCCAATGAGAAATTCATGAAACCTCACAAAGAGTAGTGATCAAACCTTACATGATCAAGATAATTTGACCTCATGAGCCAAGCTTATGAGGCAAGGTTAATTTAACCTCGCAAGCCCCACAAGGGAAAGTTTAATTCGACCTTGTGAGCCAAGCTTCGCAAGGCAAAAATGGTTCGACCTCAAGGACCAATCCTCACAAGGCAAAGCCAATTCGACTTCATGAGGAAAGACTAATTCGACATCATGAAACTAAACCTCATGAGGCAAAACTAATTTAGCCTGTAATTATTTTCCACACCGTTGCCGCTAAAACTATATATATTTTTCACACTTGCCCAAATAACCTATAATTATTTTTAATTATTAAATAAGCTTATAATTTGCTTCATATAACCTATTTTATATTCATTCATCCAAATTGAAATGAAAAACAAAAAACAAAACATCAAATACAAATAAAATAAAATAATTATTCCCCATTCATTCATTCATTCTTAAAAATATAAATTACATCCATTTGTTCTTAAAAATATCCAGTTCCATTCAAAAGACTTCATTTACAAAAACTTCTTTTCAACTTCTCTCAAAATCTTGTTTGGATATGAGAGAGAACTTCTCCTCTTGGGATATGAGAGAAAAGTTATGCTTGTCTTCATCAAAGCCATAAATGATCTTGTGGATGATCATTGCACTTCTTGGAAATGCTACTTCTGATACTTCTCTTATGAAATTAAGTAAAAGCACAAAATCGGTTGCCTTTGAAAGGCCCTTGGCAAGATTAAAATATGAAATTGAACTCACAGTTTGACATGAGAGCAAGAAATCCTTCAATATTTGAAATAGAAGCTCAAAATCATTCCCTTCACTAGTGGCCATCAAGAGGGCATTATATGAATTTGCACTCAAGAATTACTACTTATTACGTAGATGATGTAGTAATCTTGCAACATCCACTAGATTTCCACCTCTGTATAGCTTCTCAACATAAATAATATAAATTCCCTTAAAGAGAGAGACAAACAAATCTAGGTCTCTAATCCTTCTTCATGGTGGTAATAGAGTCGTCCTTGCTGCATCTATGCTATTCCACCAGCAAGATACCACATTGCTTCTCTCACATCATCAAATCATAGAAAGCCTAGAATGTGTAGGGTAATGCAAATTGTCAATAATCTCAAATAATGTGGAAAATATGCTCTTAAAGATATTTAACCTTAAATTTTGTCTAATTATCTTTTTTGAAACCATTTTTAAAAGAGTTACAACAAAAGCTTTTAAAGTTAGAACCAACCTATCTTAGCTTTTCATAACTAGAGTAAATCCAACCTTTTCACCCCCGCTACAAAGAAAAGCTGAACATTTTATAAAGACAATGAGAAGTCTACTAATTCAGGAAATTACAAAACAATGAACTAATCCCCACACAAAAGACAACTACTTCCAATTCCAAAATGAGTTGGACTAGCTTCAGGGCTAACCTAGGCCCAACAATAAAACTTGCCCCCCCCCCCCCAGTTCAATGTCTGATCCAACCTAAGGAATAGCCTGAAAATGGTAGTACAAGTTGAATCCAAGCTAAACCTAAGCAAAACAAAGGCCAGGTTTGAATCTAGGTGGATTTAATTGGGTTGGTCGAGTTTGAGTGTTTTCTTTCAAATGTCTGTAGTATTTTATTCAATTAGACTATATACTTAATTACTTATATGGTCAAAACATCATAACAAGCCAACCAACTTCGATATAACAAGATGCTAACTATTCCTAATCACTCCAACACTCGAAACTGCATGGCTTTACTATTCCTAATCACTCCAACACTCGAAACTGCATGGCTTTAATAAATATATAAGAAATTGGTACAGTGGTTTAATAGTTTTCACTTGAATCTTACATTCATTCATTACACTTCTAAAAGCAGTTCTAACTAATCCTCATATATTCTTGGTAAACTTTAGGTACTTAAGATTGAATCATACATTATTGAAGTGATTATTAATCAAATTGAATTTCAGTAGATTTATGATTTTGAAGGGCAAATGTATCATTTATGAACCTATTAAGAATTTAAACAAAGTTCATGCCCAGATCTTTAGGATGAAAATAGATATAAGTAATAAAATATGCTTTGCACCTAAAATCCCATTGTTTAGAACCTAATAATTTTACAACTTTAGTTTGAAATTAGTATCCATGTCACATCATCAAAATGATCGTAACCTCAGTGCTAATTTCACCATCATCCTCATCCAAGCCTTACCCCAAATATATGAGGTTGGCTACATGAATCTTGTTTCGCCATTCCACTCTATTTAATGCCACATCCACTATTAACTTTAGTGCTAATCTATGGCAATAAAACATTTTAGTTAGTGTGCCAATGCTTCTTACTGATAAAAAAAAGGTGTATTGATGCTTCTAACATTTACAAAAAGAAATAGTAAATACTTGAAAAAATATTCCAAATGTTTCCCATTCTATGACTTAATACAAACATTAAGACAATATTTTTGGGGATTTTTCATATTATTTGATGATTGGGATTGGAACCAACCCAATTTTTAAATTTTTGACCTACTAATTGCATGACCCTATTTTACTTCCATCATTTTCTTTCCTCAACTAAAAAAAATGATGAACAAAGGATGATAATATTGTAATATGAACACACTGACCATAAAAGTATAGGTATTCTATGGATGAAAATGGCTATGGTGGAATAAATTGCTTTTACCTCCACTATTTATTGGATATATCTCAAGTTCCAACTTACACGCATGGGTTACAATCAAGAGTATCTTAATTAGATTGGATATATATAGTAATGGTGATTTTGATTTTTCAAGGGAGATGAGGTGTAAGTGTAAACCAATTATTTCTCCCTCTATTGTTGTATTGAGATTCTATTCTTTTTATTCATTTAATGGGATTGAGATAGACAAGTTTTCTTACCTTGGATAATGGGAAGAGAGTATAAAACAAAAGCTGATCTATAGCAGGATTTCATCTAGAACAAAAAAAGTATTCCTTCATAGTCTACTAGGTAATTTGTGATGCAATCTATGAATATGTATATAGAGTGAAGTTCAAAACAGCATACCCACTTTGGTTTTGACTTCATGGAATTTTTGTCTTCAAGAAAACCTCAGACCTAAGAAACAAAGTATTTTAAAGCATGAGTAGTACCTATTCGAGTGTTTATAAGGCAATATAAACATATTCGTACACATACTAACTTAAGTCATAAAAGCAAAGGGGGGAATAACATGAGATTTAACACTTGCAAAATTCTATCTGAAGTCGGTCAAAGTGGACAACAAGTATGGAAGACTTGCATAGCTTAAATATTTTATAACAAAAAAGTAAAAAAAAAATGATATCATAAGTACACACCCCAACTCTGACTGGTGTGTTGTGACACAACTCATTAGGAACAACATCTTTTACTTGCTCCCAAAGAGATAGCAAAAAATCTACAGCCTTCTAGGGATCATTAGCATATGCACTCAAACCTGGTTTTTTCCTACAACAATGAACCATAATTATAGGAAAACATAAACACTAGACATGTACATCATAGGATAGGCCTCATATATGTTAACATGAAAATGTCTTCATTTATCTCTAATTATGGATCCTAAAATAAGTAGAGTGAGGAAACATTCATAGAACATATATTAATTTGAGTTTTACAAGTGAAACAATAGGAAGCAACAATCATTCAATGATCCCTTTCTATAGACCTCATATGCTTTGTCCAATCAGTGATACAATAGAAAAGATACTTGCAGTGGAAATTGATTAACCTCAACAATTTAGTAGGTAAGGATTAGTAAATTTTTGGCTTAAGCCACAGATGTTGCAGACATATTAGCAAATTATGGTCTTGAATCAGATGAATATGCATTTGTGATGAATGCCCTTCAAAAGAACCTCCAAGCATGGATTGATTTCATGAAGTAAGTTGGCTTTGTTTATATATACAGCACCATTTCAAAATATGTTTGGACCTAGGACCAACATTTGACATAAGTAGAATAAGAGAAAAAAAACCCCATATAACTCAGTTTCAAGAATGAAAAATACAATAAATAATTCCATTATACATATGTGCTATGCTAAAAAACATTTGCTAAAAATGAATGTGTTTAATATGTCATCTTTAACAAAATATAGAATAAAAACTTTGGCATTATTTACATGTAAATGTATGCTTAATCTATTATAAATATGCTTCATTAAAAATATATTTATAATCATATTTATATTATTAGATATATCACAAAATAAAGCACCCCTATTTTTATTATGCATTTATGAAATTTGTATTATTCATGTATTATATGCTTTAATTCCTATGATTTTTTGTGTATTTGTATGGTTCAACATCTAACATATTTTTGGAAAATATGAAGATTCAGTATATATTTAATTAATTTTTAAGGTCATAAGTGCAATTGATTGTGTATGTGATTTTCCAACACTAAAGCCAAAACCATGTTCTTGAATTTGGTTTCAAAAACATGTTTTCATCTTATTGTTCAACGTCATGTTCCATAAATCATATAATTTTAATACTAGAGAACTTGTTATTGTTTTCTATTTACAAATAGGACTCATTGGATATGATGAACTTCTATTTACAAGACATGGCAAGACTAACCTGTAGATGATGTAGCACTATATACAAACCAATCTTATTTGCACCAAGCACAAGAAAGAAATAAATAGTCATTAGGTCCATATATTCACTTAAAGAAGAAAAGATATGAATATATATGGGGGTTAGTGAAAACTGATGATTTTTGAAAATTTTCTGATTTTAAAAAATCACAAAGGCCAATATTTGTTATTGTCACCAAAAAATAAAATCAACATTGAATGGATTTGAATTGAAGATGCACTTTTCACTAAAAATTAACATAATTTGGGTGCAGATTCTAATTTATTTTTTGTTTAAATTTTACCTTATTATATTCATTTGTAGTACAAATGAAGTAAAATAAGACATGTCAATAGAATAAAGTAAAACCCAAAACAAAAATAAACTACTATTTGTATCTAAAATGACTAGTGGGAATTAAAATAGTCAAGCATTTGCTGTAGTTGGGAATGGTCCTCAAACATTTTCATTCTTAAAAACCTAGATAGCGTATAATGACATTCATAGGGAATGTTTCTGGTGTTCTATTGAGCAGCAAACAATTGTCTTTCTGTTACTAGAATAAGAGAAATGTTCCACAAAAATTTCATAAGAACACTTTGAAAAAGACCAAAAACTTCAAAAGTAATAGATGACTCCAAGAATCAAAGAAAAAGACCAATAATTGCACTTCACAACAAGACAATCTGAAAATGCAATGCCAATTGAAAAAAAAAAAAGAGAACCTGTTAAGATATAAAAGCTAAATTCCAAGATGTGTATATGCAATAGAGACCATCTGAATAGGTAAAAAACATATTTCCATCTTGGCAACCATGTTGTCAAAGTGTTAGTATTACTTGCTTGGGACAACTTAGAAAAAAGTATGTTGAATATTCAATTAATGAATAGGTCCAATAGCATATCACAAAGTAATTTTGAAGCTTCATTTGTTTGTGTTTATCTCTAATTATTTAAAATAATATAGTATATGCTTTTATATGTTATATGTGAGACCAGATATGCTCCTCACACACACATCCTACCATGCATTGGGAACATCTCTCGTACTTATAAGTAATTATTCATGGGAGATTTTCCCAATGCATAGTGGATGTGCTTGTGAGGCACCCATGTGTGAGGAGCAGATCCCATTCCATTGTATGGGTGTTGTTACTTCAACTAGTGATGGAACATTGTCGATGGTGTATAAACATAAAGATGGCATAAATAAGAGTGTGGAAAATAAGTTATTTTGTGTTTTTTTCCACATTCAATGTTGTGCATAAAATAAATTTTTAATACCAAGCATTGCTAGTCATTGCATTGACTAGAGAGGTCACAATGATGAGAACTTAATCACAGTAATATTGGCAAAATGCAGAAACCAAGAACTCTTAATTGAATAAAGAAAGAACCCTTAAAGCCACACCTTTAAGTTTTGCATCTCAACAAGATATAGACCATGAAGAAGAAAAAATAAAAAAGAAGGGTGATCAGGCCAAATCTATGACTGACTAATTCCTAGGAAAATTTGATTTTTTTCCCCTCAAGTGAGATGCCATGTATGTGTCCAAGATCTAAGAAAAAAAAGTTATGTCTCTGTTTCTCATATCAAAAACCATTGCAATCAAATTTAACTTATATCCAATTACTGAAATAACTAGAAATCAATATACAATGAAGCAAGTCAGAAATTTAATTATTTTGCACATATAGAATCTAGAATAATTAGTATGGATGCTCATTCTCTTCGATAAAAAAAATTAGTTTTCATTAGCAAGCATGGAAAATAGAGCCTTGGCCAAATTTGAAATCCAACCAATAACTTCATTTCAAAAGGTAAAGTAAAACTCTATTAACCTAAAAATATCAGCTACACACAAAAGAGCATATATACAATAGATGTATTTATCTGGAATAATTACATACAATACTAACTTACAAAGAGTCATAATAAAAAAAAAAGGAAGGGGATTCTTTGAATTCCATGCAATGGATAGTCATGAGTTAAGCATACTCAAAACCTTTCTAAGGATTGCTTCTAGTGTCAAGATGAGATTTTCAAGTATATAAGAGTGTTCATTTTGTTCCAATGAACAGGGATTGCTTTCAAGAGGAGACTACACATTTCAGAGTTTAATTAATTGCTACCTTAGTGCAAACGAGAATCAACATGATTCTAATCAAAAGGGATCTACAGCCCAGCCAACTGAATTCCTTAAGCTAATCAACATGATTTTACTACTTACTTACCTACAAAAATTTAAGCAAATCTAGAAAAAAATTAAGAAGATAACATCAAATTCAACAAGAAAATCGAATAAACCAAGCATGGTTGATAATGAATCTAACCTAACTTTACCATTAAACTAAATAAACGATGAAATTTGCCTACTAATATCAACATAAATGACAAAAATCCAATCCTAAGGGATAACTATCCTAGGTCATGGAGGCTTTTGATCTTACCTTTTGTCGCTAATGAATGAATAAGGATGTGAGATGTGAGAACCTGAGACGAGGAGGTTGTTTCAGAAAAAAAAGAAAATCCAATGAAGATTGTTGGAGAGAGAGAGAGGGCCTTCATTGAATCAATAAGATTGTGGCGTGATTACGAGAAGTTTGTTGCATTGGAAAATGAACTCAAACTTAAGATCTAACGTGGTCTCCCACTTGTTACTGCACTAGAGCTTCAGAGAGAGATTCTGTTGCTGATGAGAAATCAGAAATGGTTGAGAGAGAGAGATTGAGAATAAGAGGTGAAAAACTGGTCGAGAGAGAGAGAGAGAGAGAGAGAGAGAGAGTGGGAATACGAAAGGGTGAGAAAATAAAAGAGCAGGAGAGGGAAAATCTGGGTTTTGCGGGGTTTAAGCGGCACCGCCAAAGACTTAAAATTTCTACCAATAGTCATCCATTTGCTAGTTAAAAAACTGCCACTAATGCCTATTTTTATTATAGTGACTCTAATGCTTGACTTGTAGGGAGTGGTTAGGGAATTCAAGAAACCCAAAGTTGAACACTCAAAAGGAAAAGAAGTACCATTACCAGTGCCTTGTAATATTAATATGTCAATTGGATATTATTGGAGAATTTGAAAAAATTTTAGGTTCTTGTATTATTAACATGCCAATTGAATATTGTATTTGAACAATTTGTTTTGGACTTTTAAATGTAATTAATCTTTAAATTATTAAATATTTTAAATTATATTGTTTATCAAAATTTTCATGTATCATTTGTTATAGGAATTGTATTAAATTGGTATTAAAATATTGAACCATTAGAAAAATCCAGGTACCAAAAATATTGCGTGTAATTTTTCTAAAAGAAAAAGGGCTTTACCAATAGTTAGTGTCCGCTGACTTCGCTATAAACAAGATAAAAATTGCCTTTACATAGGATCTAAGGCAATGGTCAATGTCTATCAGCGTAGCTATTGACAAAACCAAAGGTGGCAGTCTAAACTACAACCGAAAAAGTTTGAGATGCTTTGCAATCATTGACTTGGCTGTCATATAGGACCTACGGTGGTGATTAGGACAGCCACATTAATCATGCTAAGCCGACAATCCTAAAAAAAAAAAAAAAACACTGCTTAGAGAATTTTGGTATAGCCTTGCACTGGCAAACAAAGGTGGCAATCTTTCCTACCTAAGCCGATGGTCCTGATCGAAGGCGACACTGGACTTTGGGGCAGCTGGTGGTCTTTAGACCTAAAATGGCAGTTTTGAGACCGTCAACTTATACCATTTTACTTGTAGTGCTTGTATGACTTAATCCTAATTACCAACTTACAATCTTTGTTGATTAGACATTTAAATAAGGGGATTTTAAGTTGAAATTTCGTGTGTGAACATGAATTAAGATGAGTCAGGTGGAAGGTTTTGATTTGATAAAGAATGTGTTAATCCCGATTATTTAGTTTTTCATCCAAGGCTGTCAAAATGGTATATTGGCATTTTTAAGTTCGATCATCATAGATTTGAGGTGAGATTTTGTGGTTGATTGTATCTTAGTATCCTTGAGGTAATGGATGTGTTAGATTGGATTTTTTTAAAGTTTAGGTTTGACAACTGCATAGATCGGGATTGTTAAAAAGCAAGCATGTATGATGAACATTAGATCTTTGGACTTTGGTTATGAAATTCAACAAGCAACTAAGTTTTAGTTTCCATAGTCTAATGATTATATATTAAAGCCTTTGTAGTGTCAGACGTTGATCTTAATGTTTTCGACTTTTTGTTAATCAGATGTCGAGTTTATTGGTGTAGTTTACATGAGCATTTGACATACGAATTATGCTAAAAGAGGGAATTTTGGGTATGTTGCCATGCCTTCTATTTGTAATTTGGTAAAGTTCATGGAAGTGTAAGAAATGACAAATTATCTCTAAATTTTCCATAAAAGTTGAGTATATTTCCATGTCTTCTATTTATAGTGAATTGGCATGGCTTCTTGCTCTCTTGGATGACCTTGTTCTTACTTATTCCACTTTGATCCATCTTTATGCTGATAATGTTACTGTAATCAAGATTGCTTCAAATTCAGTATTTCATGAAACAACCGAACACATTAAGGTTGATTATCACTTTATAAAAGAGTTATATCTAGTCGGTCTCGTCATCCTTCCTCACATGTCTTCTGCTCTTTAATTGGTAGATTTCTTCACCAAAACTTTGACATATGCCCAACACCAATTTCTCAGTGACAAACTGATCATGCTTATTCATGGGCATAAATTTGAGGGGGCATAAAGATATGGAATGGTTTTCCTTGAGACCTTGTTTTTACTATGCCTTGTTTGTATCTTATGTCTTGTTGTACATCACCTTTTCTTTTTTTATTTACATTTGTCTTTCTCTTGTATGTGAAGAGCACTTTTGCCCTTTCACTATATTTCACTAAAGGCAAATTTCTTAAAGTACCCCTAAGTAGGTACGTTAACGGATTAGGTTAAATGTTAAACCCGGCTTGACCCAACCCTATAGGGTGGGGTTAGGGCCAGGTACACTCGGCTTTAAGGTCGGGTTAGGGTTTTGATTCTTTGACTCGAGTCAGGTTCGGGTTTTGTCTAACCCACCTTAGTGGGTCATGATACCCTACAAATATATACCAAGTACTCTTGCAATTTTTTGACTTCTAACTTTATAGACTTAAATTTTATGATTTAATTTCATGTTGATTTTGGTTTTCTTCTTCTTCTTTTTTTTAATGGAAAAAGTAACACCTCAAAATCTATAAAAGAATTTCCTAACTTAAATTAATGTATTTTAGGTCTTCAAAATGTGTATTTGAAATGCTAAAGGTCGAGTCAGGTTGGATTTAAACTCTATAGAGTCAGGTCAAATTTGGAAATCATCTATTTTTTTAGTCGATCAGGTCAAGTTTGGGTGTATGCTGAAGGGTTAGGTTAGGGTTGAGGCAAACTTGTGGTGAACCCGATCCATTGACATCCCTACCCCTAAGGCTTAAGAAATTGACTAGCTCCTTACTTTTTAAGTATTGTCTTAAAGTACCTTCAAGGTTTGTAACAGTTGTCATTGCCGTTAAGTACTAACGAGAAAGGACAAAATGTCAAATTTGCCCTCACTATTCCTCAAAACTTCAAAATAAAACCTGACTAATGAAAATTTTCAAGAACTATAAGATAGTCTGTGGCAGCATTTCCCGTTGTAGTTCTTGTAGTGCTCCTGATTGTCTTCCTCCGACGGTGGTCGAAAGTTGTTGTAATTCACTAAAAGGAACTTGACACCATAAAAAGTAACTTGTAGTGGCAAATGAAAAAAGAAACAATTTCAGACCCTTTCCACACCCATTTTTATTATGAATGTTTTGGCTAGATTAGATATGGAAGGCAAGTAATTGATCTCAACGAAACTGTATGAAGTTGAGAGCCCAAGACCAAGTCATCTTCTCATTTGGGCAGTGATCCAGTCAATTAACATACATTAATAGATCTAGATTAGATCATCAGAAGTTAACCTCTATTTTTCCTACCTCTTTGTTCTCTATTCAACCAAGTAGCAACTCCTTTGTTCCCTATTCTTCGAATTTCAATATTCAAATGATCATCAGGGATTAACCTATAAAATCCATTGTGGACATTCGCTTGAGCTCCCCAAGTCCAAGACATGAATGTTGTTCATGAAGAACACCATAACCAGCTGTTGGTGAACTCAAATTCTTCTGAGAAAGTCTTCATTTTGTTGGGAATAATCCCAAAGTTTTCCTTGTGAAAAATCATAGAGATTTTCAAGAACAAATATCAAGTATGCAGCAGTAATAAAACAAATAACCAAAACAGAGTTAGCAATAGTAGTAGACACCAAGTTTTGACATGGAAAACCCCTCAATGTGAGAGTAAAAACCACGGAACTGAAGTCCAAATCATGCACTATTAGAAATAGTAATGGGGTACAATGTTTTTCTATCTAGTTACAACTACATAATGAACATCAAGAAAGCTCTTGGGTACCAATAAGAGAAAACATCATTAAGATAAGTAACAAACATGAAATCTCTCACCAAAGGTGGAACCATAGCAATGGAAGCAAAAGGAGGTGCTGAAAACGGATTTGTCTTATTCGTTTCAGCCCTTGTAACTCTTCTTCTTCTTCCCATAACCTTATTCTCGAAACCCCTTTTCTATTCTCTGATATTCTAGAGAGCTGTTAGAGTTGAGAGAGTAGAGAGTGAAGTGAGCTCTCTCCAATTCTTTGGTTAGCCAAGGACGTGTTGGTTTGCTTTGCAAGCCAATTCAAAAAGTCTCTTGACTTTCCATTCCTTTCTTTTTTGTTTTTCTTCTTTTCTTTTCTATACCTTTATTTGTGGGTTCCACCTCATAAGGAGGAAACCCCAATACATTTTTCCTCATAAAATTTTAATTGTTAACTACTTCTCTTAAATGGCAAAACCAAGTCAAACAAAACCAAATCGTTTCCCAAATATGTTATGTTTTGTTATAGAGAAAAACTGGATTACGACTCTCCATCTATTAAATCTCTCTCTCATCAAAACACCCAATCTCTTCATCCAAATCCTTTGCAAAACCAAAGAAAACCTGGAAATCTCTTTGGATTTCTTCAATTGGAACAAAACAAATGTGGAGCAAAAAGGAAAGGAAATACAACATAATAAATGAGTTGTGAATTGAAAGTTGAAACTTACAATCCTCCCTTTGAATCAAGACGCCTTTACAACCTTACAAAGGTAACTACCAGCTCTAACAAATTCACAGATCTACCTATACACCTCTGATTGGTGGTTTCTTCCTCCTATTGCCAAACATGGATCCAACTATGACCAATCAAATAACCAAATGAATTAAAGAATTTGCATCAGCTGCAAAACAAGACTTCATCATGCATCAAAGCCACATCTACGGCTGCATCAACATGAGAGCTATAATAGCTATAATTTTATGACAGTAAATCACAAGCACAATACTCGCTTAAATCAATTTTCTCCATGGTCATCGCCAAAACTAACAGTAGAAACAATGCTTACTAATAAAGCAAACATTCTCTAAGTCTTACTTTGTACTCTCTCTACTCTCTAGAGACCTTACTTCATCGTTAAAATTCCTCCCCAAGTTAATTGGTGTCTTTAGAATTTGGCCCAAGAGGTAGAGTTTCTCCAATCTGAACCTCGACCCTATTTTTAAACGGTGGAAAGGTGTTTGTGAAGCTGGGGTTCAATTCAACTCAGCTCAATGTAATCGGAAGCTCATTGGAGCTTATCTCTTAAAGCAACATAGGTTTAACTGTTGCCCACAAAAAGCTAATGGGTTTAAAATAATTATACGTCACATGGTGTCACATGTGCATGGATTGTGACAGAACATTAATTGACGCTAATAGTAGGGGTAGAGCTAGTCAATTGTCAGAAAACATAATGGTACCTTAACACAATTTGTAAACAGTAGGTGTAGAGCTAATCGATTTCCTAAACCTTAAGGGTACTTTAAAAAATTGCCCTTTCACTAAATTAATTTAAAATATTATATTTTCGGTCAATGTAGGCAAGCCACTTGATTCAGACCTACAATTGTTGAACCGCCTAACATATATAATAAAAATTTTAAAAATATAGGGATAAGAAAATATTTAAATTACAAAATTACATTTAGGCTCAATTTGGAAAAGTATAAATACAAATATGTATAGTACAAATACATACAAAATAATACAAAATACATAGCTTTGCACTCTACATATTTGTATCTGTACTCCTTCAAAGTTGAGGTACATATTAAATATTATGTATCCATCACATTAAGCAAAAATAAATGTGATAAATGAGAATGATTTTTGTTGGTGATGGAAAATGGAACAAAAAAATAAACTAACTTGAAAACATTTTTTTCCCCCAAAGTAGTGGTCAATGGTTCAATTGTTTGGGTACAATGGGTCAACCAATGATCTCATAATAAAAGAATAAAAAATTCACATACATACAAGAAGTTACCAAAATAGAATATTTAAACAAGGATATGTGTGATAAACAAGAAATTTTGACATATCTCAAATATTACAAATTTATCATGTTAAACAAGGATATGTGTGATAAACAAGGATTATTTTTATAATTATTTATGAAAATGGAATAGAATATTTAAAGCTACCCAAAAATGATATCTTTTTTCTTTCAAGTCAAATGGGTCAACAAATGATGCCTTAATAGTATTATAAAAAATTAAAAAAAGGGTAGAAATAAAAATTATAAAAAATAGAAAAATCAGCTCATATATTATATATTTATAATATTAAATATAAATAAATATGATAAATGACAAAGTACTTTTATCAATAATTGAAATTAAGTACAACATTTAAGTCCATCAACACATCATGCTTTGATTACTTGACAGGTTCTATAAGGATACTAAAATTATAATTGCTATTAAAAATTGTCATGTGCAATGCACATGCACATAATTAGAGCAAATATTTTATATAATTGAAATGCATGTATGTATGTATTTGCCCGAGAGGGCTCGGATTGGGTTAGGTTAAGCTTGGGCTACTCGAGGCCTTAATCCAAGCCTAATCCAAGTTTAGGTCAAGCTTAGGTTTTTTAACCCAAGCCTAGCCTACGTCCTAAAGCTAAAGGCTAACTTGTGCAAAAATTGAGGAAGGGCTTGGATGGGCTTATCCAAGTTATTGGCCTACTAGGGATAGGGATGTCATCAGGTCTAAATTTATTTAAGTCTACCTCGACCCAAGCTTGTCCCAGAATAAAACCAATCCATCCCAGCCCTAAGGGTGTCAACTGGACTGGATTTGGTCCAATCTGATCCAGTTCAAGGTGAGTCCATTATAAATGGAACAGGTCCAATCCAATCCAGAGAATGTTTTGGACCTATTTGGACTAGTCCAATTCAATGTCTAAGCCATCCAATCTGTTCAAATTCATTTTGATTTAGATTGGTTTTATGATGGATCAGGTCCAATCCAATCTAATAAATATTTTGGACTGGATTGGTCCAATCTAATATGTCTTGTTGGTTTGTCCAATCTGTCCAAATTGATTTTGAACTGGATGAGGTCCAATCCAAAACTGGTCTATTAGAACCCTCACCCAGCCCCATCCCACATATAATATACCTATTCTTAGCCAAGCATATATTTACAAATATGTAAATATTTCAGCATCCATGGATTGGGTTCACCGCTTACCTCAACCTAGACATGATACAAAACTCATTTAAGGTTGACTAGACCCTAATCCTATAGAATTGGGTCAATGTGGATTTACCACTTATCTTGACCCACTGATAGGGGGTTAAGGGGTGGGGATAATAGACAAGGGTGCACATGAATGAAGTCCAGTAACCTTATCACTCGAGGTGTAATCAAGTTGATCTTATTTTAAGTAAATATTTGAAAATGTTATTTATATTTAAAAAATTCTACTATTTTATGTAAATTTATTTTTCAAAAAATAGTATTAGCGTCGCCAATCACCTTTATCTTCTTTGCACCAACTTCTATTGCTTTCATCAGATTGAGGACCAAGGCCTTGCACTCAACTATGTTATGTGAACTAGGGAACTGGAGTTTAAAGGAGTAAGTGGACGTTTCTCCATCATGTGAGGTTAGGGTAACCCCAATGTCGGCCGAGGTGCTAGTGCTACTCCCATCAAAGGTCAGGACCTACTCACTGTTTTCAGCCACAATGATTATGGGTGTGTCTTTGGGTACTTCATCCGATATGGGAAAATCACTACCTGAGGGGAAAGTGGCTAATAGATTTGCTGCTTCTTGACACTTCATAGCCCTTGGTTAGGTGTACTCTATCGTGTATTCATTGATCTGCATTATCCACTTGAGAAGTCTACCAGAGAGGAAAAGTCAGTCCATGAAGAACTTGATTGGGTTGTTTCGTGCGATGAGCTTCACTTTTTGGCCTAGGATGTAGTGCCTGAATTTCTGTATAGTGAAGACCAGTGCTAGGCATTTTTGTTCCATGTGGGAGTAGTTTTTCTCGGCCAGTTTGAGAGTTCTACTGGCATAGTATATTGTGAATTCCACTCCATCATCGCCCCCCTGTGCCAATAACCATCCTATGGCCTCTAAGCCTATTGTGATGTAGATCCTAAATTCTTGCCCATCCTTGGGCAGTGACATTATTGGGGACCTAGCAAGGGTTGCTTTCAATTGTTCAAATGTCTGTTGATGCCCTTGAATCCACTTAAACTCAATAGATTTCTTTACTAACTTCATTAGTGGCAAGGCTGCATGTGTGAGGCCAGGGATGAACCTCCTTAGGTATGAACCTTTCCTAAGAAAGTTTTTAGTTGATGGCTAGAGGCGGGAGATCTAGGATGGCTTTGACCTTGCTTTCATGCAGGTGTATCCCTATCTGGTCTACACTGTAGCCTAAGAACTTGCTTGACTACACTCCAAATGCACATTTTAATGGGTTTAACCTTATCTTGAAATCCCTGCATCGAGCGAAGACTTTCCTTAAGACTTCAGAGTGGTCTCCTTTCTTCTTTGCTTTGACTACTATGTCATCCACATAGTATTTGATTTCTTTGTGTATCATATCATGGAAGATCATAGTCATCGCTCTCTGGTATGTTGCCCCAGCTCTTGTAGTAGAAATTCTATATCAATGTCCTAAAAGCTGTGTGGGGTGCATCTGCTAGATCCATAAATATTTGGTTATACCCACTGTAGGTGTCTAGTGAAGAGAAGAGCTCATGTCCTATAGTTGAGTCTATCAACACCTCCATATTGGGTAGAAGGAACTCATCTTTTGGATAAGCCATGTTTAAGTCCCTAAAGTCAACGCAACACCTGCAATGAGGTAGGGTTAGTATTTTAGTGGTGTGTTATTGCTAAAGGGCTAGGTAGGGAACACTAACCTAAGTTGTCCATTCTTCTTCTTTACTAGGAGTGTGCTACATGTTTGATGAAACTCACTTTCAGGAGTCGTTCTACTTCCTCTTTGATCTTTAGGGTTATTTTCGACTTAAAAATCCTCTACGACTGCTTCACTAGCCGGAACTTGGGATCTATGCATAGGGAGTGTCTGACGAGGTTTAGGTCTAATCCTGGCATCTTGTCGTATGACCAGGCAAACACATCCTGAAACTCTATGAGGGTACGCAAGTTAGACTATTTTTTGGGTTTTAAGGTTTTGCGATAAGGATTGTTCCTTACCTTTTAGAAGTGCGATAAGCTTTTCTTTGTCCTCACTTGCTAGTTTGGCGGATATGTATAGCGGTCTTTTTTTTGTTCCATCAACCACTAAGTTGATCTCTTCTAATGGTTCTTCTACTGTGTCTACGGAATCTATCATGCACTTGGGAGACACTTTTACTTCATTACAGTATTCCAAAACGTCCTCCTTCAACTCCTATCATTGCCCACGTTATTATTTGTCTCTTATTTTGGGATTTTTGTGTCTAATAAGATTGCAGCTAAATGCCGTACCTTTGTGTCAATCTCAATGGTTGGATTATTGTTTGATGGTATTATTGCAACAACATTACTTAGAGTCTTTCATTAGATGATTATAATGACTTTTTGGCAAAGAAGATAATATGTATTCGTATTAGCAGAGGATTACACAAATATGTTTGGGGGAAATGATGTACATTCTTTGTTAATCTTGCCAGCAATTAGTAATGAAACTATATATTAGCGATGAATTTTTTTTTGAAAAGACATTTATCATCGGTACAGGTTGCAATAAAGCTACCTTTTCATTTTTAGCAGACATAATATATTATAATTTATAATATCATACATTGGGAATGGCCTTCTTGGCTGTGGGTGATTCATTGTCCTCGTAATCCTCGATGATGGTATAGTAGTCCTTTCCATCGCTTCCTATCACTCGGACGCATTTGCTTCTCTTCTTTCATTCTGCGGTGCCCGTTGGCTTTCTCTCTATGGGATTAGGCAGCTTTGTCCCCTCGACCTTAGCTATTTTCATTTCCCCTTTGTCTGCCAGCTCTATGAAGTAGATGGCATCTTGTAGGTGCATTTCTGACTTATCAAACGAGGCCTTGGTGGTTGGAATCATGATTGATCGTCCTTGATGTTTAGCTTTGATGCACTAATGATATGTTGAAGGGACAAGAGCCAAGGCGTGTATTATTGGGCGTTCCAAGAGGGCATGGTAAGAGGTCCGCCTTGGGATTACCTAAAACTCCTACGTGATGCTGAATAGGCCGATTGCTACCTGTAGCTCGATGGACCCTTATGTGATGGACTTGTTCTTGTTGAAGTCTATCACTTCCAATGGCAATCCTTTGATATCCTCTTTCCAGACGCTCATTAACTCCAACGTGTGGATGGAGATGAGGTTGACAGAGCTTCCTGGGTCAACCATTGACCTTCTCATTTCAAAACCGCCTATTTTGGTCATGATGCATAGAGGTTTGTTATGGTGGTGGTCAGTGGTTAACATGTCTTCTGCTATGAACTCTACACTGCTGCGGTCGCGGCTGTAGGGCTGTAGCGGGTGTCTAAAGACTTCCGCCAGTGCTCTGATTGCTAGTTTCTACATTGTCGTAGTGGCCACCTACTTGGTGAAGAATTGTTGCAGCTCCTAGCTCTGCTCTAGCTTTTCTATTAGAGCATTAGACTGGTACTGGCTGGCTGCTCCTACCACATTGATGCTTCCCCCCTGGGTATGGGCTAGGAGGGGATCAGTTTCTACACGTGTTGGGTCTCTTTTGACAAACTCATCCAACTTCTCTTTCTGTACAAATAGTCTTTTCAAGGTTTCCATTAGGTCATGGTGTGGTGACTAGTGGAAGTTGCACCATCTCCCACCGCGCTTGTCCTTCTCTAGGTCCACTTCTACTGGTGGTGGAAGCAGATTGATGACCCTGTCCTCGACTACCTTGTTCATTATCATGATCACCTCCTCCCTTGTGTAGGGAAAGGGGGGAGGGACATTTCTTCTTACTGGGGCATTGTCGCACTGATACGACCCCTGTCTGACTCCTTCGTTGCTTCTGGGCTTTCTATCAACTGCATACGCCTCATTCTTGTTGTATGGGGAGGTGTCTTTGACGGTCTGTGCCATCCTCTCCGCACACCACCAGAGTTGGCTAAAGGTCTCGACTTCAACGTTTTCGATGCCAATCTTGTAGGTGGGGTGCATGCCTTGCACGCACTGCTCGATGAAACTTTTCTCAGTGGCATGTTCGTTAAAGACGAAGTGCATTAGTTTATGGAACCTCATAACGTTGGCCAGAAGATCCTCCTCTGGTCCTTGCTCTACGTTCCGTAGATCGGCCATTGTCGGTTTTCTCTCTAGAGTGAACCACTTTGATAGGAACTTTTTGGCTAGTTCACCCCATGAATCAATGCTTCAAGGGGTGAGACTCACGAACCATGTGTATGTTGGGCCGGTCAGTGACTTTGAAAACTCACGTACTTTGAGGTCCCTGTCAAGAGCAAAGGAACCGAGGGTGTCCTCGAACTTGCTGATGTGCTCCTGCGGGCTACCTCTCTTTCTGTCGTATTGTGGCCATTGTTGAGGAGGGGTGTACCCAACGGGTAGGGCTTGTACAAGATACGGTCAGAATAAGGCTTTTGTAGGATAGCCGAATCTTGGGCCTGGTTGTGGCTTTCAACTACCAACCCCTGGACGTGTTTCCTCAAATTGTCTCAACTAAGATGGGTTTCTGCTATCGGGTCAGTGTAGGGAGAGGCATGAGACTGGTGGGTAGGTTGGTGGCCTATTTGGGTCAGGGTGGGGTTGGCCCCGTTGGGCTACTCTAGTATGGCAGGGGTTTGGTTGGAGGCATGACAGCTGGGGTTGGGATTAGAGTTAGGGATGCTGGCAAGAGTGGCGGCGGGGATTTGTTCAGCTTGGACCGATCGATTGAGCTAGATCTGGAGGGAACTTCTCGTTTCCTCCTGCATTTGCTCTAGCCTTCTGAACCTATTTTCGAAAAGTGCCTCAAACTCCTGGACTTTGTTTGGAAGTATTTCAATATCAGCTTGGATAGGCATTTCCATCTCGGGCTGGTTCTCCATTCCGAAGTTGGTGTTCTCTGGGGCGTTGCTCTGTTATTCGGGGATGGTGGTGAGATTTATCCTCTGTGAGGCCATTCTCTATGATCAAAGGCGAACAAGAGATTCTACTATAGGTGCAGTATGGCTTGGATGTGGGAACTGTCTTTGAAAGATAGAGAAAGGCCGAAAAGTGGGGAGATTGGCTTTTGGGCTAAGAGTGCTAGGGTAAGGAGTCAGAGCGAAGGAGTGCTCAAGTGTTGGATGTTGAGTGTTGGATACCGAATGAATTTCACTATGAGGAGGATCTCTATTTATGGGGAGATCCCTAGATCCTAAAAGGTAGGAGATAAAGGCGCTTGTCTCCTATCGGGAAAGAGAATATTGGATTTATTGTCAATCATTAAGTGCGCCACTGGGGTTTCGCCACATGTCTTATGAGGATTTTCCTGAGAATCAACTTTCATTCCCCTCAAGACCCCTCATTACTCTTGTGTGCTACTACCTCTCGTGCACTTTATTTAATTGGTGTGGCATTTAGTGGCGTCATTGCCCAACGAGCGACGTCTTGTTAACCCTACATGGCGCTCCACCACATTTTTGATGGGATGTGGGCCTATTATAGATTTGGGCACGTGTGGACCTTTTGCAAAGGGCTCAACTCGGGTTTCTCTTGGCTCGAGTTGTGAATGGGCTTGTAGGCGTGTAGCAAACCGCGGGTTTATTGCGGTTCCGCGATGCGCTCTGTAAATTCATCGCATAACCTGTAATGCATTGCAGGTTCATCATAGTGGGAAAGTTGACTATGGATTGGTCACATGCCACTCCGTGGTATTAATTTAGTGTTTAATGCTCTCTGAGGATTTAAATAGATATTATATACTTACGTATATATTTATAGAATTATAAATAAATATATTAATATCTATATCATTTAGTCATTTAGTGCTTGCATTAGCTGTGACATAGGTCTTCAAAATTAAATGAGAGTATCATATCATTAAACACTACTTTATTAAACACGGGAAACTAGATTAGCCTCATAAGCCACTTTAGTGTAGTATTGCAAAATTCGAACCTGGACTTGATTAGCTTGATTGTCCACAAATCAAATTTGAATATTTAACCCGTTGAACTAGATTAGCTCACTTGGTATTAATAAGGGAGGCGTTTGGGACTATGGTTGATTTTTTTTTTTTAAAGAAATCAGCTAGACGTCAGTCACATCAATGATTCACCAAAAGTAAAAATAATCACTTAGAAATAGATTAGGCAAATCAACCCTTAAATTGTCATTTTATTTATTCTGTTTTAGGCCATTTTTTTTTGGATGACATGATATCCAGCGTGGAGCCATAAAAATGTTACAACAATGAAAAATCACCATCTAAAAATAATATCAAATAAACATTATTGTCCATAAATCAACCTACACACCATTGCACACCAGTAGTGCAATCAAACAAACAAATTATCAACTTTCAAGAAATCATTGATTTTTGTAATCTGAATCCATCTTCAACTCAATTTGGTGCATCTTTTCCTGTGAGTTGTTGAAGTTTAACAGCCTATATTTTGATTTTTTCTCATTTGGTTAAGAAAAATTCTATAACTCCAAAAAGACATGGGAAACCTCTTTTGGACTATTTTTTAGAAATTTTAAATAAAGATTTCCATTTTTTTTTTTTTTAAATTCATCTTGGCATAGAGAGATGTCAAACTTTATTCAAACTACTAAGATTTTTATACAAAATTTTTAAAAAAATGTTACTAAACACCAAAAGTTCTGACATTCTCACGTAAGGCGTTATTATTAAACAGAATTACAGAACACAGCTTTTTATCAGACCGCCTAACACATATGTGAAAGGACACGATATCTAACCAATCAACGGCTACAAAGCCTTGTACGAATGATCCCGAAGATGGAGGCTCATCGCTGCCGGTTTAACAAATAAAGAAAAAGTTGGACTCAACAAAGCCGGCATAGTGCCGTCAGATTGGAATTTATTTCCTAGATTACATCATGACCCCGTCTCGTCGATTAAAACCAGCAATCGTCGTTTTCTCTCCTCCCCCAGCTTCTCTCCTTCAGGGCAGCCAATCTCCTGCTGTAACGCATCAAATTTGGCGGCCAGAGTCAACCATTACTGTCCGCGTCAGTAGATTTGGGTGTTCGAATGTTCTCTGGCCCCATTCTTTTCTCCAAGGAGAGCTAATTTATTTGCGTTTCGGCGTCGATTTAGGGTTAATCTGGTATTGGTTCGAGTTTTTTTGGTTGTTTTTGGAGCAACTTTGGTTTCGGATATTTGGATTTCTATCGGAATCTCTTATTCATTTGAGGATCATTGTTTTTGTTTGAAGAAATTTGGGTGGGTGGGTGTTGATTTCTTGTTTTCCTTTTTTCCTTTTTGCAGAGTTGACAAAATTTATATTTTTTAATGTTTTCCCAATTCTAGAGCATTTTGGGATTGATTACTAAATTCTAGAGCATTTAGAATTGTTGGAGAAAGAGTGGGAAAACTTAATAAGGATATTGAGAGGTTCAAACTTGTGAAGGAAAGAGTTGTTTTACAATGCCGCCTCTTGTGTCGGCCTCTAAGGCAGTTGGGAGGTTGTTATCAGGTAGAAACAATGTAGGGTTGTTGCTGAGGTCTGCTAGGAATCGTGGACGGTTTGGAAGATTTGTGCAGCTTCGGTGCTTGAGTAGCATTGCAGGTATTGAAAGTGCATCCGTCGATAAGTTGGTTGGCACTGATAACGATGTTAACTTTCCACTGAGGAACATTTATAGTATTGTGCAAAGGAGGAACTTCCTTGGTTGTGGAGATGGAGAAGAGGGGAATGTTCTTTCTAAGACTTACGAGGAGAGGCGTGTCATCGGGTATGCTATCCTTTTACATACCTTTTATTTGCTTTTTTGTTTTTCTCTGATTGTCTAATCTCTTTATCTACTGTACTGCTGTTCTATTTAAAAGTGTTTGCTTTTTGTACGGTTTCAAAAGCTACTGAACTACCTAGCTTGCTATATATGAATTATCCTGCAAGTCTGTAACATTCCTTGATCAAAAGAGTATCCTGAGTTTTGTTTCTCTTTCTTGATATTTTTCTCCTACTACTGATAAGATGGGGAAAAAAGAATCCGGAGGCAGTGAGTTAAAGCTATGATATGAAGCTAATGCTTTGCTGAGTGGGCTGGAGACTCTGATTTGGTCATTGGAGGAACAGTCACATTGTCATAAAAGCAAGTTCGCTAGATTTCAGCTTGAACTACTCATTCAAATGGGCTCTGAAAGCTGCCATGCCTGTGGATGGCAGCTGTTCTAGAGGGAGTATGGGAAGGAGCTTCTGTAATCTTCTCTACTGGTTTGGAGTTATGTATGTTTGTATGTTTAGCACCTTTTGTTTATCTTAGGGCCTTTTTTTGTCCCTTACACATCCTCTTTTGATCAATAGTCTTGTACCTTCTTTTTCAATTTTCTAATATATCCTTTGCCATTGATAGGAAACAAACCAAACTACCAAAGATGTGAAGTTGCAGTGGGATATCTAATTCCCAGTATGAATTTTAATCTAGATGCCAATTATAGCATGATCACTAGCATATGCATCATAAAATCTAGGCATCCGTGAGAACAAGATATTTGCTTAGTGTCAGAAATTGTCTTTGATTCATTAAGAAATCCTTTTTCTCGGAGATAAATAAAAAAGGAAAAAATTTATTAAGAGAGAGGGACAAAAGAAAACAAAGAGGTGATAAAATATCACCCACATAACAACACAACCCCTTCAACTAAAAACACCAACCCCCTTCATAACATAAAGACTTCAAACTAAAAAGAAACAAAAACAAACAATACACCAGAGATCTCAGTACACTATTAGCAAGCTTGCAAAGTAAGACACTGATGTTGGTCCCAGCTATCTGGGGTCTTGGGAGGGGTAGACTGGATATGGACCCCTAAGTGGTCTAAAAGGGAAGGAAAAATTAAAAAAAAAAAAAACGGAAGAGAAAAACAAAAAGGCTGAGTATATGAATATTTTAGGGAAACACTTTCTCGCTGTGAGTTTTGGCTAGAAAAATGTGTGCTCATGTTGGACCCAATGGGATTTATAGACAAAGGTATTAGGTAAATCATTTTGAATGACCATTTGTAGATTTCACTGGATTCAGATAATCAAATGGAACTCTTGCATCTCCCTTGGAGGAGAATTATGACAATGAAAGGATGAAATGCACTATCAACTCTTGCGTCTCTCATGAGTGCCATATGCATTTGGGAAACAATTGAGGGGCTACAGAACCTGGAAGTTTGGGTCTTTGACTGTGTTTGGGAACTCATGTTCTGGCTTTGATTGTATTTATGTTGGGAGACAGAAAAAGTGCAAACAGTGCAATCCCTTGTCCATCTGATCATTATCTGGATATCTACTTTGATTGTGAGCCTCTCATAATTGAGAGATAAGCCATCAGCTCTTGAACTTGAAGGAGGGAGAGGAACTCAACTCCGACTGAGTAACTTATGCTCACAAGGCCATAGCAAAAAATCGAGACCTTGTGTTGGTATGTTGTTTTGTCTAAACACTTGTCCTATGCCAGATGGACCAAAATTATAGACAAGCAGTGATCGAAAATCAATTTAATGGCATTCTCCTTTTGGGGTGGCTGCAATTCAATAGGTCGTACTGAGCTGGAATCTTGAAATGGCAATCCAATCTTTGAAGCTTAAGATTGTCCATAGAATTCTAAATATATTCCATAGCTGTCAAGGTGTCTAGGCAATTCTAGGTGACAGTGGGGGCACCTTGTCACCTAGATGCCTAGGCAGGCACCTAGGAGATAAGAATTTCATAAAATAAAAAAACTATCATTTGATAAATAATTTAAAAACTAAAGTTCATCCAGTTCCCTACTTCTATATATCATTGAGCATGCATATTAATTGAAAAAATAGCAACATTCTTTATTAAGAACATTACATTTCCTTTCATAACATGGGAAATCATCATATCTAGGACAATAGTATATATATTTTTTTGAGAGAAAAGGTAAAGTAATTCATTAATAGAAGACTGAAAGATTACTATACTCCAAAAAAAAAAAAAGAACATCATACAAAAAGATTACTATACTCCAAAAAAAAAAGAACATCATATAAAAAGATTACTATACTCCAAAAAAGAATTGTAAGGACAATTCTTTAACAGGTTGTGAGTTGCCACCCAGGAGTTTACCTTCCCCAAATGCTTTTAAGATTTCCTGACCAATTGACCACACCACCGCTGGCAACGCCTTCCATACAATCTTACCTCTTCTCGATAGACCTCTCAAACCCCAGCCCCATAACAGATATTAATTTCAATACTTTCAAAAATAATACTAATATAACAAGTATTTAATAGAGCAATTTCATAGCAAATTAGCAACTAAAAACTAATTTGGAATAAAATTTAAAAAGAGAAAAGGAACAAAGATGGAGCCATTGTTTAATTTAAAAGAATCCACCTTGTCATTTTTGTTGCCTAGGCAGGTACGTAGGTGATGCCTTGACAACTATGATATATTCAAAGTCTAGATCCAATCCATCACTCTGCCATTTATGCCCAATCGCCTCCATTGCAGATTGATCTTCATTCTGGAAGATTCTAGCCTTTTCTAAATTTCCAGCGGGTGGCTTGCAATTGCTATCTTCACATAACTGGTTTGAGCCTTGACAGCCAGGGGATACTGGTTCCACCTCCATAAGAAATTCTGCATATCTTAAGGAATGATATACTGGGCTCACTCAGCCAACAAGTCTGCGATTTAAAAGGCATGCCTAGGTGCACAGGCGAGCCACAATTTAGGGTATGCATTTCACCTAGGTCCCAGGTGCATCACTTTCAAAAGGCATGTGCCTGGTGTGCCTTACACGTCAGCCCAGGCACACACCTTTTGAAAATCTGTGCATTTTTTCTTTTTTTTTGTGCTTAGCAGATGGGTCAGGGGCTCCACCTCTGGACCCTTGACCAAGAGATTTATAATTTTAAGTGTTTTTAAAATATCTTTTATTAGGATTGATCAGTGAGCAATATTAGCTATTTGAAGTAATGCAATTGGGAAAAAATATAAAGAGATTAAGAGCTTACATGATTGAATATGTTTTATATGTTATGCTTGATTTTATTTTTAAATTTTCATTTTAAATATGTTTTACATGTTATATTTATGTAATTTGAGATAATAGGTTTATTTAAAACGTTTATTTTATAATTTAGGTTTATATTTTTAATTAATAATGTGTTTAATATTTTTAATATCTTGCTTTTTTTTTTAAATTTTGGCATATTTTTGATTTTTTAGCATATTTTGCATTAAACTGCATTTTTATCATGTTTTAACATATTTTGAATTTTCAGTTCAGTTTTTGGATAAAACTGACTTTTATTATTAGATATCATATGTTTTTTTTTTGAGCAAAGTTTAAGTATAAATTATATTGATGTAAAAGGTCCTTTGTACAATGAGAAGCTGTACACACCAAAACAGAAGGACCTCAAAAAAAGGCCATCTTCAAAAATTTACAATCAGAAGTAACCTCTTTAAATTCAGTATGTATAGACAACCAACCCAAAGCCAAATTGATGACTTCAGCTTCAGTAGAGGTTTAAAGATCAAAGACCCTGCTGTTCCTTTCTGTCCAAACCACCCACATAATTGCTTAGGGAATAGAAGACCAGCAAATCTTTCCTTTCTTAGTCATCTCTCAGATCTGCCAAGCCTCCAGGCAGGCTTTAACTGACGTTGGCATAAACCAGCTTAACCTCAGACTACTTAAGAAGTGGCTCCAGATCTTTGAGGCAAAGTTGCTGTGTAGAAACAGATGGTTTACTGTTTCTGTATCCCCACCACAGAAGCTGCACCTCAGGTCACTGCAGTTAAAACCTTTTCTTACCAACATCTCTTTGGTGAGACATTTCTCTAAAGCTGCCCCCATACAAAAAATTTACTTTAGAGGGAGCCACTGTTCCCCAAATGGCCCGGCTTGGGAAGAGGGTTTCAAAACCTCCCCTTATGGCGTTGTAGAAGGATTTAACTGAAAACTCCCTACTTCTGTTCCCTTTCCACACTAGAGAATCCTCAGATTGCAGATTCAAAACCTGAGACTGAAGCAAAACCAGGAGATTCCCCACCTGCTGAATCTCCCAATCATTGAAGTCCCTTCTAAAGGCTGGAGCCCAGCAAATAGCATTATCCCTTATCACAAATGTATCTGCTACCAAGGCTTCTTTATCTTCAGCCGAACTGAACAGGGTGGGAAACATATCCTCAAGGGAATTCTCCCCAGTCCAGGCATCCAACTAAAACCTAATCCTTCTTCCATTCCCAACTTTAAATCCAACTTCCATTCTGAAAAGGTTCGAAGCTTTGCATATTCCTTTCCACAGACTGCATCCATAGGTCGACATGGGTGGACCACTACTCCAACCACTTTCATCCAGCCCATATGTTTCTGCTATTACTTTCCTCCAGAGGTTGTCAGGTTCAGCAGCAAACCTCCATAGCCAACTTCCTAGCAAATCTAGGTTGAAAGATTTTAATCTCCTTAACCCCAACCTCCCTTGAAATAGGGGTTTACAAATCTGTCCCCAGTTTACAAGATGATCTTTGTGTGAATCCTTAAAACCCACCCACAAAAAATCTCTCATCTTTTTTTTTGTTTTTTTGTTTTTCTAAAACTTCTATCACTTCCGAGGGGATAGGAAAAAGGGTCATGAAGTACGTTGGCAAACTTGCTTGGACACTCTTGATGAGTGTTGCCTTTCCACCTTTGGAGAGGTACCTTGCTTTCCAAGTGGCCAATTTCTGATCCATTCTTTCTGTTATTGGATTCCAAATGTTTTTTGAAATGCATTTGACTCCCAATGGCAACCCCAAATAATTTGCTGGCTGCTGACCAACCTTGTAGCCCAACAAGTCTGCCATACCCTGGATGTTAGAGACATCACTCACAGCTATCATCTCTCTTTTTTCTAGATATCAGATGTTTCATTGTTAGCAAAATGGCCCTTGCATCTTTATTTGCGTCTTCCGCTTTTATAACACAGCAACAAGGATAGAATTCCAGCCTACAAAGAGCTGGGTCAAACAAGATAATGATTTCCTGTTAAGCCTTTGAGGAAGTGAAAGTTAGAGGAAAGTTGAGGCATAGTTGTTAAGGCGCCTAGGGGAGCCTAGGCGACCACAGGACGTTCCTGTTTCGTTCCAAAATAAATATTATTAAAAAATAGTGCAAAAATACAGGAAAAAATTTAGAGAAGAAGGGGGCGGAGACCAGTTTTGTTCCCAAAAGTATTTAAAAAAAACTAAGAAAATAAAAGAGTAATAGGACCATTTGAATAAGGAGGAGGTGGTGACAGAGCCCCTGTTTTGTTTCCTACAATATTTCTTGAAAAAACGTAAGAAAAAAATATAGGACCACAGGACGATTTACAGATGAAGAACTTACCTGGAGGTCCTAGACGACGTGGAGTCTTGGGCTGAAAAACTCTTCTCAGTCGTCGGTCTTCTCTTCTCAGTCTCGGTTGAAACAATGGAAACTCTTCATAGTTGTTGGTCTTCTCTGTCTTCTCTTCTCAGTTGTCCTTTTCTATCTTCTCTTCTCAGTCTCGGTTCAGAACTCAAACCCAAAAGACTTGTAACATATGCGTAACTCTAATAAAAGAAGAACTATCTTAATGAAAAAGTGTAACATACAACAGGGTGTATGTTAATAAAATAAAACCAACCAATAAAATGATATAAATATATATGGGCATTCAAAAAATGATACAATATTTATGGGTAATATGAAAACCATATTGGCTTTAGGCGAGTCGACCTCTAAAAGTCGCCTAGTTGCCTAGGCATCACCTTGACAACTATGAGTTGAGGTTGAAGATAAAGGGAAGCAAGGAGGGCTATGTTGTGTTGACTGAGTTAGATCCATGGAATGGCTCTGGATCTTTGTGGAAGGAGCAATTCAAAAGGCAAACAAATTATCTGTTAAGAGATTGGAACTGAAGATAGTAAGAAATATGTAGTTGAAACTTGAAAGTAAGAAGAATGCCAAGGGAGCTGTACGTGGAGTAAGGAGATTAGAAGATTCAAATGCTGATGGAAGTTATACCAACATGGGCCAACATTCATTGGGAAGCCAAAAAGACGTTGGGTAGATAGAAGGTCAAAGGTGTAGAGAACAAGAGACCTCCCCGGCACGTAGCATAACTTTTGCACAGGTGGTCATTGGGAATACTGCCATGACAAATTCTAGTGTTATTGAGGTTAGCGAATAAGCAAATGTTAAATCCCAAAATAAACCAAGGAACAAGTTGGCTGAACCAGGAGTAGACTGAGTTGGCAGGTTAAGGAGTCACATGAAGTAGGATGGATCACTAAGACACATTGAGCCATTGGCCCCACCTAAATCTCTTGGGCTGAGGGCTAGAGAGGAGTCTAAGTCTGGTGGGCTTAGCACCAAGCTCATGGTTAAAGTTGTTTTAGATGCACCGAAGTCACATGAGCCCTCACATGGCTGGGGGGAAGTAGTTGATAGATGATTTTAACCATCTATCTTCTTCCTCTTCGAGCTCCACCTCTCGGTTACGAAAAGTTGATGACAATGCTCAATCAATTAACTCACTGTAGTGGATCCCAACCAAGAAAATGAAATGTTTGTCGTTTGAGAGGCAGAATCCAATATGTGTCAAGCACAATGACTTAGAGAAGCTAGAAAGTGGAGAATGACCTATTGTAGAAGATAGCAGCGATGATTACGATTTGGATGAAACCTCAACCCTCGGTAGCATTGACCTGCATGCAAATAGGGAATTTGAACACGAAGATTCTTTTCCTAGAAGAAGGGACTGTTGTTGGATGCTCTAGGGAAGGGTAAGTGTGGTGGTGGAAGAAAGGGGGAGATTTGGGTAAGGTTACAATGAAGAGAAGAGTGGGGAGGTGGATAAAATATGGGATCTGATTTGCACAAAATTTGAGGAACTCAAACAAAAGGAAGGCCATGTGGATGGGTACAGTGAAATGAGAGAGATGGTGGTAAGGAAGGGGTTGACTCTAATAGAGGAGGATTTCAAGTTTTATCTTTGGCTCCCATTGATGAGAGGGGTCAGGTGCATAGTTTTCAAGGCACCAAGGTGAGGCTAGGCGACACCTAGGTGTTGAAATTTTAAAATATTAATTTTCTTGAGTTTTTACTTTATCTATGCTTTTGTAAGCTATTTTATTGGTTTTGTGTGCTAACTAGCAAGCATGTACACTAACTATTAACTCTATAAATCATTCAAATGAGTATAAAACTATAAATTTCATATAACTAGCAAGCATGTACACAGTACACTAACTATACACTAACTAGCAAGCATGTACACTAACTATTAACTGAAAAAAAAAATAAGTGCAGGAACTAGGAAGGGAGGAGAGGAGTATAGGGGCGGAAGAAGAAGAAGTATAGGGGCGGAAGAAGAAGAGGAAGAAGAAGAAGTATAGGGGATTAGGGGCAGGGAGGAGTATAGACCCCCATTTTTTCAAAAAAAAAAGGGATTGAGAGTCTGAGACTATCGACTGAGAACAGTCAGGGGCAGAGAGGAGTATAGGGGCAGAGCCCCTGTTTTGAAAAAAAAAGGTACTGAGACTAGGACTAGCGACTGAGAACAATCAGGGGCGGAAGAAGAAGAATGAGTGGAGCTGTGGAGGAAGGGAGGAGTATAGGGGCGGAGCCCCTGTTTTTTTGAAAAAAAAGCAAAAAATGACTGAAGAAGAAGGGAAAAACTTACCTGCTGAAGCAGAGGTGCGATGGAGTTGGGCTGGGGAATGAAGTCTTCGGAAAAAGGTTTTGTATTGTTATCTTAATAATAAAATAATGATAGTATGTAACCGGTTTTATTTTAAAAGAATAAAACATCTAATAAAATATCAAAATAACAAATTAAAAAAAAAATATTAGATGTATGTAGGCGCCCGCCTAGTTGCCTAGGCGCTTGCTTAAGTCTTTGGGTGTGCGCCTAGTATACAAAATCCGGGGCGTTTGGGTGAGGCGCCCATGGAAAACCACCTAGTCGTCGCCTTGACAACTATTTGAGCTGTCAGGGAGATTTAGAGTTTAATTTGTGATATTAAGGGAGATTTAGAGTTTAGTGGTAGGGGAGATAGGAGGAAGGGTGCAAAGTAAGGAGGTGTGGTTTGTGTTTGAGGGCTTTCTTCTGATTCATGGCTATGAAAATAATTAGTTGGAATGTGAGAGGATTGGAGAGTGCTAGGGAAAGGAGGGTGATTAAGGATCTAGTCAAAAGGGAAAAGTTTGGCATTGTGCTATTACAAGAAACAAAATATTAGATTTGGATGGAAGATGGGCAAGGAGTGTATGGAGGTCTAGAGGAGTAAGTGGGACCTCAGCCCCATCTTGGGGAGCTTTACAAGGGATTGCCAATGAATGTGTGGAGGAGATGAAGAGATCTAGGCAAGGTGGTGTAGCTGGATGTTTGGTTGTGTTAGTACTTGCCATTATTCCATCCAAGTTAATGGGGTGCTAAGGGATTTTTTCTTTTTCAATTTGTAAGGGTATTAGACAAGGGGATCCACTTTCACCTTTCCTTTTTTACCCTAGTAGCTGATGTGCTTGGTTGAATCATCACCAGGGCTGATAGGGAAGATGTTATAAGGGGATGGAAAATAGGCAGAAGTCGAGTCCTAGTTACTCATCTCCAGCTTGTAGATGATTTGATGTTTTTTTTATTGTGATGGTTATTGAGAAGGTAGGAAACCTAAAAGACTTGATTAGAGGCTTTGAAAAAATTTCCAATTTGAAAATCAATCTAGAAAAGAGATGCATAGCGAGTATCAATTTGGAGATTGAGTGTTCTATTTCTTCTTCGCCTTTGTCCTATTTAGGGCATCCATTAGGGGCAAACCCTAGGGAGAGTAGGTTTTGGACTCCAGTAACAGAGAAGTTTGAGAAGAGATTAGCCTTGTGAAAGAACAATTATATTTTTCTAGGTGGTGGGATCACTTTGATGAGAGCTACCTTGGCGAACCTACCTACTTACTACCTTTTTGTCTTTGGGATATTGCTTAGAGAAGCAAAGAAGTTGGAGAAAGTGATGAGAGACTTTCTTTGGGAACCGGGAGAAGGTAAAAAAAGATCATTTAATTAGATGGGAGATTGTGGGTAGAAGTAAAGAGGAAGGGGGATTATGTCTAGGAAATGTGGTTCAAAAGAATTTGGCATTGTTAGGGAAGTGGTTGTGGCGGTGGCTCTTGGAGTGGGAGAGGCTTTGGCATGAAGTGGTGAAGAGTATACATGGATGTTTAGAGAATGGGTAGGATGCTGGTACATCAAGGAGGGTTAACTTGACAACACCTTGGAAGTCAATTCATAGATTTTTTTTGTAGTTTCTCAATTGTGTTAGGTATGATGTTTGTTTTGGAAATTCAGTTCGGTTTTGGGAGGACACTTGGGTCAGAGAAGTCTGGTGTAGGCTGCTTCCTTTTTCAAGCTCCTTTGCTAGACCTCCATTCAACAGGTTTTCCCCTTCAAAGAAGTCTGGTGTAGGCCGGTTCCCCCCAAGGTTATGGCTTTTTGTTGGGAAGTGTTCCATGGGAAAGTGAACACTTTAGACAACCTACAAAAGAGAAGATCCTTCCATAGTATTTCACCTAATTGGTGTACTCTTTGCAGATCTCGTGGTGAGGGCTATTACTATTTATTCTTATCTTGTACTGCCATTGCAGAGCTTTGGGTATGGCTTTTCTCTTTGTTTGGGTGCAAGTGGAATATGCCAGCAGAAGTAAGCACGATCTTTAACCTTTCTACCTTCATTTGGCCCCATAAAAGAGGTAGAAATATGTGGAGGTGTGCGAGAGCAGCTTTGATTTGGACAATTTGGGAAGAAAGGAATGCCAACATCTTCCAAGAAAAGGAGAGGGGCTGCCAAGCTTTGAAGGATTGTATTATGTATAGGGCAATACACTGGTTATAGATCTTGGAACTCTTTCACCAGTTCTCTTTTATTAACATATGGAAGAACCAATTAGTAGTAGAAAGTTGCTCCTCTTCAAAGGTTAGGGTAACTACAAGTTGCCCCCCTCCCCCCTTCTCAAGGCTCAATGAAGCTGGATGTTATGGGAGCAATGTTTTAAAATGCGGAGGCGTGATGCGAGGCGTTCCACTACCTAGAAGCGTGAGGCATAGTTCAGAACGCAAGAGGCGTAAGCTTATGCCTCCTTAAGAGGAGTGGGGTTAGGACGAGGAAGGAGAGGAGGATGAAGAAGGAGGGATCTCATTTTTTCTTTATTTTTAATAAAAATCTTTTATATTAAGAAGAATAAAGATGAATAACATTAGTTGAAAGGGGAGGGGGGTCCGGAGCAGAGCAAGACCCCCCTAACTCAAAAAAAAAACAAATTGGGCTGCATCAAAAAGGGGGCGAAGCCCCCCAGCTGAAGGGGCAGGGGGCAAACCACTTTCTTTCCCCTTATCTTTTCTTCCCTTCCTTTTCCTTTCCTTTTCTCTCTCTCTCTCTCTCTCTCTCTTTTTTCTTTCCCTTCCCTTTCTTTTCCTTTCCTTTTTTTCTTTTTTTTTGTCTTTTTATATAAATGTGCATGAGGCGTACGCCTCTAGCACGCCTCATGAAAAAAGTGCATGAAGTGTACGCCTCTTGCACCTGAGGCATACACCTCAGAGGTGTCAGCGCCTCCGCCTCAAGGTGTTTTGGGAGCGCCTCACCTAGAGGCACGCCTCCAGGTGTATGCCTCCCACGCCTTTTAAAACATTGGATGGAGTGGCCAGGGCAACATTCTTCTTTACTCTGGCCACTTGGGCTTTGGGAATTCTGTTAGGGCAGAATTACTAACAGCCATACAAGGAGTATTTCATGCAAAGGAATTGGGTGTGAAGCATCTGGTGATTGAAGGGGATTCTAAGGTAGTGGTGGAATGGTTGAAGAATCCTGAGAATGTCATGTGGTGCTACAAGAATGAGTTAAAAAAATTCAAGTGGTTGACAAGGAATATGTCTGTAGCAATACAGTTGGTGGGGAGATTAGCTAATGCCTCTGCTGATGTTTTGGAAAAACAAGGGGCAAATAGGGAAACTTTATTCTGGGCTCAACTGTAATTTTTTATTAGAATTCATGTATTTTATTCTTTGTTTTCTGTATATTCTGTTTGGAGATGTGACATCTTGTGCCTCTCCAAGGGACTTTTCATGTAATCTGTTTCACATTAATGAAAATTTGATATTTTAACTATAAAAAAAAGGAATGTATACTGGATATCAAAGAGAGCAAATACATAATTCTGGAGCACCAAGATGAACCTATGCTGGATAAAATATGACTCATTAATTCTCCTTCAGCAAGTCACGAATCCTATCCTCAAATCTGATATATTTTTCGGTACATGGGAGTTATGACCAAATTGTGATAGGGACTTGATGTAGGAGAGGATAATAACTTTTTAGAAGTTTCTTAATTATTTTTTGGTAGTGGAGAGTTCTTCAAAAGTAGAAACCAAAATCTTATGAGTCTCGAAAGATGTGAAGAGGTCAATCAAACTATCAAAGCTAATTAATTTGTCATTCCTTCTAAATAAAGTTGGTTTCTTTATCTTGCATCAAAATTCTTTTCTTTGTGACGACTTCATGTGGCCTTTCTGCTATGATTTGAAGTTCATTTACCTAGTGTTGTTTAACATTTGAGCAAATTTGATTTGTTATGAACAGGTACTCTCCAGAGCAGTTATTTGCAGTGGTTGCAGCTGTTGATCTGTATGAAGATTTTGTTCCATGGTGTCAGCGATCAGAGATACTTCGACGCAATGATGATGGATCTTTTGATGCTGAGCTGGTGATTGGTTTTAAATTTCTTGTTGAAAGTTATGTTTCCCATGTAGAGTTGAACAAACCCAAGTCTATAAAGGTAATTGCCTGTTCTTAAATTTCTAAAATTTTTTTCTTAGAGAATTTTCCCTGTAATCTCCTTCCTTTATCTTTTGGCAAAGATATAGAAGTCAGTTAATGCTATAATCATAGGCTTGAAATTCAAAGCAATGTGACTCAGAGATTTATGGAGCAGTCCAACTTATGGTGTCACTTATAAGATGTCAAAAAATAATGCATTGTTTTTGATGCATAAAAATAATACATTGTTTCTCTTGATCAAACTTCAAATAGTTCTCTTACAAAGTTGCACCATCATACTCCAGAAACTTGACCACCAATAAATCATAATTGTTACCATTAAGGTAGGCCCAAGTTATCACTCAGCTGGATTTGGAACAAAAAGGAAGATATACAAGTGAAGATACCTGAAGGGGAAAGAGTCCAAATCCGGTGGTCACTTTTTGAGGGGTCCAAGAAAACCCCCTGAAGACCTTAGATCAAAGGTCTAGCTAACCTATTTCAAAGTCACACAATCCTCTTCTAAGCCCCAAGTCCTAATCAAACCCTCAGCTAGAATTAGAAGGAACCACAAAGGAAGCAATACGCTCATCCCTTTGGTTAGAAATTGCATAAAGGGAAGATAATTGTTCTTTTAGGGGTGAGTTGCCCATCCAGACATGATCTCGAAATTTTACAAGATTACCAGAACAAGGATTATAACTGATATATGGTAAAAAAGAAGGTAGGATAGCATGGATAGATTTCCATGGAGAAGCTCTTGTAGCCCTAGCCAAGACTCCAACATCCCAACCATCAATTGCAAGCCCATGAATACTAATGATTATCTTTACCCACAAGTTGTCCCTATCAATTGGCAATCTCCAAAGCCACATAGCTAGCAAAGCAACACTTCTTCCTAAATATTCCCCAAACCTAGCACACCAAACTTTTTGCTTATTCTGACCACTTCCTAGCTAACTCCATAGTCATTTTTCTCCTTCCCTATCTCCCACAAGAAATGCCTCATCAGTTTTTCCAGCCTCTTACTAACCTCTTTTGGAATCCTAAACACTGATAAAAAATAAACTAGCAAGTTGGCTAGAGTGGACCTAATTAGGGTGATCCTCCTCCTCAAGGACAAACAACTTTTCTTCTAGGATGCCAAGTTTTTAGTAAACTTCTCAATTACCGGATTCCAAAAACTATTGCCTCTTGGATTATCCCCCAAAGGTAAACCCAAATAGTTCATCGGTCATTGAAAAACCTTGCATCCCAAAGTTTCTGCCCCTCTACAATTTGTCTTTCCTCCATATTCAAATCCACTTGACAACTTTTTTTTTTGATCAATAACTTCGAGAGAATTTCATTAATTAGAAAACTTTAGGATACAACAAGAAGGTGTGAAAGAAATCAGCTTAGTAAGCTGACCTAGGACAGAATTACAAATGTGCCCAAAACATGTGTTCTTTGAACCCCTTGCTTTGCTAAGCTATCTGCCAAACTGTTGGCAGATCTCCTAACCCATCCCACCTGGATTGACATGTTCCTTGACATCCATTTAAATCTTCGGAAATCATTCTTCAACTGCCATGTCACCCCTACCATGTCCTTGACGTCCCACTTGGATTGCTTTGCTATGCTATCTGCCATGTCATTCCACTAAAATTAGGTGTTTTTTGTTGGGAAGTTTACTACGGTAAAATCAATACGATGAATAACTCACAGAAGAAAAGACCTTTCTTGTGTTTATCCCCTAACTGGTGTACTTTGTGCAAAGCGCAAAATGAGGACTGTTACCACTTATTGATTTCTTGTCCTTTTGCTGTAGCCATTTGGAATTGGGTATTTGATTTGTTTGAGTGCAGGTGGAACTTGCCAACTGAGGTAAATTTGCTGTTTTCCCCATCTACCTTTGTGTGGACCACAAGAAGAGGGAGAATTATGTTGAAGTGTTTAAGAGCATCTCTCCTTTGGACTATTTGGGAAGAGAGAAATTCCAGAATTTTTCAAGAGAAGGAAAGAACCATTCTTGAGGTCAAGGAGTGTATTCTTACAAGGGCTATTTCGTGGCTGAAATCCTTAAAGCTCTTTGAAAATTACTCCTTTGATGATTTAACGAGGAATTGATCTGCAGTTTCCCTCACTTCCTCTAGGAAGCCTAGAGTTCAGGTAACTTGGACTCTGCCGATGGAGGGTTTTGTTAAGCTGAACTTTGACGGGAGTAGTCAGGGTAACCTAGGACCGTCTGGGATTGGTGGTGTACTGAGAAATGAGAACAACAACATCATTGCCCTTTTTTTCGGGACCGGTGGGAATAGGAGACTCTGTGAGGGCTGAACTCCTAGATGCGGCACAAGGGATATTCCAAGGTGGTAGTAGGGTGGTTGGCTGACCCGGGTACTGTCACTTGGGACTTTAAGGATATTTAAAAAAAGGTTAAATGGCTATTGAGGGACATGACAGTTAGATTTTAGTGGATGGGTAGATCGGCTAATGCCTTGGCTGATTATCTTGCTAAACAAGGGGCTACTCGGGTCTCCTTTTATTGGGCTTCTCTGTAATTTTCTTTGTCCTTTGTTATGTTTATTAACTAAAGGGTTGATGGTATCCTCCACTTCCCCTCCTTAAAGGGGAGGTAGCATCTCGTGCCTCTCCCTAAAATGTACTATCTTTGGCTATGAATTAATAAATCTTACAATTCACTGATGAAAAAAACTGCCATGTCACCCCTTCCCCTTTCTGCAACCATTTTATCACAGTTTTTGAGTCTCCCTCAATGATCAGTCTATTAATACCCAACTCTTTCGCCTTCTCAATCCCGTATGCTGCAGCTAGAATCTCTGCCCTTGCCACATCACCCTCCTCCACAGGACCGGAGTACAAGACAACTTTTATCCCAGTTAACTTTCAGGTTCGACATCATTTCAAAAATACGTACAATCATTTTCAGGTTTTGCACCCACCTAGGATCACCTCCACCACAAAGCAGAATTGTATCATCAACAAATTGTAAGTGGGTGATTGGAACCTTTCCTCTACCTACTCTCCAACCCCTAATCAAATTTCTAGCATTGGCCCTAGAAATCAATCTTCTAAGCTTCTTTACTATTAAGGTAAACAAGAAGGGGGAAAGGGGGTCTCCTTGCCTTAGCCCCCTAAGGGCCGCAAAATGATCCACAACCTCGGATCATTTATTCAATTTTCATTTCAATCTAAGTGGTATTTGTCTATCACATAAGACTTCTGGTGCACCCCTCCATTTTGCCCACCCCGCTCTAATTCTTTGGGTGACACCCTCCTCAATCTCTCCCTTGTTATGATTCAACCAAGGTATCGTAAAAGGTTACAATGTGTTATCTCTTGATCTTCAATTCTAATTGTAACCTTATTTGCACTCCTATTATTATTAAATTTACATATTGTATATTCTTCTTTAGCCCTACTTATTTTAATACCTCTTGTTTCTCAGGATTTTTTCCATCGACTTAATTTTGCATTTTGTTACTTTCATCAATTAGAACAATTCCATGAGCGAACAACATGCACGACCTCCTCTTGAATATGATTAATCAATTCATCTACGACCAATGCAAATAAATAAGGGCTAAGTGTTGAACCTTGGTGTAATTGCAAAATTTGATGTCTCTCCCACGTGTTCTAACATTGGTTATTGCACCCTCATACATATTCTTAATTAGGTATATATACCAATTAGGGATTTTGTTCTTATCCAAGATCGGACATATTATCTCTTTGGGGACTCTATCTTTTGCTTTCTCAAAATCAATGTACATCATATGGAGATTTCTCTTCTTTTCTCCGAACTTTTCTTATCAATTGTCTCAAAAGAAAGATAGCTTCATGGTTGATCTCCCATCTATAAACCTAAATTGGTTCTATGATATACTTGTTTCATGTCATAATATTTGCTCAATTAATCTTTCCCAAAGTTTTGTGGCTTATGGGTTTAAACCCTCGATAGTTATTACAACTTTGTATTATCACCTTTGTTCTTAAATATTTACACTGCTTTTTCTTCATTCATCAAGCATCTTATTTTCTTTCATTATTTTATTAAATAGCTTAGTGAGCCATAATAAGCCTACTTCTCCCATACCCTTTCCACCCTTCTATTTGAAAACCATCTGGTTCTAACACCTTTCCCTTCATCTTATTTAGAGTCTATTTCACTTAAGCAATTCTAATTTTATGAAGTTACATGCCATTTCTAACACCATTAGTATGATTATGACTAATATCTCCTTTGCTAGTGCCCTCTACATGTTTTTTCTTCACTTTTATGAAAACTCTTTGATCTTCATATTTAATACACCTAACAATGTTTAAATCTTTGCCTTTCCTTTCTCTCATCTTTGCTAGTTTATAAATTATTTTTTCTCCCTCTTTAGTGCCTAATTTATGATAGAGCTCATTGTATGCCTTAAAATTTAATTTCCGGACTCAAAAGAGAAGGAAATCAGAAGGCTTTACATGAGATTAAATCTGTATAGTTGATAGGTAATCATGGTGTGAGTTTTAAATTTTATGCCCAAGTTGTAGGGAAAAGATGTGGGCCTCATCAGAAATGATGACATGTGGAAAGGAGTTGATGGATAGGGCTGGTTAAGGTATAAATAAAACCAAACATGGGATTAACCAATCTGACCCAAGCAAGCTGGTGAAGGAGAATGGGATTATACAATTTGACTTAAGTAGGCATGTGATGTTGACAATGATCTTGCGATGATAGACAAACAGTTGAGTCTTTCATCTTCTTCCTTGGGACACATCACCAGCAGACTTGCACAGAAAGATCACAAACTGAAGTAAACTTGTCTTTCACAGACAAATCCAATCGTAGGTATTGCTGAAAGAAGAAGAAGAACTACCAGGAAGATAATTTTGAGAGCAGCACTTGTTTGGACAATTTGGGAGGAGAGAAATGCTAGAATTTTTAAGGAGCAAGAAAGGAATAAAGGGGAAGTTACTGAATGCATTCAGATAAGGGTGGTACATTGCCTCGAGATTTTGGAAGCACTTTCTCTCTACAGATGACGTTATAAGGAAGTGGTGAGAAGTGGCTGGGAGATGTCTAAAAGGCCTTGGGTTAAAAAACTTGACTCCCCCAGATGGGGTCTTCTTAAAGCTTAACTTTGATGCCAGGAGTTTGGCCAACCAGAGTCCCTCTGGGTCTGGGTAGGAATGTTTAGAGATGAGGAAGGTCATGTAATAACATTGTTTTCTAGACCCATTTGAGAAGGGGATTCCATAAGAGTAGAGCTACTATGAGTACTGTGGGCAAAGCAAATGCAAATAGGTAAATTAATTATTGAAGGTGATCCAAAGGTTTGGATGGTTGCTGAATAGGGAGAGAGCTCTATGGCAGTAAAGAAATGAAACCAAACAGTTTAAGTGGCTAACAAAGGAAATGTAAATTTTAAAGCCCAATGGTAAAATGATCAGCTAACGGCATGACAGACACTTCAGCTAAACAAGGGATAGAGAAGGATCAATTGTTTCGGGTTCAGTTATAATGGGAGGGATATATATTTGTATACATGCATACATAAACATATACATTTGTGCCAGTTTCTTTTCTTGATCAATAACTGTGAAATTTCATTGAAAGAAGATAAAAGAAAAGTGAGTACAGATACAGAGTACAATCAAGAGATAAAACCGCTCATCTCTCCCCAATAATCCCTTTTCACTTTTTAATTTTTACAATTGAGCCCAGAATGCAAACTTCTTTTGACCCATTGTAATCTCACTTCCATATCTTGTGTCAACCATTTGAATTTCTTCCTTTCATTGTTGTAGTTCTAGAATTTTGCCTCCTCCCTTTTCAGCCAATCCATAACCAATTTGAAATCTCCTTCAATAACCAGTTTTCTATATTCATGTTCTTTGCCTTTGTACCCCATTTATGTCAAATTTTAGTGTGGGCTGATTGACCAACCTGAGCTTGACCCGGGCCCGAGCCAACCCTAGTGTATCAAATATCAGTGCAGGCTATCCCAGGTTGGAAAGGTCAGGCTTGACCTTGTGCTTGGTCAGGGCTTGGGCCTTATGTTCAATTCTTTGGGTTGGGCTAAAACCTTGCCAACCTGCCTGACTTGCTCCCCTAAGACCGGGAAAGAGAATAAATTTCACAAACATCATTGTAGAAGGGGATTCAGGAGTGGCTGTGGGGTGGGTTCAAAGCGAAGAAAGATGTCCTTGGCAGTACAAACACTTATTGAGAGAAACAAAAGAACTCAAAAGGGACAAAGTGGTTGCAATACATTGCGTTTACATATCTGCAAATGAGCAGGCAAAACAAGGGGTAGGAGAGAATCTATTTTGGGAGGATGTCTTATCTATTTTGTTTCTGCTTATTTTCATTAACAAAATTTGTAATGGTACTCTTAAAAAAAGACTATTTTAAGATATATTAAGACCCATAGTAGGAGCTGTATTTTATGCTGTTCCTTTTTCTTGCTCCCATTGGTACTTTTTTCTTTTTTTTTTTTTTACTTTTTTGCTGTGGTGTATTTAATGATCAAAGATGTTCCTTTTCCAGACAACTGCAACCGAAAGTGGTCTTTTTGATCATTTGATAAACATTTGGGAGTTTAATCCAGGACCAGTTCCAGGGACTTGTGATCTTTATTTCTTGGTGGACTTTAAATTCCAGTCACCTCTTTACCGTCAGGTATTGTTCATCTGATTAAGTTTATTTACCTGAACACTGAAATAATAGCTATTATGATGCTGTTAATCTTCTTTCATAGCTTGATTATTGGTAGTATTAGAATTATTGTCTACATATATGGTGGGATGAGGAGACTGTTGTCCTTTGATGCAACTAAAAAAAGGAGGAAAACAAGTAACCTTTTCTCAAAAGAGAAAAAAAAACTTGTGTAGAACCACAATACCACTCATGTAATGTTGTGCAGGTCATGCTATTGGCTGACTGCTATTATGGTCCATAATGGGTTTTTATTTCTTCTTATGGAGGGGAGCTTGAGGTTAAAACTATATTCAAGGCTGTTATAAATGATTTCCACTTTGTTTTCCATAAAGAGCATAACTTAAATTTATTTTTTACCTCTTTTAGGGTATGCACCTTTCCTAGGTCTCAGGCACAGCTCTTTAAGGTGAGTGCCTGGTGTGCCTTGCTGATGCAGGAGCTTAAGAGTCAAGATTGAAATTTTGTGAAATTTTATGTATTTCTGTATTTTTGGGCACCGGGGATTTTTTGCCATTTTACAATTTTTTCTGTAGGGTCCAATAATAAGGTTTGATTGAAAATTTATAGTTTGTTTATGTTTAAGATTTCAGAGTCATTACATAAGTAGGATTAGAGTTATTGAGTCTTCTTTGAATTGAAATAGCATGACAGCTTAGTTTGAGTCCTACTAGGATTATTGAGTCTAACAGTTTTGACTTCTAGGACTATTATAAGTCTAACAGCTTGACTCCTAGAATTATTATGAGTTTAGAGTCTATAAATATGTATGGTCGTTTTACACAAAGAGCAATGAAATTTATTGAGTTTTTTTCAGCTTATGCTAATTATAGTGAGTGATTCCTATACCCTAGAGTGATTCAATGTATTTTCTCTCTTCTTTCTATCCTTATTTTCTTTCTTATTTCTTCAAGAAGCCATTACAACCATCAACAGCCATAAATTTCTGATCAAAGAAGGCCATTCAATATTCTCAAAGGACTAGAATTGAGCTGGTCCTACATTTTACACTTCAGCTCAGGCGTGTGCATTTTGAAAATTTGTGCATTTTTTCTGTTTTTTTATGCCTAGCAGCTGGGCCAGGGGCTCCACCTTCGGACCCTCGACCAAGCCCCTCGAGGCAAGCCAAAACAAGTCTATATTGCGGATTAAAAGATATTTTTAAAATTGTAAAATATTGCTCATTCATTCATCATAATAAAATGTGAAATGTAGAGCTATGTGAGAAAGGAGTGTGAATGTGATTGAGGTGAGTTTTCCACTACTACCATTAATATGTGAAATAAACAATAAGGTTTTAAATGTTGTCTTAGAGAGTGTCCACTACTACAATTAATAAAATGAACAACACAAGTGTTATTCATTTGATTATAAGAACACATAAAACTCAGTATAAGGTTTATTCATTCTTCTGATTAGAAGAATAACATGTTCGTACAGAAGGCAACTCAATGTGTGAGTGTGACTAGGTGCATTTTACTTACAGGCATGAGTGTCCAGATTGAACCTTGGCATAGCAAACCTACTTTTTCTAATGTTAGCCTTATACATGTATTATTACCAACAAGTGGAAGTTATATATAAAATCTGATATTGCAGAAGAAATAAAAAGTCTACCAATTTCTTTTGGATCTTCCTATCCTTGCTGGTGAATTAGCAAGGCCATTGGCTGGTCGAGGAATCAACCTTAATGAGCTGTTAAACCTAGACACAAATGTCTTTGCTTCTGTATTGGATTGCTATCCAATCACAACTTGGTGGTTTCTCTCAATGATCAAAGCATTCCAACCTGATGATGAAGGCCAACTTCAAAACGGGAAAGATTCTCAGTTCTTAAAGTTCCTTTCCCAACTGGACTGGAATAGTTAAAGATTGTCAAAATAAGAGTTGCCCATATGGTATGAAAACACTTCCTAGTTCCCACATATGTTGGACCATATTACTGAGAGAGTAGCCTTCAAAATTGAAGTTTTTCATTCCAAAATATGGTTCCATTCAAACCTGATTCGCCTGTCTTGTGGATTATATTACAAACTACCACATCCCAATACCTAAGGATAGAGTCCATAGATACACCTTTGAATGTTTTGTTGTTTGTTTTTTGGTCAGCATACTTCTTTTGATTCATCTCTAGTAGATTTCTAGGGAACCACTGATGCAGGAGCCAAATAATCAATGCTTTAATTTTCTATTTTTTATGTATTTCTGTATTTTTTTTGAACAGTAAGGGTGTTTTGGTCATTTTAATTTCTTTATGTGGGATCCAATATATTAGTTTAAATTCTACTCATAGTTTAGTTATATTTAAATTTTTAGTCATTGGTTAAGTAGGAGTTATTTAGTTTTCTTTAAATTTCTAGTGATAGTTTAGATTATGCATATAATTAAAGTTGCAAAATGGGCAATGAATTTTGGAGCTTATTTTCTGCTTGCATTGCTTGTGGTGAGTGATTGTCCAAAGCCCTAGAGTGATTATAGGATCCCTAGGAGTGATTCCTAGCTCTCTCTCTCTCTCTCTCATGGTTTTGAGTGCAGCCACCCACACACCCACAGTCATCAAAGACTTGGGAAATTACTATCAAAAGAAAACATTCATCATCAACTAAAGGACTGAAGGTGCCAGCTAGCCTGCTGGTCTCTAGCTTTTCTTAGCGGAGGCCTGGAATTGAGTCCTGCCTTCCTGGATTGTGTGTGGGGGGGGGGGTGGGTATAGGGGTTTGGGGGGGGGCTACCCCTTGTTATATAGCCCATTTGTCTACCAAAAAAATCATCAACTAAAGGACTGAGTTGATTCTGGGTAAGTCTCCTCTCCATTCCCTTCTCAACATCCAGAACACCTTTTCTAGAGAGAAAATTATTCTTTAAAGCTTCCTTATCAAACCTTGGTGTAGATCAGATCTTATTCAGCCGTTCCCCATATCTAAGGCTTTTTTTGCCATTTTTGAGAAATTCCCACTAAAAACCTAGTTCTCTAAAGTTTCTAATTTTGAGAGATATCATCTTTTTATGCCCAACCTTGTAAAACCTCTCCAAATTCAAAACCCTGCTTTGGTTCAAAACCTTCCTCTAAACAACTTAAAGAAATCCCATGCCAATCTTGAGATATTGAAATTTCCTTATTTTCTCTCCAGAGATTTCTGCCTGTGGATTTTTGACATGATAAGTCTTGTTTCCATAATGAAAAGCTTTTTTTTTTTTTTTTTGAAACCCATAATGAAGGGCTGGTGGCATCCATGAAATTCTCATGGTATTCTGTTTTGTATAGAATGTTATTCTTTTCTTTTTGGTTCATGGGCCTACAAAAGGGGGGTAGGTCATCACTCCCCTGATGCTGGTGACAGCGGGATTTGATCTCAAGTCTCTGCCACAACCAGCCAGAGACCTTACCCAATGTTGGTCCCGGCTATCTTTATTATAACACTTGCTAATATTTCACCTTTGAAGAAAAGCATCTGGGAATCTCTGAAATTAAATTTGTATTCATTATCTGGTTCTTTTGCAATAGGTGGCATCTATGTTCTTTAAGGAGGTTGTCTCTCGTCTCGTGAGTTCTTTTACTGATCGCTGCCGTCTAATATATGGACCTGGGGTCCAAGTCCTTGAAAACTCTTATGGAGGACAGAGGGCATAAAAATGGTTTTCATTGAACCTGACATCAGAACCAGAGAATACCGACCTCATCAATTTGCTGCCTTGGACGCATGCTGTGAGGTCATCTAACTCTTTTAGAGGCTCGTACTGCATTGCACTCCAAGAATTGCTGTTTACCTATTTTCTCAAGTTTAGTTTGTAGATAGTGAATTTTGGTGATTACAGTATGAAAGGTTAAAAGGTCCATTTAAAATATTCTGGTTTTACACCTCAACATATATTTTTTGGCTAACGGATTTTCTACCTTGATTTTCTGTAGTGCTTTAGTCCTCTGGTGGGATGTTATTCCTCACGTTATGTAATTGGGCTATTCTTCTACTTATGTAGTAATATTAGTTCCTCTTTCATGTATAATTGTACATCATTATTATAACATTTATCATTACCATCTAGTGATTAATATACCATTGAAATGCCACTCAGAAAGGCCTTGCAATAATGTTCAGATCATGTAGTAGAGTCCTAGCGGCTTCTGGACATAGCACTTTTAGATGTATATCCAAGTTCTCAATCCTTGTTATACTGAGGTTATATCCAAGGGTAAAAAATATCAGTATTATGTATTGTATCAGTAAACTTGAAAATGGATTCATATTTTGGTATGCTTGGAAGTTTGAATATTTGTGGATATGGTGGGAAGATATGAATAGGCTTGAATACATTAAACTTTCACAAATGCAACGAATACATTAATACTAAATCTAAGGTTGAAATTAAGGTATAAATGCATAACAATTTTTTTTTTTTTAAAAACGCATATTTCAATCAATCAAGTTGATACAAAAAATAATGCCGACAAGGCTCAGATACAATTTTTCAAAAGAACAAAATATATAAATGGATGAAAGAGGACAAAGAACTTCTTCAACCAAATAAAGGTGAATTAAAATCACCAATAGAAGTAGACAAGAACATCTCCCAATCCATCACAAATGGGGAACGAATCTGACAATAGAGGTTTCCAAAAGATTGCAAATAGTTGGCAATAGTATAGTTGGAGTAGATCCGCAAAAGACGACAAAGCTCTACACATAACAATCGCTACCAGAGACGATAATTGCCATCCATAACTGCCTTTGTTGTAGAACTGCGAACAGAATTTACCATAAACAATATCTATCGGAGAAACACGAATTGACTCAACCATAGATCGCAAACGTGAAGCTACATCCACTAGTATCGATTGCTCAATAAAGAGTCCAAGAAAAGTAACCCCATGTTAAAACGCCCACAGAAAGAAAAGAAAACACAATGAAGAGGCACAAAGAACAGTGGGAAAGAGAAGAACAAACGACGGGGGAAAGGCGAGGGAAGAACAAACATATGGGAGAAAAAACAGAGGGAAAGGAGAATCAAGATGGGAGAAACCAGAGAACAAAGCTTTGAGAAAACTCAAGAGTAAGCTTCTCTCGAAACACACACACACACAGATGGGAAAAGGAGAAATCCTGAAGGAAGCTACACCAAAAGAAAACCCTAATGATCGCCTCCCTTCCTCAAGCTGTCGTAGATAGCCAAAGTTTCATTTCCTAATTAAATGCATAACAAATGCATACTATAATAGTTAATGCGAAGAAATATGTTACAATCAATATAGTGGGACACGTATCATACACTTTTACTGATGTTGTATCTACTAAGAATCCAAGAGACATAGAATATAAATTTTTATAAATTATTATTTGCATAAAGCCATTAATATATTATTTCTTATTTTAAGCTAAAACATTAATTAATATTTATATAAATATATAATTAATCTAAAAAATATATTGGATTCATTAGAACATAGAAGATCCGAGACAGAAATCATGTGTAGCAATTATATTTTTATTACGAAATCAATTATCTCATATAGTTTTGTATACTAACAAAAAAAATCAATCTTAAATTCTTAAATATTTTATAATTATACTTTTTTGGAAAAAAATAAATATGTTATTAATTATTGTAAATTAAAATATTAATTAATAATTTACAAAATATAATCTTAATTTGAAAATATATTAGGCCTATTAGAATTTCTAAGATGGATATCATATGTAAGTTCATAAATTACTAAAATAATTATTCTGCTTTTAGTATTTTTATTTTTATAAATTGTCAAAATTAAAAATACGTATTTGTTATAAATATGGATTAACGGATTTATAAAAAAATTGCTTTTATTAATGATTTATTTTTTTAAGTTTTTGATTGGACATTCATATATAATATTATTTATTTGAATTACATGTACCCTCAAGTTAAATAAGGCCTATATTATTTAGTGATTTGTAAGACATTGGAAGATGGGTTAGTGATGAACAATCATACATCTTATTTAAGAAGAAACAGGCTTGGGTCTTGCCAATGGCCTTTGAGTAACATTTTAAAAAATGACCCGGAAATGGAACCGTTCTGGGCACTTGTTTCTGGGTCAATGGTCCAATCGTCCGGTTCAAATGGATGGTCCATTCTGACAGCTAAATTAAAAAAATAAAAAAATGGTCAAAAACTGTTGAACAAGTCGACGGTTCGCCGCTTGGGTCAACGGTTTATTAACTTTTTCAACGGTTTTTGACCAGATTTCAGGTTTGGGGTAAAACAGAACTGGTTGCCTGGATGGTTCCTGGGTCGAACGGTCTGACCATCCGGGTCAACGTGGTTTGGAAATGTTGCCTTTGAGGTGATATTTTTTAATCTGTATTTAAAAGTAAAGGACTTGCCAAATAATTTATAAATATTAATTACTGGATTTAATAGATCATTCATTTCATTAATATTTAAAAGGGAAAGACTGAGTTTATTGATCATTTTTTTTCTAATTTTTTATTGTACATTCATATATAAAGTTAATTATTTGAATTGCATGTACCCCCAAGTTAAATAAGGCCTATATTATTTGTAGAAAATTGGAAGATGGTCATCATGGTCTAGCGATGGACAATCATTCCTCCTTTTTTTGAAGACAGAGGTTGAAGTCTTGCCAATAGCTCGTGAGATGTTATTTTTTTAATCTGTATTTAAAAGGAGAGAATAAATCATAATTAATGACATTAATAGTGGTAATTAATGGGTTTAATTTCTTTAAGGTGGAGCTAAGATTTTTAGGGGTAGATTGAATTTTGCTTGTAGATTGATGTGAAGTTCATGGGTAGGATGTAGTTTATAGGGGGGTTACTAAGGGGGCTGCAATTTCAGATTTCTGAGGTGGATTGTAGTCCACTTATCCCTAATATTATAAGGGCCACAATAATGGGGCATAAAAGGTGGGATTTGATGGGTTATGTGGTGCAATTAATAAACACTTAAAATTTGAATTTCACAAAACCATAGGTGATATTTCGAACTTGATGAATTCCAGTTCTGCCGCCATTCGGTCTGATCACATTTTTAGAGAAGTTGGCAGATTTAATGGCAAGCATTAGCCTTGGTTCTGGATTTTCTAATGCTCTTTTTGTGGTTGAAGATTTAGGCTTCAAGATATTTGGGTGCTTTCTCTCGACTCTTTTAGCGTTTTTTTCTTCTATTGGTACAATAGAAAAAGAATTTCAAAATAAATGATTTGTTTTGACTGATATGGAGTATGGACCAATACAAACTGATGTATCGTCCAATACTGTGGATGCAACAATATATACGAGAAAGGTTTTTAAAATCGAACCGGACAACGAATCGATCAGGGGTTTGGTTCTCGGGTCGAATGGTCTGATCATTCAAACTGAATGGATGACTTGTTCTGACAAAAAATTAAAAAAAAATAACGGTTTGACCGCTCAGATCAACGGTTTGCTGACTAAATGAACGGTTTTTGATGAAATAACGGTTCTGAGGTAAAATGGAACCAGTCACCTGACCGATTCCCAGTTTTTTCGGTCCGGTCTGGTTTTGAAAACCATGCATGAGGGTAGTTAATATTTGGCCATTTTGTCCCATGGATATTGATACCTAGAACCTTACTATGGGAGGAATTCGGATTCAGTACTCACACAACTGTTCTCATACGGCCCTTACAGCCTTCTGCAACTGTGAATTGGGAATATGTTTTTATGCATGGGGAGATATTCCTATTGCACAGCTGCAAATGGCTGTAACCTGTAAAGACGGTTTTGTGAGGGCTGAATCCTAATTCTCATGGGAGTGCCAGAAGGGTGGATCGGAAAGATAATTTTAGGAGATGCATCAAAATATGCTTGGGAAATGCGTGGAACCATGGATACGATGGAATCATGGAAAGTTTATAATATATTAGGAAAGCCCGAATAAGTCCTAGAAATGCAACAATGATGCTAAATCTAAGGCTCAAATGATTTCAATTAAGGTATAAAACCGTTTAGTAGCCTGATCTTTGAGTCTAGTGTCACTTTGGTCCCCAAACTTTAAAACACGACAATTCAGTATCCAAGCTTTCAAAGCATGCCAATCCAGTACTTGCCTTTAACTAGCCGTTAAGTGGCATTTGAAAAGACACAAATGCCCTTTTAGTGTCATCTAATTCTTTTCACCAATAATTTAAACGTTGACAAAAATGAACAATCCCATATCCTTGCCTCTTCTATTCAAAAAAGTTGGGGTTACGTCTCAATGGGCATTCTGGTGACCCCAACTTTCTTGAATAAAAGAAGCAAGGATTTAGGAGTGTTCATTTTTTATCAATGTTTGGATGGTTGATAAAGAAAATTAGATGACACTTGAAGGGCATTTGTGTCTTTTCAAATGTTACTTAATGTGAAGAGTGAACTAATGAGAAATAAGGGACTTCTCTCTCCGTGTGGAGAGTTTTTCCTCTCAATGAATTCTTGAGCGATTTTTCCTTTGGATTTTCATTGGTGATCCGTTGTTTGGGTGGCTCCCCTTACAGTCTGTTTGGTTGCTATGACGCGGATGAGAAATATGGAATATTTGGGTTAGATTCTTTGAAACCCGTGTTTGTTTGATGGAATGGTGCAAGAAACGATGGGATATCACTTCTCAAAAATTGGGATGCGGGGTCTCACTAAAATGGTGAGACCTCGGTGAGAAAAGAAAAGCTCGCGACTCAACACCTTGTGACGGCCACCACAACACCAAACTGAACATGCCTCTAAACACCAAATGGTTTCCTAACCATCGGGAACAACACCAGATTGAACTCCCGGCGGCCACTGTGATTCACCCACCATTTCAATTGATGATCAGGTTTCCAACCCCCCAAATGCTTCCCGTTGAACACCATTTTGATGCCAAAACCAACGGTTATGAATGCCATTAACCAATTTCCAACCCCCGAACTGAACATCCTCACATCAGCTCCATGTAGAAACCTAGAGGAGACCAAAACCTGTAGCACAGAGAGAATGTGAGAGAGAGAGAGAATGGGTGGGGAGATCAATAACTTCATCAAGGTATGGATCAATAACTTCACCGGTTTCTGGGTTGACGGTTCAACCATCCGGTCTGAACGGATGGCCTGTTCTGATAAAATAAATTAAAAAATAAACAAAAATAATTAAAATCTAAAAATGGCTAAAATCGTTGAACGGGTCGACGGTTCAACCGCCCAGGTCAATGGTTCGTTGACCGATACAATGGTTTTTTGCCAGGGACCAGGTTTGGGGTAAAACAAAATCGATTGCCTAGGTGATTCCTGGGCCAAATGGTCTGACCGTTCGGGTCAATGGCGGTTCGAAAACCATGCTCTTAATTTTAATGACCAATTAATTATTTTGTTTTTAAATTTAGCTTAGAAAGTAAAAAAAGAAATGAAACACATGTTATTTCGACAGGATGTAATATAACATAGTCCTAAATATTATAGTCTTTCATCGATGTAGATGATTTGGGTTTGATTCTTACAAACACATGTTAGATAGTTTTGTTATGCCCTTAGCTTCAATCAGAATGATGTACATTATGAGTTTATTGTAAATGAATAAAAGTACATATTTGATTCATGTTCCCTTGGTAGGTTTCTGTGTAATACCCTTAAACTGGACACTTAATGAGACTCGTGTTAGTTTAGAATGTTCACAGCCAGTGGGTCGGTCTGGGGAGACCTATCC
>NW_010729119.1:2060709-2078563 GCF_000365185.1 Nelumbo nucifera | reverse complement strand
GCAGCAGTTTGGAAGGCTAAGTGAGCACACAACCTTAATGGGCCTAAAGCCCATTTCGAACTGGGCTGATTTGATCAGTTTAAATGAGGGGCGGATCTGGGATTAAATCGGTTGATAGGATTGGGCCTTGACCCTATCCACTCAGAGAGTCCAAGATCTAAATGAGATTTAGATCTAGGAGCCTCCTAATACGATTAGGAGATGACTGATCTAATCTACAAATAAGATAAGGGTTTATCCTTATCACCTAAAGGAATGTCTGATCCAAATATAATTTGGATCAACAACTCCTAATTGGATTAGGGACTAATCCTTTAGGGTTACAAGAGAAGGAAGGGGCGGTAGCCTTTAGACACAACACCAAGATCTCTAGTCTTCAGAGCTGAAATAACAGAAGAAAGATTTCTGCAATCTCTGCGAATTTCTTTCTTGCCGCCTCCTTCCTACCGCCGCTAGACCTCCAGTTCGATTTCCAACTTTGTAGGAGAAAACAAGACTCGATCTTGATATCAGCCCTTTGTGAAAGGACTGATTGGAAGCAGTGCTCATGTGCCATCCAGCTATTCTTACGAAGGATTAGGTCTTGAAGAACACTGCTGATTCTGCTCCATCCTGCACTGCGCCATTTTCAGTGGGAGTAGTCTTTGGATCATTCCTTGGGCGTGAACACCTCCGTTGAGAGATAATATTTCTCTGTATTAGGTATACCTCTCTCCTACTCCTTTTTGGTTCATATCTGGTTCAGTTTATGGTTCAAGATTGATCCTTAAAAATATGATTTTCTAAATGGGGAATGCGATTCCCAGTTGAAGGGAGAGAAATTTTTGAAATTCGCCCTCCTTATTCCGCAAGATTTGGGCGTTCATACGATGGATCTCTCATCCCTTCAGATTTGGGTTTGATTCTTACAAATTGCATGTAACTTTTATAGCATGGTGTCTTCTTATTTTTCTTCTTTTTTTTTTACGCCAAAAAGCAACATCAAAGAGTACAATGTTGAAGACATAAAACCTTGGTTAAGAAAATATAGAGAAGAAACAAGCATGATACATCATTAAAATTGGTCTGAAAAACATCACCTAACCCAGTTGCAGCACTGAAAAATGCAATCCTCACCAAAGCATCTCATATTGGTATTTTGAACCCCATGCTTGATTTTTTAGGGTCCGTTTAGTTTTCTAGAATAGGTGCTTGGAATCGGATTCCCATTCTAGAGTATGTCAAGAAGTAAAGAACTGATAAAAAATCCCAAACCTTAATATTAATAAAATAATAAAATATTAGTAAATTATTAATTAGCAAAATATTAGTAAAATAGTTATAAAATAATAATACAATAATTGTGTTTCATCCTTGAAGAATGTTAGAATGAACAAAGATAAAAGGGAAGGGCTCTCTTGATTTCCTCCAACCCTAAACTAGAAAATAGAATAGATGGTCAAAATGACCCTTAAATTTTCAAGGTAATGCTTGTCAGTTGTCATATTGGAAAAAAAATACGAAGGTATAAGAGGTTTGGTTACCTCATTATTTCAGTCTTAGATTTTAAGTCTTGGAACATGGGTGTCATCGTTTTACCCGTTACTCATTTCCAAAAATAAATAAATAAACTTGCCCTCTACTATTTTTTTTGAATTAAGTCAATTATGAAAATGTTTAAAATTTTCATTACTATACAGATTTTTTTCAGACCCCGCCGATGTAGGCAATTGCCCTACATTGACATATACATTGATCTGCCAATGAGAACTGGTGATGTGGTGTCCAAGATTTCTTGTATGAGACACATGCATGGTGGTGGAGAGGATGGAGATAATTCAGTGGAGGAAGTAGCATCAAAAGTATCCTCACAAGAAGGGAAAAGTGGTGGTGAAGAATGCTGTGAGAATGATGAAGTAATGTTTTGAGGATAATTGGCAGGTGCCATTGGTGCTGTTAGTGACGATGATGAAAGAAGAATTGGAGCCAGTGCATGAATGATCACAGCCAATGGCTGGATGGAGACATCTATACCCTTTATGAGAAGAATTGTAGCCATTAAAGATGCATTGTAGAGACCGGTGACGATTGTATGTTCTCAAAAGTGGATAAATTGTGCAATCAAACACTTTGAGAAAGAAAAGACTTAATTTTGTAAGAGAAAGGTAACTCAAGAAAATTTGAGAAAAAGCATAAAAAGTATCAGATTTATATCTTAGAAGAAAATCCATGAAAATTTACTATAATCATCAAGAAAATTGACATAATATTTGTAATCTTTACTATAATCACCAAGTATTCTAGTATTATGAATAAGGTCAAGAATATTGTGACTTTAATGTGAAGTAAACCTTTGAAAAGAAACTTTATATGTTGTTTTCCCACCAAATAGTCAAGGTAGGTTTTCAGATGCATATCTTTGGCCGCAATAGACAAAACTTCTATACTTGCAAGGGTCTCGAGTCCCTTCTTGTTTATGTGGTTAAGTCTCTTGTGCTATAACTCAATGGAGGGATTTTCAATAACATTTACTTCTCCATTACAGATAGTTTCTTGCATGACATAGAGAGTAATTCAATTTTACACCTCTAGCCAATACAAGAGTGCCATTGGTGATCTTTCACTTCACCAAAACGTCTAAAGTGTACAACATCATCTAAGTAGCTAGTGGAGATAAGTTTGAGACAGATTTCTAGAGTGTTTCTAGCATTCTTCAGAAGTAGCAGACAAAGATTGGTCTTCAAACAAACCTCCCCCATCTTGGCAACATCACCAGAGCCAAAGTCACTGCTAGTATATGATGAGAAGAAATCTCGTTGAGAAGCGACATGGAACGAAGCACCTGAATCTATCACCCAATTGGAGTCTTGGCATGCAAGGTTTATGGCTCCATCACCATAGATGATAACAACCTTGCCATCAATTGCAATAGTCGCAATGTCCTTTTCTTCCCTTTTGTCTTCACCTCTTCATCTAGATTTCTTCTTCTTGAGATTTCTACATTCTTTCTTGATGTGGATAGGTTTGCCAAAGTGGTAAAGTTTTATTCGTTTCCTTGATTTTGACCTTCCTCTAGACTTATCTTTGTCATTGCCTTAGAGGGTTTTCTGGTTTTGCTCCTACCTCATTTATTAACAATCAGAGCTTCATATTGAGTGAAGGTTCCATTCTCCTTTCTCCTTGTATCCTCATTAAGAATGTTGTCCTTCACAATGTTCAAAGTTAGTACACCATTTGGAGCTGAGTTGCTGAGTGAGATCACCAAGGTATCAGGGAGAACTTAGAGGAACCTGTGCCTGAACCTCGTCATCAAACAAAATCTTCATGCTAGACAACTTATTTAAGACTTCTTAGAACCTGCTCAAGTGTTCTACAACATCGCTCTCATCCTTGTGCTTTTTACAAGCTTTTTTGATCATGAAAGCCTTGTTCTGCAAGGCCTTATTCTCATATAGGCTCTCCAACCTCTACTAGAGCTTGTTGTTAGACAGTATATGCCCTTAGCTCCAATCAGGATGATGTACATTATGACATTTAATGAATAAAGTACATATTTAATTCATGTTAACATGGCGCGTTTCTGTGTAATACCCTTAAACTGGACACATATGAGACTTGTGTTAGTTTAGAATCTTCACAGCCATTGGATAGATCTAGGGAGATTTATCCTACCAAGGTTGATATTGATGTGCCGCCAAGTTGGTTAGGGTGGTTTGTCTCAGATACCATGGTGAGACCTGAGGTACATGTAGTGTGGGTTTTCTTGAAACCCTGAATCGGACCAGAATTCCAGTATTGCCCTGGACCTTGGATATAGATGGGCAAACCTGGAATGTTACACCTAACCCCTAGACTCGATTATGATACTACACTAGGTGTCGGATTGGACTGTCTTTGATATGTCAATTAGTGAGATCCTTAGAGGGGGTCAAAACCTGGGTATGTTGGGACAGTCCGAGAAATCATTTGGGTGGGTGATCATAGTGACAGGTTCAGCCCCTTTGTCAGACAAAGTGAATGATCGGGGATGCACTCTCTCTGATGGAAACCTAAACTGCCGACAGTATATATATATAAGTGAATGATTGGGGATGCACTCTCTTTGATGGAAACCTAAACTGCCGATAGTTGATTTCAACCGTTGAAATTTGTTTTGCAATATATATATATATTATGGTTTCCAAATGCTTGCAAAAGGTTTCAATTCTCGGGCTCCATGTGAGTAGAGAGTGCAACACTATATCTTGCAGCCGAGGGAGAGGTCCTCTCTTGTCGGGCAGTGTTTGATCATTATGGGCTGAGAGGTTAAGTGTAAGACCATTGAGGGTAATACCTGATGGGCTAATCTTGCATCTGCCTACAGTTTTTGGGTAAATATAAAGTGGCTTGACCTAGCGACCATTTAGTGTAAATGTTGGGCCCATTAGGAGCCCATGGTAATGGACTCAGGGGTTCACTGTCTCCTACAGTGAATTCGGCCAGGCCTTGTAACAGAGGATGGGCTGAACCCATGTGGCTGACGTGTAGATCAATGTTTGGGTCCCATGCCATACAAGGATATCCAACTGGGCAGTAGTTTGGAGGGTAAGTGAGCAGATGGACTTAATGGGTCTAAAGCCCAATTCAAACTGGCTTAATGAGATTAATTAAAAGGGGGCAGTTCTGGGATTTAGATCTGCAGATAGGATAAAGGATTGTCCCTATCCACTTAGAGAGTCCAGATCCAAATAAAGATTTGGATTAGGAAACTCCTAATTAGATTAGGAGGGTTGATCTTTATCTGCAGATAAGATAAGAGATTATCCTTATCTCTTAAAGAGAGTCCAGATCCAAATACAAGATTTTGATTAGGAAACTCATAATGGGATTAGAAGATGCTCTCTTTAAAAGCTATAAATAGAGGAGCAGGGAGAACCTCCAATATACAATTCTTAGTTCAGAGATTTCAAAGAGAGAAGAACTTGCAGTTTGACTGCTCTTGTCTACTGCTCTTGCCGCCATACCAGTTTGATGTCCACCTGTGGGAGCGATCATGAAGTGTTCTTGATATTAACTTTTGGTAGAAAAGGTAATCAGAAGTCATGCTCACTAGCCCTCCATCAGATTCTTGCTGAAGAACCACCCTGCTGATTCTGCTTTATCCTACATCGTGTCATCTTCGGTGGAAGCAGTCTTTGGATCTTTCCTTGGGCGTGAACACCTTGATTGGAGGTTATTACTACCTCGTATCAAGAATATCCCTTCACTCCCTTTTGGTTTCAGATCTGGTCTGGTTTAGGTTCTTGATTGATCATTGAAAATGTAGTTTTCTAAAATAGGGAGTGTGATTCCCACATGGGAGAGAAATTTTTTTTGAAATTTCGCCCAACCTACCTGCATGGTTCGGCCATCCATATGATGGATCTCTTATCCCTTCAGTGGTATCAGAGTCAGGTTCAAATCTTGAACCAAAATTAACCAGATCTGGAACTGCGCAAATGGGCAGAAGGCGTTCTACCTGATTTGCGCAGATTAGCAATTTTCTAGGAAATCGGTTCCCTAATTTTGGGCGATTGATCTGAAATTAAATATTTATGAATCTGAATTATATTTAGAATTGTTTTGCATATTTTTCTTGATTTTTGGGTTGTTCGTACGGTGGAGATCGAAATCTTTAATGGTGCAAGAAATCTGCGTTTTTGCTGTTCTTTTACATTCTTGGTCTGTAAATATATATATTTTTTTAATTTTTAGACAGAATATATAGGAATTCAATTTTAATGTAATATTAATAGAAATTAGTTTTTCTATTTTATTTCATTCGAAATTGAAGCAGAAAGCGCAAGGAGGAGAATTTCGCAGATTAGGGTTTGGTCATCTGCGATTTGAAGTTTTGGAAACCGCATCCTGCGATCTAACTTTTGTTTTGCAGGGTATCAGTCCTATGAACAGCCCTCCTTTTGATTCTTGAATGTCTTATATCAGTAATTCAATTTTAGATCATGTTCTTGAATTAAATCTTGAATTAAAAATCAAACTCTAGAGCCATTCGAACCAGATTGGACCAAACTGGTTGGACCGAATCTAGGGTTCGATGGGGGCTGTTCTCAGCCCTAATTTTTCACTCATGGGTCCAGGAGTTGATGGTTAATTATAAGATGCAATTCAGTCGATACCTGTAAAACCCAATTTTAATGTGTTAAAACTGCTTTAGCCCAATTTCAGCATAAAAGCTATATGGGCCGAACTGTTTTTTGCAATTCAGCCCATATACCTAGATAATATTAATCAGTAATATTATGGATACTTATGGGCTTTAATTATGGGTTTTACAGTTATTAATTGATTGGATCAATTATGTTGTTTCTGCATGTGATGTTTGGATGTGTGATGTGCAACGTTCATGGGCCATAAGTACGTGGCCCATGTTGATACGATAGTAGCTCTTGCGCACACCATGGCTGAATGCACATCATTGCCATGGTGTCCTTAAGATTATTGGATGATCTCCCTTCATGGTGGGCCCCACTCTAGTTTCCTCCCTAAGAGGAACCGTGTGGAACCCTAGCCGTTTAGGACCCATCTAAATCTGGCTTTATGAAAGTCAGTGGGAGCCACTTTGGTTTGACCTAAATTAAACTAGGGCATAACATTTCGTTACCTCCACTGAAATCTGAGTGCATGTGATAGGGAGAGTCATATGATGAACTTTCTAAAGGTCTTCCATCATTAGCATGAAGATGGGTCCTTCAGTAATGAGGAAACACACCATAAAATTGGACTATCCATTTGCTGCTGGATCTGTTGGATTGTTTCATAAGATGATAGGGGCGTCATAGACCGATGTGGGAGGGGCCTATCCTAAAATGGAAGACTTTCTCACGGTACCTTGGCATTCACGAATATGATGAGTGAGCACTCATTGGATAGAAATGTTTAACCTAAAATGGTAATGAACCTTGTCTGACAGAGGCCAAATGGAAAACTCATAAGATGAGAGGATATGATCTTTCACAGAAAGGTGGTGGGGTTATGCTGCTGAAACAGTTGGCTTTGTGCACCCTATGTGATTTCCAACATTTCCAGAGACATAATTCGCAGTCTCCGTCACTGAGATAGGAGGGAAATCTCGGAGATGAATAAATGGAAATGGAACATAGATTAAAAGCCATATCTATGTAGATAACATGAATCAAATAAGGTTGTGGACTAATATTTGTCTTTTATCAGAAATGGCAAACGAACAATTCGCTAAATTCTTGGACGACAACAAACTTGAGGGCCCAAACTACGCTGATTGGTATCATAACCTTATGCTGGTCATGACGTCCGAAAAATTGGACAAAGTAGCTAAAACCTTATGGGGTGAGGGTTGGCACATAGACTCAAGGCTTCAAGGTTGCCAATCTTCACAAGAAGCATTGCACTATCAAGATCACTTATGATTATTGGGAATGCTTTGTTTTGTTTTTTGTTTATTTTATGTTATCCCTTCATTAGGCTAGCCCATTTAGCTTATACTTGACTAATCCTCCCCCCTACATAAAGGTGATATGTTTGTTTACAATAAACTCTCAAGGTTTTCCACCTTTACCCCTTTACATGATCGATTAGAACTCCCAACCATTCCCCTATTACAACAATTTTAACCTACAATCTCTGAGAATAAGGAGGCTGAAACCCACTCTAAGGATTTCCCAAGATTAGACATTCTTCTTATAGGCTTAATCCTATGATCCCCAAACTCAAGAAGGTGCTGGAATTCTTCAAAATACTTCAAAACAACATGTTATAACTCCTAATTAGGCTTTAGGGAGAGTAAGTAACCTTGCTGAATTTAGTTATATCTTAGTGACTTATTCATAGGGAGAAAACCAGATTAAATTTATAACCCCTATCTATAATGTTTTATTTTGTTGGTCCTATACACATGTTTTGGGAAGATCTAACAACCAACATATTTATTAATCCTTTTCCCTTGGTGACTATGCTAACCCTACATCATCCTAACCTACCCAACCTTATCTAGTGAGTCTCATCCGACTTTTTGCTTCTTTCTTGTTATTTATTCATTTATTGTTTTTTTACATGCTAAGTATCATACCTCCTATTCCTGTAAGAATCATGGGTTCTCAATTCAAATTTGGGTTCCAAGCTACATCATACTTGTATAACATTGAGACATCAATATTTCAGCATATGCATTGTTTGGATTATTTTCTCATATCAAAATAAAAGCAAGCTTATCACATTGGGTCAAAAACTCAAAGGCTTCAATTCTAGTACATTGAATCTCTTTCTTGAAACATGCATCAACATCTAACACTTATCCCAAAGACATGATCCTAAGCATGACTCTACAATTCAAGAGAACATCATCTTCAATCATTTGGAAGTGGACAAATCATGGAAAAAAAAGGCTATGCTCTTAGAAAAGTTTGCAAGGGGACTCAGACCTCTTACTTAAATTCCAAGATGTTTGTGATGGGAAGCAAGTTAAGAAGTCCAAAACCACCCAATCAAGATCCATGATCATGCTTACATTATTACTTTGGGAGCATGAATTTACAAATAAGGTGATCGACCACACCAACTGGTGATTTCGTAACTTAAAATGCACAAGTATGAGCCCCATTAAAAGAGAAAGGTGAGTAACACGCATAATGGCTAAGTAGTGAAACTCTAGGGGGGGGGGGTAGATGGTTAGGAACACATATTCCCACCCTTCATGCTAATAACCCTTTAATGGTTTTAAAAGGCAAGATATTGGTCTAGCAAGCATGCAAAAGACAACCTTAACCCTAAAAAATTACTAAATTATTATTAGTAAAAACTCGTTACACTAAAACCTTCTTAACCTAGATCATTTATAGTCATGGATCAAACATTGAGTGCAAGTAACCACTTTGTTAATAGCCCAAAAAGCCACACCATAGACAACTCTAATCTAATTCCATTAGTGCACTCGCATGAGAAATATGTGAGGAAAAACAATATTTAAGCAATAGGGATGAGTGATGTGCAATTCAGGTCAACAATTCCACCAAAAAATAGAGACATCAACTCAGATTGGCTGTTAACAACATGAACAAATGAAATAAATCTTTCTCCAATCACTAGAAAACACCCAAACAAGCAAGCCTACAAACCCAATAAACAAAGAGGGACATGGTAATAGGACTCAATTTTGCCACTTGTTGATAGCCCAAAACATATCATATTTCCCCCTCTCTGTTGGATCTGCAAGATTCCTACTATCTTGTAGTCAGAATTTTTTTTTATTTATTATTTTTTTATGCAAGATGAGAGAGTGTAGGAGGGAGGAGGGTGCATACTTCAGCCATTGAGAAGGGTAGCCTATGACACCTCTCAAGTGTGGAATTCCACTAGTTATGTAGTCCAAAAGGAAATAAACACAAGATACAAACTGTGAGAAAATGTACTAGCTAGTTCAATCAAAGAAAAAACAACATAATTAGCTCAAACAAATAAACACGTTAAATATAATCTAAAGGAAAAATCTCCAAGAAAGAAAAGAGAACCTAATGTCAGCTTAAGTGATTAATCAATCTCAAAATGCCCTAAGATTCTCATTGATGAAGAATCTCTTAAAAAGTGGCAATATTCTTTCCTCATTCAAAAGGTGAGGATGAGAATGTCATTAACATATCATTCCTCCCTAGTAGAATCTCCAATCTGTGACCCAAACTTAGCTTAAGTGATTAATCAATCTCAAAAAGCCTGAGACTCATTGATGAAGAATTTCCTAAAATGTGGCAATATTCTTTCCTCCATTTGAAAGGAAAGGATGAGAATGGCATTAGCATGCCATCCCTCCCTAGTGGAGTCACCAATCTATAAAGATCCCAATGAATTTGGGGTTCCACTTCCATGGCAATATAATATGTAGGAGCAGCCACCTAATGAGGTCTAACAAAAGAGAGTGATGGGCCTCCCTTGTTAGCAATAATACAAAATATGATTTGAAAGCCAACATTAGGCAAGATTCTAGGCAATCAAGGGAGGGAGGGAGAAAGTGTTAGGCACCCCTGTCCCATTCTTGCACTTTGAATTTCCAAAAAGATATAAAAAAAAACATGCAAGAATGTTCATCTGAATCTAATGGGGGTTGTATTATAAGGGGGATATTTTCTCATGAGAGTCCATGCCTTCCTCTTTTTTTTTCCGAGCATAGGAGACTCTTAGAGGAGGAAATGGACAGTTGATATACAACCACCCCCTTTATCTAAAAACTTTCATGCTCCTACTCAAGAAGTGGGTTAGAGAGGTGATCAAGCAAAAATTGGGTGCTGACACCACTAATTGCTCTTGCATCTTCCACAACTCTTGGCTCAACCAAAGCAACTATTGCAGCTTAATGAACTCTTTTTTTATTCTCAACAAAGGTCAATTGTTGTCTCTTCATTCCCTTCTCCTCCTACTCCTTCCTTTTCCTTTTCTTATTCTCTCCAATCTACAATTGAACCTCACAATAGTCACTGCATCTTTTTCTCTCTTTTAATTTACTTTCTTCTTTGCTTCTCTTTTGTTTAGTTCTTTTTTCTCATTCTTTCCTAATTGTATTTTTAGTAGTAAAACCTTAAGAATAGCCACCTCACCCACTCTCTTTTCGCCTCTTGTTATTTCATTTTCTCTTCTTCTAGTGTCTCTTTCTCTATCATTTTTCCCTCCCTTATTTCTTCTTTTATTTATCTTTTCCTCCTCCTCCTCCTCCTCCTCCTTCTTCTTCTTCTTCTTTTCCTCTTTCTTTCTTTTCTCATTTATGTTGTTATAGATATTCAACACTATCCCTATTTCCTTTCTTCATTCTCATCTTCCTTTTCCTTCTCTTTTTCCTTCTTTTTCCTCCCTTTTCTTTCCTTACTATTACAACCAACCTACGAACACAATCTACTCAACTTTTCTCTCCCCATTTATTGTGTTGATTTAATTGATGATTTTCGTTCGTATCCCACTCTGTTATCTCTGTATAACAACTTCTTCTTTCAGTAATTCCATCATCTTCACTTCACAACATATGTAACCACATGAAACTTTGGAATGAACTTGTTGTAGTTGAATCAAAAGATGTTATAGGTCACTAGCTCAAAGGATTGAGTATTAAGTTCTGGTCAACATTCCAGAAAACACATCACAATTGAATAGGAAAATAATTTTTGGGACTTCGAAAAAGGTATATCTCCTCTTAGGTTTTAGATTAGTTCCTTTATCTATTCAATAAGTTGGTCAATGCCATCAAGTCCTTAAGAATCTTGTGAAAACCAAAAATACCTGCATAACGATCTTACCATCAATAATTTGCATTTTATTGTATGCCTTCATCTTTCTTTAATTTAAAAAAAAAGGCAATCCTCTTGTTTCTTATTTCTACATATATTTCACACCTATATTCTTGTATGAGCTTAGCATAGTTCCTTTTCAAAATTTTATATTTTTTAAGAGTGACTTGCATTAGTTTAGAGTTTTGGTTACTTATTTGCGATGTTTTGTCTCTATTGGCATTGCATCCTTTCACATTCATCCCATTAATCTTTTATTAATATCCTATCATCATAGTTACCAATGTTGAACTTTCTACTAGGATAAGAGCCTTGCCCAAGAGCCAAAAGCTTTAACCAAACTCAAGAAGAAACAAATACAATTTTTGAAGAGAATATATAAATCCTTAGTTTAGATATAAATGCCCTTAAAGATTCTATGACCAAATTAGTGAAACATATATTTATCTCCATGGGTAAGTGTCCTAGTGAAGACACAAAGAATGATCCCCAAGAGTCTACCATATGGCATAATTATTGAAACGATCAACCCCTAGATTCTAGTGCTCAATAACCAAACATTCTTCCCTCCATCAACTGTGAATGAATATGAACAAGGAAAGTCAAGTTCCAAACTTGGCACATACTCAGATGCAATCACATAGGGTGTTAGGTAGTGGTTACCATACCAACAACCCGAAAGAATTAGATGATGTGGATGAATTTCTAGAGAGTTACTTTGAGGATCATCCTAGACATAGTTAGTACCACAATAGACATCAAGATAGATTTCCCGTATGTCATAATTTGCCAGATTCAAGATGATCAAAGAGATTTCTCAAAAGATGGTGAAATCACAAAGAAGGTCAAAGTGGATGTTTGTAGTTATGAGAGTAGGTTAGATCCTACTATCCTAGTGCTTTCCTAGATTAGTTATTAAGTATGGAAGATTACTTTGATTGGTATAAAATGTTTGATACTCAATGTCTTCACTTTAAGATAAAGCTAATAGGGTCTACGAAGCATTATTGGCAAGGGGTCCAATGAGACATTGAGTGTATAGGTGAGGCACCCCTCACTTTGTGGGCTGAAATAAAAGCTAAATTAAAGGAAAACTATCTTCCCACATATTATAAAAGACAATTATTAGAGAATGGATGAACTTGAAACAACGATCGTTAACTATAACTGGTTACCTTAACCAATTTAAGGATTTGTCTATGAAATGTTATATAAGGGAAGAATAATGGGTAACTCTCACCAAGTTCATTAATGGTTTAAGACCTTAACTAAAAAGGGAATTGAATCTACATTCTCTTGACACTATATAAGATGCTTACCATAAGGCCTTAGAGCTTAAAATCCATGTGCAAATAAGTATCTTTTAAAAGGACCAATAGGCCTAACAGCCAAAACCAAAGATGTCTAGTGGTAGTAACGATCCTATTCAAAGAACCAAAACTAACACTACTACTAGTTTACAACAAAGGGTTTGACATTCAATGTTTTAGTTGTCAAGGTAAAGGACATATTGCTTCATGTTTCCAAATTGAACTTTAACCATAGGCACAGATGAAGAAGAGTCTTTCGAGGGTGAAGATGTTGATCAAGGTTGTGTTGATGATCATCTCCTTCGTGTTATGAGGTGTATTCTATGCACTCCTATTGAGACAAATGACTAGAGGCACACTAGCATTTCTCAAGCCTGTTTTAAATGTGGGGATGTTGTGTGAAAAGTCATCATTGATGGGGATAGTTCCATGAATGTCGTATCCAAATCTTCCATATTAAGAGTGGATCTCAAACCTGAACCGCACCTACAACCATATAGAGTAACTTGGGTAGATAATACTTGTTCACCCATGACTGAGAGGTGTTTGCTTCTTATCCAAATGGTGATTATTCAGATAAGGTCTAGTGTGATGTTCTACCTATGGATGTTGCTCATGTCTTGTTGGGGTGTCCATGGTCATATGATATGAATATTACCCATTATGGTCAATCAAATATATACACCATTAAGCACAATGGGAAATCTTACCTTGTGAAACCAGCCAAACCACCTAAGAAGGATAGATTCAAAAAGGTTTTCATGATTGACCCTCCAGAGAGGAAACCTTTGCACATTGTAACTCAAAATGAATTTGAAAGGGAAGGCAAAGAGTTAGGTGTAGTTTCATTTGTTGTAGTCAAATTGTTTTTTGGGGAAATTGTTAGGCTCCATGGTTTGTCTACTTCAATTGTGTCAGATAGAGATGTTAGGTTTGGAAAACATTGTGGAAACTCTTGGGGACCAAGTTGAAATTCTCAACCACTTTTCACCCATAGGCTGATGGTCATACTGAGGTTGTTAACCGAAGCATAGAAGATTTACTTAGATGTTTAGTTGGTGAGTACTTAGGTAGCTAGAACTTGATGCCCATTGTAGAATTTTCTTATAATAATTCAGTCATTCGATCAACCGGAAAAACACATTTTAAGATTGTCCATGGCTTTACCTCTCGTATATTTATTGACCTTGTTCCCTTACCTCTTGATGCTCATCCAATCTTCTACTTTTGCTAATTATTTTTCCAACATATCTATGATTTTCATAGTAGTATAAGATGAAAAATTGCTTTGAGTAATGCAAGCCATAGACTTACTACAAATGCACATCGCAAAAATCAAGAATTCAATGAAGGAGATTATGTCATGGTTTGTGTGTCTTGAGTGTTATCCAAAGTACTCTTGTAAAAAGTTATATGCCCAAGCCAATGGCCCATTTCACATTATCCGAAAGATAGGACCTAATGTATATGAACTTGATTTACCTTCGAACATGGTAATTAGCTCAACTTTTAATGTGGAAAATTTGTTTCCTTATCGAGGCACCTTGGAGCCTCCTATTCTAACTATAGGTGTTCTCATAACTTTAATGCTTCACCTTCACTACTCATACCCACTCTTCCTTGAGTTCAGTCTTCACATGCTGAACAAACTAAGAATATCCTCTAAGGGGAAATTGTCACTTACAAACTCGGTGATTTTCAACATTTTCCTGTGAAATGGAAAGGGTGCCCTAACACTGCTACTACTTAGATTTCAAAAAAGAAACTTTGTCACCTAGACCCAGATCTCTTGGTGCAGTATTGATGATGCGCGATCTGATGCTCCCTGCTGGCGGACTGCTCGGGCGCCAAACTGAGTAGGTCGCTTAGTTGAGTTGCAAGAAGAGAGAGATCAGAGTGTTTGGGATGCTTTCCCGATGTGGGCACTCCGATGCTTAAGTCAGCGATGAGTGTATTGAAAGCTAGAAACAGAGAGAGCTAGAGCACTATGAGAGCTAAATCATGCATACCTCATTAGGTTGGAAGTGAGACCTTTATATAGGCATTGTTTGGCTTGAGCTTCACGTACCATGTCTGAGATCTCCGAGAAGACGTGGTTGACCAGTTCGAAGTCCTCAGAGGTAGTTTCACATGCAGACTAGGCTTTTGTGCCTTCCTTCGAAACACTCGGTGTGGGAGTTGACTTTCGGAGGACCCGGGAATGATAGAACGTATGCAGAGGAGGTCGACGAGCACATCTCGCAGGTCATCACCTGGACCTCGGTCAAGTCGGTAAGTCCTTGAGGGAGGTCACTCCTAACGCCGAGGTCCCTTGGAACGGTACTAATGAGGTACCATAGGTTGGAAAGTCCTCGAGGGAGGTCACTTCTCATGTCAAGGTCCTTTGGACTGGTAACAACAAGGTACCATAGATCAGCCTTGGACGAGATGCTGCTAGCTGCCCTACCGAGGTGCCCGAGCTGTGTATGAGGTGCCTTGGACTGATTCCAGGGTGCGTCTCCTTGACTTGGCGAAATATGTGACTATCCATGTGGCACTGAGGTAGCAAGCGGTGAAGACAGATGTGACGTGTCTCTAGGTTAGTGGAAGGCCAAATCACCCCTCATCAATTGCCCCCAACATTGGAGCCGATGCCAATTCGGCCAAGGGTGTAGCTTGTATAAAGATGAGGCCCAAGGTGACTTGCTCTATACGTCGATCGAGTCATTCTACATGGGTTGGTCGACTTGTTAGGCTATTATTGGTGCGAAGTCAACATTTCCAATCTAAAAGTAGCGCACACACTTGAAATTGGGTATGGCTTTTCAAAATTCAAAATATGGTGCGCTTTCAAAATTTGAACTATGGCGTGTGCGCTCTTCAATATTTCGAACATGGGCTTCTTCCTGAACCATTGGATTGGGCAAATCTGGTCCGTCGATGGTCTACACTTCTATCTGTAAATTGGAGGGACACTCAAGGGCCCCATTTTGTTATCCGATTTTGGACTTACGTTAGGGCGAAGATTGGTGAAGCTTTGATGATCTCCAGCTCGACGGTGGTAGTTTCCAGTGACCTGTCTTTTTCCTCCTCTCATCGGTGAGTATCTATTTCCTCTTAGTCATGTCTAGCTAGTCGGAGAGGAAGTGCTACCCGGATGCTTGGGCCGAGGGGGGTCCTCGGCTAAAAAGCGAAGAGGTTACTATAGAGGGGCCTCGACCTCTCAACAAGCCTCATCTAGAATAGGTTTCGGGCCCTCCGAGCTGTCTGATGAGGAGATTGTGGATCTAATTACCACCTATCAGATCCCTAATAACATGAACTATACCCAGCTTGAGGACAGACAATATCCGTGGAGCCATGGACGGACCAAGGTTTGTGTCTTCAAGGAAGCCCTTGTTGTTAGTCTCTACTTTCCCCTTCATCCATTTATTTGTGAAATCCTCAGACACTACAGTTTGGCACTGGGTCAACAGCACCTGAACTCAATTAGGACCATTGTAGGCACCACTTCTCTTAGCTATCACCTCGATTTCCCCTTAGATATAGATGTCTTCTTGGGGCTATGCAGTATAAAGAAGGTTCCCAATGAGCCCTACAGTTTCAACATCAGCTACCAATCTAGGTTTAAGCTTTTGGGTGGTTTTCCATCCAAAATTGTGAACTGGAAGACAAAGTTCTTCTTTCTGAGCTATGAGGAAGGCTGGCCAATGTTGATGACTTGGAGGGCCGAGCCAAGAAGATACGAAGTCGAGTTCAATGAGGAGTTGCTGAATGACCTTAGACTCCTCGTTGAACATCGCTCCTTAGTTGACGAGTTCCTAGCCGAATCGATACTCATCAAGGCCGGCCTTAGCTCTATAGGTAGGCCGCACTATTCTTATTACCTTCAAATTTTGTTTCTTACCCTTTGTTCCTCAGTTGGTTTTTTTTATTTGATCGTAGAGGAGGGTGGTTGGTGAGTCAAGCCATGCGGTCAAAGAGAGGCCTGAAGAAGGTCACCATGCTACAATTGACCTGGAGGAGGGCAGCGACCCAATTCAGACCAACCTTCCTCACGTCGCTCTAGTACCATGGGCAAGTGTGTCCCACTTCAATGAGGTAACAACACCTTACAGCCTAGAGATCCCTCCATTCGTTCCACGGGTCAATTGCTTGACCACCGATCAGATTCATGACTCGCACGTGGCACTTTGTATGGAAGGGGCATTCTCCTTCCTAAAGATGTTTGCGTGTATCATGAGCTTGATCCCTTTGAATTCAGTGCACGAATCATCCGGAATTTCATGCAGGTATACATCCTTGAGAAAAACTTGCTTCATTGTTTTATTTATCCCTTGCCAAGCTATTTTTATATCCACAGATCAACTCGTTAGGTCAAGTCAAGCTAGATCAAGTCACTACCTCAAAGCGTGAGTCTTGTGAGATGAGGGCCTATATAGGGACCCTCCAATCTCATCTAGAAGCAGCCTGTCTCAACGTCGGGGAGGACCGGCAGCGATTTTGTTCCCTTAGCGTGAATATGAACCATGAGCTAGAAGAAGCTAGGGGGACTATTGTTAGTCTGAACTGCGAGCTCTAGGAATAGTGGGCCAGACACTCTAATGATATTCATTGAGCTGAAGTTGTTGTTGTTGAGCACTTTCACCGATCTTCAGAGTTTGAACAGGAGAGAATCAAAGTGGCAGTACCTCTTTGAAGAGGGGCTTCATGTTGTGCCACCACTTTCTTCGACGCTTGTACCCGGACCTTGACTTGGGCTATATCTCTCTTAGGTCGGTTTCAAACGATCTGACCCAAGAGGTCGAGCAAGAGGCAACTACTCCAAAGGAAGGCGACAACGATGAGTATGATGGTGAGGGTGGTAACGAGAATGACGATTAGTGGAGGATTTGTCTTTCCATATAGGGTTCGACTATGATATGGAAAATATATGATATCTGAAAAATAACTGACCAATAAACATTTTTATGACTGCTATACTCCGGGCCTACGAGCTCGGTAGAATTTAATTTGTTGCAACCTATCTTCTATTTTCGCTAGGTGTAGGCCATTCTCCCATAAATGGAACTTCTAAAGTCTTCCCTTCCTTGCCTTTCCCTTTTTTTGTTTATCAGGTCGGCCATGAAATGCCAATGCCCTTTGAGATTGATTCGAGTGCACCTTAGTTGAAGTGCTAGAAGTAGATTTCAGCTTGGCCAAGTCGGAATTACTATCACCCCATGAGCTGATCAGTCATACTGAGGATGCGGGTGCATCTGAAGCTTCTAGGAGTCGGGCATGAACCGCGACTACAATTCTACCATC
>NW_010729119.1:2021687-2060629 GCF_000365185.1 Nelumbo nucifera | reverse complement strand
GTGACCCTCCTGGGTCTGCGTTCACAGGTCAATGTTGTACATGTGATGCACCTGCTCTTGGAACTTCTGGTCGTCCATTCCTACGAGAGCCATGGGGGGCTCAACCTGAGGGGGCGGATCTACTATCTACCGGTTGCTGACTCTCACGGGAACCATGAGTGGTTTGACCTGCGAGGTCGGCTCCATAATCAACCGGATACAAACTCATGGGAGTCATGGAGGGCTTGATCTTCAATGCAGCCTTACAGTTGGGGCTAGGAGGCTATCTAGGCCAGATATCTAAAGCTTGCCCGGGTTGGTCGTTCAGATTCTGCCCCCTTGTGATAGCATCATTAATACATGCGTTGCTATTAGCGTTATTGAAGACATTGTTGCCTGAGGATGCAATTGAGCTTAGGACTAGAGAAAGGTGAGAACTTGGCTTTGTGTAGCAATCCCATAGACAATGCCAATTGATGATGCGCGATCGAACGCTCCCTGCTGAAGGATAGCTTGGATGCCAGACTGAGTAGGTCACCTAGTCAAGTTGCAAAGGAAGAGATTAGAGTATTTGGGTTGCTTTACCCGAGGTGGGCACTCCGATGCTTAAGTTAGTGAAGAGTTTTGAGAGAGCTAAAAAGCAAGAGAGCTAGAGAGTTGTGAATGATAAATTGTGCGTACCTTTTCTGAGGAAGGGGATGCCTTTATATAGGCAAGCTGCTGTTAGGCTCACAAAGTGCGTCCAAGATCTCCGACCCGTCTGGTTCGGAGGTGGTTTCACGCCTGGAGGTGGACTCTTCCAATGTGGCATCATGATCTTGGGGAAGTCAAAAATGATAGCCCGCTTAAGGAAGAGGTCTCCCAGCGCATCAAGCAGGTCGCCAACTAGGTCCCATTTAGGTCGACAAGGTCTTGGGGGAGGTCGCCCCTTATGCCAGGGTCCCTAGCTTGGTCGTGATGAAGTCGTCACTTGAGTCTTCATTAGGTTAGAAGAGGTAGGTCTCCAACTAAGTCTCTGTCAAGTTAATGGAGGTAGGTCACCTCTTCCGCCAATGTAGTCCTGTCAGGATCTTACGCCATCAGGTTGGCAGAGGTAGGTCGCCAATTAGGTCTCTATCATATTGGCGGAGGTAGGTCGCCAGTTGGGTCTCTGCCAAGTCGACGGAGGTAGGTCGCCGCCTGGATCTCTGTCAGGTCGGCAGAGGTAGGTAGGTTGACCACCATGTCATGTAAGTTGCTACTTGGACCTCAGTCTGGTCGATGAGACCTTGACGGAAGGTCTACCTTCGTGCTAAGGTCTCATGCTTGGTCCTAAGGTGGTCGTCTTGATCCTGACAAGGTGTCTATAGGTTAGCCAGGGCGAGGTGGTGACGAAGAGCCCTCAGGGCGTGTGAGGTGCATCCAACATGGTTCCGAGTAGGTCTTTATCATTTTGTCTAAGGCAAGTCATCGCTTATGTGGTGTCATGCAACGGTTCTGGGATCGCCACATGGCATGATGTCACTAGAGGGCCAAATTTTCCCTCATCAAGTATGAAGAGTTCTTTTTCATCAAGGAGAGTTGATGGAGATAACTTTGAGACTGAAGCGCCACATAGTATTCATACTTATTTTAGACATAGATGGCATTAGTTTAGAATTGCAATTTAATTGCAATTTGGTAGGGATTTAATTGCAATTTTTAGTTTCTAGGTTTCTTATAAATTCACATTATGTTAGAGTTGTATTATGTTATGTTTTTAAGAATAAGTTTTTTGAATTCTCTTCTTCTTCGAGTTGTTTCTCTCTCTCTTCTTCTTCCCCTATTTCTTTCTTTCTTTTTTCTCTAACAAGTTGTGCTTCACTTCCGCTATCTCTTCCACTATCTCTTTCAATGGTAAGATTACAACTTCTCTGGTTTCTACAAGAGCATGACAAAACAAGAAAATGAACTCTTCTTCTTCTCTATTATAGACGATAACTTTGCACTGTGTTTGGTTTGAAGGAAAAAATAGAGAAAGGAAAGGAAAAGAAAGGTAGGGAAACCTTTACAAGCCTTGTATGGGTCTCCCTACCTTTTCCTTTAAACCAAACATAGCCTTGGTGTTCACTCATACACTGATACATGTAGTAGCTAATACAAGCTCATTTCAATAGTCTCACAATAGTCTAAAATTAATTGGGATAAATAAATAAATAAATAGGCAAGGGTGATAATTCAACTCCTATTGCTTCAATTATTAAAGATGTCCAGCATGTTAAAAACAACTCAATTATCCCATTACTGAGTCATGAAGTCTTTGGAATACCAAGGTCGTGCATAGAATGCCAATAGACATGATGCTGCACATCACCATCATTAAGGCTCAATGGAAGGAGCAAGATCAATAGGGCAAGTATGTATGTATGTATGTATTATACTCAATTGCCAATATTAACATCCCATTTCCATCCTTTTCCACTATTTTACTGTTTTTACAAAAAAAAAAATATTAATAAAAATGTTTAGATTTGAGTCATAAAAATAGAAAATTTCTAGCAAAAAATATGCGCAACATAAGAAATAATTGTCCACACTCAATATGGGTTTAATATGGATTGTAATGGACTGGCTATACATAACCAAAAAGTAAAACTTCGGTTGGAGTAGGACCATCTTGGATCCAGTGCAAATTTAACGTTCCTTTTCTTCAATTTTCTTGATGAAAGTAATTAACGAAGACGTGCTTTAACTGATTTGATGGTTGTTGGTTGGTACTTTTCTTAATATCGGGATCTGATCTTGCCAACAAATATCCCAACCAACACTTTTCATCATGATCTTTGTCCGCACACATCATGCATGGTGGGTTTCAGAGGGATTTTTGTTAGTTATTCTACTGTTTCCATTACAAAGAAGTCATGGTTCATGGATATAGAATGTATAATTTTCTCCTCCTCTTCAGACTTTTTCTGACAAACCAAATACATTCTTGGTATTTGTATAATTTCCTTTAAATTCTCAGAATAGTCAAGAAGAAATTAAGCGTGATGACACCTGTGAAAGATCTTAGGTTGAGTCCCTAAGCACACGTGATCTCTCTCTCTCTCTCTCTCTCTCTTGTATTGATCAGTTAAATAGATCGAATAAATCTATAGCAGATAACAGCGGTCACTTTGGAGCAATACTCATGAGCTAGCTGACGAAAAGATTAACAGCACTACTCCAGTAGTAGTAGAAAGAATAAGTTTTCATTTCATTTCTGGCGATGAAGTATCTGATTCTCTAAAATCACTGGGTTCTGGATCTCCTCCTCATCTTCATCTTCATCCTGCATTGGTTGGAACAGCTGAAGAGGCTCAAAGCTGCGAGGCGACGGACCCATTTCAATTGCGAGGTCGAAACTAGAAGGGAGGCCGCTCATGGTGACCAGATTGTTCGAAGCCGTGGAATTGTTCGAGAATGCTGGCTGCAGCACTGATAAGTGCTGCTGCGTGCTCATCTGCAGCTGCAGGGCGTTTGCTACGGCCAACCTGTTGTTAATCAGCTGCTCCTGCACCACCGAAAGCTCCGCTTGCAACGCGGCCACCTGAAACAATCGATTTTTGTGTGATTATTAATTTATACAAATTAAGGCTAGAAATAGTAAAGTGCAGGAAAGAAATTAAAGTTGGGCATGGCCAATGAATTGAACCTGCTGCTGTAAGGCGAGAATGGTGGAGACGCAGCCATAAACAGGATCAGACAGCCGAGCCTGGGCCTCGTAAGATATAGTGACGACGGTGTCGTGCCGTCGGTTTGTCGGAACATGCAGGAGAAGCTTTGACACATTACTCGCGCCGAACACCTTGTGCACAGCTGCAAAGCGAGCAGCCCCTTGGTCTGTCCCGAAGTATGGTGCGAAGATGCATCCGCTTATGCATTTCCGCCTCAAGAACTTGCATGCTCCGCATGGAGCCGCTGCGGATGGCACCGCCGCTGCCGACGGAGCGGCCGGGCGTTTCCCGGCGCCACCGCGGCGACTGTTGCACGAGGCCTTCTCGGACGTGTCGCCACCTTGTCGCATGTCCATGTCGACGTACGTGCTACCTGCTGATGCCGGAATGTGGTGATGAGTAGGGGAGAAGAGGGGAAATGTTAATATGTAGGAGGGAGGGGAACACGCTAGTCTCGTGAAGGGTTGGCGAGGTGAATGAGGTGAGCCTTTGGGAGACGTTATAGTTGGCGAGACTTGAGAGAGAGAGAGAGAGAGAGAATTTTCAGAGAGACTGTAAACGAGTCGAGTCGGATTCGGATCCGATTAATCTAACTCCGCTCTATTCTTATTAAATAAAGAAAATTAAAAATATTTCCTTTTAACTTGTGCTGTTGTACTATAGGAAGCGGGAAATTACATATAAAAGGAGAAATTTTCCCACCTTACAAATTTTTATATATTTGTACAGTTAAAAATAGTAGCAAGTGAAGGGATAAGACATAATATAAGGGGATATATACTCTATTATAGGTGGGATTTTGGAAAATAAATAAAAATGTATGAAATAGGGTAAAGTTGAAGTGAAAATTTCTCTCTCTTTAAATCAAGGTTTTTAAAATTAAATTGGACAACGAACCGGCCAGGGGTTCAATTCCTAGGTTGAACGGTCTGATCGTTTGAACTGAATGAATGACTCATTCTAACAAAAAAATAAAAAACGGCTAAAACAGTCGGATGGTTTGAACGACTTGATCGCACAAATCGATGATTTTTAGCAAAATAATGATTTTGAGGTAAAACAGAATCGATCACTTAATCAGTGTTATATTACATATGTGGGCTCAAATTTTTACCACACTGCATTTAATCTCATTTATTAAACGGATGCAGGTTTTAGCATTCAAACCCGAATAGTTGGATCGGATGTGGGATGAGTATCGGATTTTTGGAGTTCGTTGACGGCCCCAAGAGAGAGGCTGGAATGTTTTTGTAATTAAAGAAAGATCTGAATGGAATCCACACGTGGAAGTATTTTACACGTGCAAGGGGTTTTTGTATGGAGATTGGTTGGTCGATTGGGGAGCAGAAGGACACAAGATTTGTGCTGCCCGTGGCGTGTGGGATGGTGAGCACCGAGAAAAGAAGAGGGCCAGCATCACACCATAAGAGACTGGTGTCAGGTGGAGGTGGGCCCCAGAAAGGGTAGTTTCTTTGACAAATCCTTGTATTTTTTTATGCCAGACGAAACTTCCATGTTCTCCCAACACATGAATTATCACCTATTTGCATTAATTCCATGATTTGGAGTTTAGACTGAAAGTCTGAAACTGGTTGATCAGATCTAGTTGTCTTATTTGGGCTTTCGAGGTGGAGGACATAGCTTATAAATGTAGACATGTTTAGAGTGTGGATGCACAGTTTCACACTTCACCTAATAAACAGAATACAGAGTTTAAAGCACTAGTTTCTCTTGTTTCTGTTGTTGGATCCATGAGGAAGAGAATCTGGTTTCAACAAAAAAAGGGTTTGTCCAATTCTAGTTTCAATGTAATAAGCCAATTCAGTTAGAACACAGGTTTAATTTCAATATGAGAGCGGCCATTGGTAACCGATTCGGTTAAGAAATTGAATGTAACATGGGCATCTTTTAAACACCAGTGCCATTGCGTGATCCCTTCTAACATATATATATAAAACCTAAATCCTAAATCTTAAAATTAAGGTGATATTTGATAAATCTAAAATCTGAAAAGAAAAAGATATTAAGTGTCTAAAATCTAAAAAGTGACAGTTATTTTTTTGACTTTTTAGAAGTTCTTAATAAAGAAGGTTTGTGTTGGATCAAACCTCCAGTATATGAAATTCACTAATTTTACTATTTTACCCTTAAATTAGACTATTTGGTAATTTTGAGTTCAACTTGTATTATTTCATAACAATAATTTATTAAATTCAAAATAATATTAAAAAATATGAATAAATTATAAAAATAAAAAAAATAATTTATTAAAATAAGAAAAAACGATGGACGATGAGAGTTGCAGTGGCGTCCGTGGATGGTGGAGGAGTTGCAACGGATGAGTCACTTGCCACTAATGGTTTGTCGGAGTCACTTGCGGCAGTGGAGTCGCCACCGCTAGTTTGTCGAAGTCACTTGCGGTGGAGGAGTTGTCGCCATTGGTTCACTGAAGGAGTCACTTGCCACCATTGTCGAGAGTTGCAGCGGCGATCAAAAATGAAAAATAGTGGACGGAAGCCATGAGACCATAAAGAAGAAGAAGAAGAAGAAGAAAGAAGGGAGAGAGAGAGAAGGCCGGAACTCGCCGCCGTTAATTCGCCGGAGGAGCCACTTGCTGCCCCTACATCAAGTGGAGAAGATAAACAGTGAGAGGGAGAAACGCAAGCATGTTTTTAAAGATATTTTGGACTTTCGGCCAAGTCTGAAATGCATCTGAACACGTTCAACGCCTAACCCAAGTCTTATTATTTTAGATCTGAAAATAATTTTCAGATACACTTCCAAACACCTTTGACATCTGAAAAGCGACATTTTCAAACTTCAAAGGTCTAAAAAGTGTTATCAAATGCCACCTAAGTATTTGGTCAGATGCATTCTACGAACCGACCAGGTAGGAGCCAAAGTTTTTCCCCTTCCTTCACTACTCGTCCTTTAGTACTTATCCTTCCCCTTTGAGATCTGCTCCACTTCCATCCACTAGTTGTGGAGCTTCCTCTCTTTAATGTGTTTCTACTAGCCTTTAGCTGGTTATTTTTTCTAATACTTAAAGCTCTAATCCATGGTCCAAAAAATTCTAGGACCCTCTTAGATTGAAACAGATTAACAGAACATCTCCTTCCAATCTTTCCACCTTATATAACCTCTAGTGGTCCTACCATACCATGAATTAATATTGCTCATATCTTTATTTAGCATCACCCTTCAGCACAAAACATAAGTTACATTAGAAATGGTCTTCATTCTTAGTTGTGGGGATTGTGATTTGTAGTGTTTTCAACCCTTCATTGATTCGGCTAGTTGAACCACTCGAACCGTCACCAGGTCAAGATTTTAGATTCAGTTTTAGTAAAACCTGGAGAAGGGTTAAAAACTGTTGATTAGGTAAAAACCAATTAACCTAGATGGTTAGACCATTGACCCCTTCAACCTGGTGGTCGGGTCACAAGTTACACACTAAATGTGTATGCAAACTTTGGGAGGGCATAACTTTACACTTTGATGTCCGATTAAAGTGATTTTTTTTTTTTATTTTGGTAACTTTTCAAGAGGCATCTTGCCCGGCCTCAGATTTCAATTTTTAATATTTTTGTAAATAAAAAATTAAAATACTAAATTAAATAAAAAATAATGCATATATTGCATTTAAAACATATTATGTATGTATGTACATATAGTTGACGTGGTATGGCCTGACCTATCTGACCCGGAAAATCAAACCAATGACCCGCGATGCAAAGGACAAAATGAACAAAGAAATACTAGCTAGCAAAACGAGCTCCTTGTTTGAAAAGTTCTTATGAATCATAAAGATCTTCCTCTTTATGATACTCTTTATTTGTTATTTCTTAGAGAATTTTTTGTGGTGTATAATTGGCTAATTAAGCAATTGTTAGTGTCTCCCTTGAACTTTGCCCATAATTACAAATTATTTCATTTTACTTTGGCTAATTTAGTTTATTACCCAATAATTTAAAGTCTATTTTCAAAACATCCCGTAATTTATACCACTTCTAAGTTCTAATTAACTTTCAGACTGAGGACCTTGGGAAGCCCTATTGAGCCCCTTTCGTGAATCCACTAAAAGAAGCTTCAACTGGTTGAAGACAGCAATTTTGTGATTAAACATCAGATTTTTTACTAAAAGTTGCTTATACGTTATCTATATGGGGTCCACCCAAGCTCAAATATTATAAAAAATATAAGGAGTATTAAATGCAATTTTAAGAGACATTGCCAGGATATGCTTTGAATATGCGCGGATCAATACAGTGGAAAAATTAGGGTTTACATGGAGATGTGTTAGAAAACTCAAATAAGTTCCAAAAGATATATCAATGATGCAAAAAGATGCATACTCTAATATCTTTCCCAAGTATGGATTACTATGAAGTGATGGATATTTTGGACTGAAATTTGGTGGGTTGGCACTTTGGAGCATCCTGAATCTGATGGAAGTGATGGATATTTTATTAAAGGTGTGGATTGATAGATTTGGTTCTGATCAGGTCCTTGCTTATGGCTTATCAATTAATGAGAAGACCTGAATGGAATCTTGCTTGTTTAATGGCTAAACGAAAGAGTTAACTCACGAAATTTGACATGCAAGGGCTCTTTGGGTCTTTGAATAGGATGGTGTGGTCTGAGTAGTCAAATGGATCTTGGGTGATGGAGATCTATGGCTGGTATGCTTTAATTAATAAGTTTTGCCAAAATAGAATCTTGGTCTGATGGCAGGTTGAATAGAGAGATTTTGAGTTGAAATTTGGTAAAGTGTCATGGATTTGAATTATGAGATTTTTGGAAGTGTTTGATTGTGTCATGGAGGTGTAGATCATGGGTTTTAGGCTTGAGAAGTGTCATAGTGTCAAATGCGTTGAAACGGAACCTTTAATGGATAAGTAGCAAAATCAAGGAGTTTAGGGCTGAACTTTGGTGTGATTAGATGTTCAAATGTCTTCTTTCACATGATGGAATCTGATCTGAGAACAAGTATGGTGGTGTGGCACAATCATGATCGTTGAAAGAGAATCTTGTAGATCTAATAGTGGATTTAAGGGTATTTGAATTGAGATCTTGTTTCCTAGAGTTTTGGCACATCCTAAAGAGAATGGTAAGGTTTGATTGGGCATCCAAAGTGCGAGAATTGGGTTAGAGAATGGACTGAGCAAAAATCGGGTGTTGATAACTACCCCTCTTTGTTGAAAGTAGCAAGCTACCAAACAACAAAGAAAAAGAAGCATGCAGGGATTTTTGTGAGGGATAAGAAGAAGAAAGGTGAATTCCGCCACTAGAATTTTTAGTCATGGTCAAAGTTGATATAGTGCAATGCCTTTTCTTGGAGGAAGTGTGGTATAATCCCAAGCCTTATGAGGCAAATGAAGTTATCATGTAAACGGCAAAGTGGTGCCATCCCAGAAGAGGTCATGATAATGTTTTGGCCTTTGATATTTTGGTTATGCTATTTTTTTCTTGTAATTTGTGACTTGTAACATTCAGTTTTTGATGACTCTGATCACTTGATTTGATGCCTTCGATAGTGTTGACAATCCATGATTTTGATTATAATTTGGTAAACTTTATTTCGGTATCAGTTTTTATTTTGAGCTTGTTAATGATAGTTTGAATTTTCGATACCTAATGCATTGATTTGATGCTTAGTGAATTCACTTTTTGATATTTGATGAGATGATTTTAAGAAGCCAACCCCAATTTGGTTTTGACAATCTTGATTTTTAATATTTGATGGGTTATACTGATTTTGATTTGATTTGATTTCAAAATGGATTTGATAAGCTTGGCATCTGGATTTTCTAATTTTTGATGAATTGAATTTGAATGGTTGATTATTTGACTTGATTGTATGATTTTGATTTGATCAATTTGATATTTGATTATTTGATTTGGCTTGATAATCTTAATTCTGATTCATGAAACCTAAATTTGATTATTTGACTTAATTTGATTTTGATGCATTTGAAAATTTTGATGGTTTGATTTTATACACTTAATTTGATGAGTTGACTTAATTTTAATTTTTGATATTCGGTGAGTTAACTTGTTTTATTTGATTTAATTCAATAAACTTAACTCTAATTTTTTATATTTGATGAGTTTATGAATTTGACAATTTTGATATTTTCTGATTGGATTTGATGATTCAATTTAATTAGATAATCACAATTTTCATTTTTGATGAATTTGAAAATTTTGATATTTGATGATTTGATTTAATTTCGATTTTTGATGTTTGATGAATGAATTGGATAATTTTGATATTTGATGGTTCATTTTAATTTGATCAGCTTAATTTTAATTTTTGATATTTGATTAGTTGAATTTGATAATTTTGATATTTGATGATTTAATTTCAATTTTTGATATTTGATGATTTGATTTAATTTCAACTTTTGATATTTGATGAATGAATTGGATAATTTTGATATTTGATGATCTAATTCAATTTAATAAACTTAATTTTGGTATTTGATGAATTTGATAATTTTGATATTTATTGATTTGATTTTGATATTTGATGAATGAATTGGATAATTTTGATATTTGATGATTCGATTCAATTTGTTAAACTTAATTTCGATCTTTGATATTTGATGAATTGGCTCGATTTTATTTGATGAGTTTGATAACTTTGACATTTGATGATTTTATTTGATTTTTTAAGGAAGAATAATGCAGGTGCATAACCCTAAAAGAGGGACATGGGGGAAATAAAGAAATTGAGGTTAACTATGCCCAATCGTGAGCCCTTAGATAACGTTTGTTTAATTTTTGTTCGGCTATAATTCTCAAAATTAGGAGGTGCATCATATAGTGAAGGAATGTCTCTCATTAAATTAAAGAAAGAGAAGACTTTGCTCTCACACAAATAAAGAAGAGAACTTGCTAAGGATAGGATCCCCTATGGTACCTTGGTGAGGGCCTCTTGATAAGGTAGACTCTCTTCTCTTTTTCCTTTTTCCCCTTTTCGCCCTTGGTGCCTCGATCAGGGTTTTCACCAAGTCCACGTATTACCTAATTGTTGCGCATAGAGCCATTATTGGTTTTCATCTGGGTTGCCAAAATTTGATCTTGCCATGATCTAACATTTTTACTCGAAGTGCCCTTTTGGGATTTCACTCTGCCCTTTTAAGGCACACGATTATTTGTGTTATTTCTCTCTAGTTGTTCTTTCTTCCGTCATTGCCACGAGGGGATGGGGAAGGCTTTCCTTGTCATCTGATTCCATATTCCTACTTTTGTCTTTTATCAGGGAGGTCTTAGTGTTAGAATGAAACATGTCTAAGGTTCAATGGTAGGATTTTCTTGTTGATATAGCTTGGCTAAGTTGTTATGGGTTATTAGGATACTAGAATCCTTCTCTCCATTTTTTTCTTTTTCCTCTATTTTTTATCTTTTTCTTATTTTTTTGTCCTCTTTATTTCTTATTCTTTTATTTTTTTCGCTATCTTGCTCTTTCCTTTTATTATTCTTTCTCCTTTTTCCTTTTCTTTTGGTCCTTATTTTTCTCTATCTTTAAAGATTGCCAAATGGTCACAAAAGCTCAACTATCTTACTATGACTTATTATTATAACATAGGACAAAAGGAATAGTAACAAAAAAAGATGGCAAAAGAATTTCACTGATAGCAATTGGTACATGGAATAGATTACAATTTAAACATAGTTCTTTTTTCACTTGATCTAGGTTGACTGGCTCTAGTAGGTCTTTGTCATCCATCTTGATGAGTATCAATTTTCCTCCAGCACTAGTTCTCCTAGTTGTACATCTTGGGGACGTACCCTTTTTTTGAATGCACACCATTTTCCTCTTATAGGCTTGAGTATGGGCCAATTTCTCTAAGAATGCCAACTGCTCATAATGTGCTTGGGCTCATTCTATCTTTGGGATTTCTAATTCCAATATCACACACAAAGGTGACACTTTGACTTTTACTGCTAAGACTGACTTCATGCCATACATGAAAGAATATGGCATTCCCCCAATTGATGTTCTGACTAATGTGTGGTAAGCTAAAAGGGCATACATTATAGGAAAAACTTACCGGCAGTTTTTGAACCGGCAATAGGGTGACTACCGCTGGAAATGTTAACCTTTAGTAACAGCCACGTCTTTTCTTCTTCTTCTTCTTCTTCTTCTTTTCTCATTTCTTCCTATTCCCATACTCTCTGTATCTCTCTGTCATCTCTTTATCTCTATCATTTGAGCTTCGCACCCCTGACCTCTCCTCCTCAATCGAGCTTCACACAATAATCCACTACTACAATTTAGGACTTTTAGTTTGGACACTTAATGACAGGAAGCTTTTGCTTCTCCTCAATCTCCATTTATGGCACAGAACCAGAGAACACGATTTGGGATTTTGAAATTTTGGTGGATATAAAGAACAGTAGCAGCTGTAATGGCTAAGAAAAATGACTAGAACTCCATTGCAATAAGTTAGGGCTCCTTGATTTCAAACATTTCTTTCTAATCTAATTCGTTGAGTTTTGACATTTTAGATTTTTTTTTTCTTTTTGTTTCTGATCAAATTCGTTTTTGGTATTTTTTCTATTAAATGGTTCTAATATCTTCTTTTCCTCAAGAACAACAATAGCTCTCTTCGATTAGAAGAATGGACGGTGCTGCTGGTTTAGGATTTCAGGTCTCCTGGATTAGAAGAACGAATGAACGACAAATTCTGTTTGCTGAAAAGGTATTGCACATGTTTCTGGCTCTTTACCTTAAATGTTGATTGTTTGAGTTTAACTTTACTACAGGCAATTGGACTAGATGTGTTTTATAACCTCATTGCTCGTATGATGCATTTGCAAAGTAACAGAACACATCTCATGGCCAAAGATGTTGGTCACCTCTGCGTTCAAGCTCCAGCTTTGCAATTGGAGGTGTCAACACCACCAGGCCTGAGGTAGATTTGGTAAATGCAAAATCCTGATCTTGATTAAACTTAGAATATGAAATCCTGAATTAGACTGTCATTTATTAGAAAAGGAAAAAGAAAAAAGAAAAAGAAAAAATGGAGTGTCATGCAGAAGTCTAAGTAGATATCTAATTTTATTCTTCACCAAACCAGTGCATTGTTTATCTATACTAATAATTATTATTTTAACTATATTTCTTCCGTATAGATAATTATAACTATAAGTATTTGTCATTTTCACATATCTTTAAAAATCCTTTGAAATACCAACGAATTGCCGCCACAATCCTATCTAAAATTTCACTAATATCCATTTTTTCTTGGTAACAAAGAAAAAATAAATGTTAAGGCATCTGGAATCTTGCCTATCCAAGTATAAAAGTTATTGGTTGTATTGAAACATAAAATCACTATCCATCATGTTAATATCTTTTGCCTATTAATGCTAAGGCTATAAGAAATCCTTTTAGGGAGACGCATTGGGTAAACAATGAAATAATCTTATTTAGAATCCCTAGTTAAATCCACAATAGAAGGTATTTGAAGAATTACCTCTCAATCACTTTCTTCATCAGAACCACTGAATGAGTAAACAAAAGTTAGAGTATGAAGACTCCTCTAGCATACCCTGAAGGCATTTGACACCTAAGCTCCTTTTGATTTCCCTATCACTGATTTCTTTTAATTTTTAAGAAGATTTCTGTAATTATCTTGGAGTTGGGTATTCCTTTTCTTTGAATTGAATGTAGATGCCATGGCTCTGTCTACCATTTCATCAATTTTATGTTCTTGAAAATTTAGTGGATAGACCTTTCCAAGTTGCACTAATTAGCAATACGCCATTCAAACTGATAAAGATTAATCATTATATTAAATATTGTTTTGGAGTCAACTATATTCATGATTATGATAAACTCTAGAAATGAATTTCCAAAATCCAAGCACATTATGAATAATAAATGCACAAGTACATATCTATGCATGCCCTGTTTTATGTATATACATAATAGAAATCTATTTCTAGCTTGGGCATGGTATGAAGGATCTTTGATTCTTGTTCCTTATCCCCTAAATATATGGTCACATCAATGATGACCCTGAAACCTTACAACAACTAATCTACACAATTTATAAATGGATATTCACTGTCAATTAACACTGTATTCAGATTAGAATGTTATTTAGCAATGCAGAAGAAAAGAAAATCTAAGGCTTACATTTTGCATAAGACTCAAACTAAATAAAAATCATCCCAAGGAATGACACCATAATCCAAAATGTCAAATGAACCAAAGATCATTATTTATTTTTATTATGTTCAATTGGAGAATGCATATCTTGTTCTATATGCTTTTTTTTTTCTTTTTGAAATAGTAATGTAATTGTATTGTAGTTAAAAAGAAACTAAAGTAATGTATTCTCTTGTTTAACTAGGTTCAATACATTTGGAGCTAGGCTGTATAATAATAAGCACAACCCTGACAAGGTATAAAGCTATTCAAGAGTAATTCCATGAAATCCTTTTTTAGAGATCCATGAGTTTAATATGCCTACTAGCCTTCTCAGAACAATTTCAACTATGATGGACCAATTCTAAAAATTCCCTCAACTCAATTACCTCCATATAAGTCAAATGATGACTATGGATGATCAGGTACCGATCTAAGAGTGGCCTGAGGTGCCATTGCTTGGTGTAAAGGTAAAATTTCAGGCTGACAAGTGTGAAGATCCGGGTTCAAGTCTGAGAGTGACCACTTTATGCAAAAGAATGCCAAAGGTTAGGTCAGTATCCAGTCAACTCCTCTCAAGACCCCAAAGCTGGGGGTGAGATTGTTACGGATGCGTTCATAGGGAGGACGTACAGCCGCCGACAGCAGCAGTGAGGAGGGGCCCACAAGGGGCCCACAAAGGCGGCAGCTTATCTTGGCTCATCTTATCTTATTCTTAGTAGTTTTCCTTATCTTCTAGAGTTTGATTTACCTATTAGAAGTAGGAGTCTGTTGATCCTAAAAGTGTGAATTATCCTTATCTGTGAGTATTCGAATTCTACTGGGAGTCTTCCCACACCTCTTGTAATCTCCTATTTAAGGAGCTGCAAATTGAGAATAAAGCATTCAGTTTTCAGTCAAGAAAGAGTAGGAGAGTTAGGGTGAACTCTTGAACAAATCACCCTCAGTTCACCACCATAGGGTCTGTGTGCAAAGGGAGGGGCAAGGGGAAGCTAGGAGTTCTCCCCGTGGACCGACCCATGACAAGATCCTACGCTAGGGCCCATAACATTTTGGTATCAGAGCCAAACGTCATGGGCGACATGGAGCAGCTGTCCTTCAGGGTCCACGATTTGGAACACCGACTCGTGGAGAACCACGCAGAAGTAAGAGAAGTCAAGGAAGATGTCAGGGAGCTTCGTCGCCTACTCGAGTTATACTTCTCCACCAGGGAGAGGAGCCCTGAAGGGGCGACCACCAGCAACAGCCGCCGCCCAGAATTGGCGGAGGAATCCGGTGAACGATCGATCGCCACCCCAACAGCACCGGTCATACCCAAGTACAGTCGACTGGAGTTTCCCTCATATAGCAGCAGCAGCAGCGGCGACCCACTGGGATGGTTGTACCGCTGCGAGCAATTTTTCCGGAATCAGTGCACGGAGGAGAAAGATAAAGTCAGCCTGGCCGCATTCCATATGACAGACGAAGCACAACTCTGGTTCTACCGAGTAGAGCAGGAGGAACCAGGTCTCAGTTGGGATCAGTTCAAGTCCTACTGCCTCCTACGGTTCGGACCTCCATTAACAAGCTATCCATTGGGAGAGTTGATTAACCTCAAACAGACCGGGACTGTAGTCGAGTACCAGCGACAATTTCAGACTCTTCTCGCTAGAGCCTCTTCGGTGCGCCCAGACCAGCAGGTGGATATGTTCACCGCTGGGTTAGCCGAACCTCTGAGAGTCGATGTAGAGATGCAGAGCCCTCCCAACCTGGTCACTGCGATGAACTTAGCCCGCGCCTTCGAGCGCAAGCTACAGATCAGCCGAGGGTCCTTCAGCATGGGGTGTCCAACGACTTCTTGGGCAAATCCGAAATCAACTGGAGGAGGGTCTTCGTTGACAGCTAGCAGGGAACAACGACTCCACCCAGGCAACACTTCCAGACCGGCGCCCAGCATAGGAAGCAACATGGCAGCACTCCCCGTCAAACGCTTATCGAGAGCTGAGATGGCGGAGCGACGGGCAAGATGTCAATGCATCAATTGCGACGAGCTGTACTCAGCCGGGCATCGATGTAAGCGGCTGTTCTGCCTCCTGGTTGACGAACTGGAGGAAGACGAGGAGGAGCAGACAGCACTAGAACCAGAAATCTCCCTCCACGCCATCACCGGAATACAGAACTCCCAAACCATGCAGCTACGGGCACAAGTGGCAGGGAAACCAGTTTGCATTGTGGTGGACTCGGGAAGCACCCACAATTTTATCAGCAAGGAAGCGGCACTTCAACTAAAACTGCCGGTGGAAGGCAGACCGCGACTTCAAGTAGCCGTCGCAAATGGGGAGAGGGTTCACAGTCCGGTAATCTGCCGGAACATCCAAATTTAGGTTGAATCAGAACCCTTTTTCGCTGATTTATTTGTACTGCCCCTGGACGAGTTCGATATAGTGCTTGGAGTCAAGTGGCTCATCACTCTAAGTTCTATCCTATGGGACTTCAGTGCCCTAACCATGACTTTCAACCTGAATGGGAGGCACGTCACCTGGCAAGGAACCAAGGTAAGGGCGAAGAGACCGCAGGTACATACTCTCCATGGCGACACCATGCACATCGCAGAGATAGAGAGACTTCTCACCGACTTTCCAGACGTGTTTTCCGAACCCAAGGGACTCCCACCCGTCCGGTCGTGTGACCACCGGATTCCTTTAATCCCAGGTTCCGAACCCGTCGTCGTCCGGCCATACCGCTACCCGCACCTGTAAAAAGATGAGATAGAAAGACAATGTGCAGAGATGTTGAAACAAGGAACCATCCGCCCCAGCCACTCACCCTTTTCTTCGCCGGTCTTATTGGTACCGAAATAGGACAACACCTGGAGGTTTTGTGTGGATTACAGGGAACTTAACAACAGAACCGTCAAGGACAAGTTTCCGATTCCCGTGGTAGATGAACTACTAGATGAACTCCACGGATCTCAATACTTCTCAAAACTGGATCTCATATCAGGGTACTTTCAGGTCCGGATGGGCCCTGAGGATGTGGAAAAAACAGCCTTCCGGACGCATCATGGCCACTTTGAATTTCTGGTCATGCCATTTGGCCTCACCAATGCTCCCTCCACATTTTAGTCTTTGATGAACGAGGTATTTCAGCCCCACCTCCGCAAATTCGTCCTAGTATTTTTCGACGACATCCCGGTTTATAGTACATCATGGGTGGAGCACGTTCGTCACCTACGAACTATTCTGGAACTACTGCGCCAACACAAACTCTTTCTAAAGCGCGCCAAGTGTTCCTTTGGGGAACGGTAGGTACTTTATCTGGGACATGTGATCAGCAGAGAAGGTGTTTTGATAGATGGCTCCAAAATCCAAGCAATTCAAGAGTGGCCCAAACCTCAGTTCACCAGGGCCCTCCGCGGGTTCTTGGGACTCACAGGATATTACCGCAAGTTCGTTAAGGATTACGGACTCTTGGCTGCCCCATTGACCAGGATGCTGAAGAAGAACGCATTCCAGTGGGATGAAGCAGCAGACGCCGCCTTCACAACCCTAAGGGATGCACTCTCCTCCACCCTAGTGCTGCGGTTACCAAACTTTGACCTAGAATTTATAGTTGAATGTGATGCTTCCGGTATGGGCATTGGAGCGGTACTACAACAGCAAGGGCACCCCGTAGCCTTCTTTAGCCGCAAATTGGCTGACCGGCACCTAAAGCTACCGGCCTACGAGCGCGATTTGATTGGACTAGCCAAGGCCGTACAACACTGGAGGCCATACTTGTGGGGTAGACCCTTCGTCGTCAAGACAGACCACTACAGTCTCAAGTACCTACTAGAGTAGCGGCTTACCACTCCACCCCAACAGCATTGGGCAAGTAAACTGCTCGGGTTTGACTTCCGGGTAGAACACAAGGCAAGGACCTTAAATCGGGCCGCAGATGCACTGTCCAGGCGTGACGAAGATTCTATACACCTTTGTGCGATCTCCCGGCCTCGCATCACCCTATTGGAATGCATTAGGAGCGTGTTGCCCCAATCACCGGAATGGGGGGACCTGGTTCAAGAGATACAGTCCGGAGCAACCAACCCGAACTGGTCCCTCCATGACGGACTAGTACTATACAAGGGGCGGGTATACCTCCCGACAGATTGTCCATTAATCCCCGCCATCATTTCCAGCATTCATAACGCCACACATGAAGGGGTTCAGAAGACGTTGCACCGCGTCCGCACCGATTTCCATTGGCATGGTATGCGGGCTTCGGTTAGGGATTTCATCCAGAATTGCTCCATGTGTCAACAACAAAAATGGGAGAATTTACACCCAGCAGGCCTCCTCCCACCACTTGCACTCCCAACACAGATCTGGGCTGATATCTCCATGGACTTCATTGAGGGTCTGCCGAAGGTCGGGGGGAAATCAGTTCTATTCGTGGTGGTGGATCGTTTCTCCAAGTATGCTCATTTCATTCCCTTATCCCACCCATACAGCGCAGTTTCGGTTACCCACGTCTTCTTCACACATATTTTCCGCTTACATGGGCTACCCGAATCCATCATCAGTGACAGGGACCCGGTCTTTACCAGCACCTTCTGGAAGGAGCTATTTCGATTACAGGGCACGACACTAGCTTTTTCACCCGCCTACCATCCTCAGATGGACGGACAAACAGAGGTCATAAACCGGACCATAGAGATGTACCTCCGTTGTTTTGTGGGCGACCAGCCACGACGATGGGTGGATTGTCTTCCATGGGCCAAATACTGCTACAACACAGCCTATCACTCCTCCCTTGGCATGACTCCGTTTCGGGTTGTCTATGGTCGGGATCCCCCCCGCCTACTGTTCCTACGAACCCGGTTCGACACGGTTGGAAGAAGTCGACCGTAGTCTACAGGATCGTGATGCCCTCCTGGCTGAAGTCACTCTCCGCTTACAGCAGGCTCAGACACGCATGAAGAATATCTACGACCAGCGCCACAGGGACCTAACCTTCGAGCCGGGACAATTCGTGTGGTTGAAGCTCCAACCCTATCGGCAGCATTCTCTCAAAGGCAAATCTCCCCCTAAATTGGCCCCCAAGTTTTACGGACCCTTCAAGGTGGTACGGCGAATCGGAAAGGTTGCATATCAGCTTGAGCTACCAGAGCACAGCAAACTTCATGATACCTTCCACGTGTCCTTGCTCAAGCCATTTACAGGAACCCCTCCTGATGAGGTACCTCCCCTGCCACCCGTACGAGACGGCAGACCCATTCTACAACCTCGGGCTCTAGTTCGATCCCGCGTCAATCGGGGCACCCTCGAAGCCCTAGTGGAGTGGGACGATCTACCACCAGCTGAGGCCACCTGGATTCCCTGGACTGTTTTGCAAGACGCCCACCCCAATCTCGAGCTTGGGGACAAGCTCGTCGTCCAGGAGGGGTGTAATGTTACGGATGCGTTCATAGGGAGGACGTACAGCCGCCGATAGCAGCAGTGAGGAGGGGCCCACAAAGGCGGCAGCTTATCTTGTCTCATCTTATCTTATTCTTAGTAGTTTTCCTTATCTTCTAGAGTTTGATTTACCTATTAGAAGTAGGAGTCTGTTGATCCTAAAAGTGTGAATTAAAGCATTCAGTTTTCAGTCAAGAAAGAGTAGGAGAGTTAGGGTGATCTCTTGAACAAATCACCCTCAGTTCACCACCATAGGGTCTGCGCGCAAAGGGAGGGGCAAGGGGAAGCTAGGAGTTCTCCCCGTGGACCGACCCGTGACAAGATCCTATGCTAGGGCCCATAACAGAGATTGGGTAATAGCCTTTTTATTTCTAAATTGTAACTGGTTGATTGAAATATGTACCTTTGGGACTAGAAAGGCTCAATCATCCTTTAAAAGAGGCCATATCTTTGACATCCAAACTGAATGTTGATTTTGAGGTCCACTAACTCAATGGCAAATAAGCTTGTTGGAGTGGACATGGGTAGGAATAATTTGTACTCAGATATACCTTTCCAACAGAAAGTAGTTTTGTATTTTCATATAATTGACACCCTTATAAATAGGGTACCTTGAGGCTCTATGATTGACATTTTTCTCTTTGTTTTCTTCTTTTTGTTGGTAGAGCATATAGACTTGGTGTCCCATTTTCACCCTTTTATGCATTTCACTTAGCTAACGATAAAAGAACAGTTGATTAGATTTTAAAAAATAATCTTGGGACAGATTTTAAAAGAATTGGGGAATTTTTGTATTGGCATGTGCACGAGCTAGGAAAACCCCAGGTTATGAATTGGTAGGACTAATTACCGGTTATCAAAGTTTATATCAAGGCCCTCCAAGATGAAAAATAGACAATAATAGGCCTAATTTTGTAATGTTGTGATGATGTTAAGACTAAATTAAAGCTTCAAAACAGGATTGATGGGGTGAAGCTAAATCGCATGAGCCAATCAACTAATGCCTTTCATTTACTTATTCAGTTATTCCTATACAAGTAGTTTGGGTATTTATTTATCTACCTTTCACTTATGTCACTTGTATTTATGTAGTTGGGGAATATTTTCTGGATTTTAGTTTAAGCTAAGTTATAGGGCTACCCCATATATAATTGCTTTATATTCCAAAAAGCATAGCAGATTTAGAGAAACCAAGAGCAAGTTGAGGTTTCACTTGAAGGAATGGAGAATTTCTTTATCCAGGAGTGAATCGTAGAACTCTACCAAAAGGACAGGTTACTACTCCTTTGTCACACATGGCATTCACAATTGGTTGAATCAATATGGTATAAACTGAAGGACATATAATTGCCTCATAAAAGTTTGGCATACAGGCATTGAACTTATGTTGTCCTATACATACCTACAAATGAATCATCTTTCTTTCCATATTGGCTAGATTTCTAGAGCTTGGATAACTAGTGGTGGAACTGATTCTCATAGTAGTGTGGGTTGGTTAAAAAAGAATAGTAGCATGGAATCTTAGAAAGAATTATAGACACATAATGACAGAGATTGAACAGCTGGCTATAGGTTAGAGAACAACTTATAGTTGGGTTCCAAGACCTGCTAATAATGACAAGGAGTCAATAGGGGGACCAATTGTATCAGGGACTTGTAAATAGTATTTGTGAGTTGAGCAAGCAAGGGCAAAGCCTTATGTTGGGACACTTGGGATAACACTGTTGTATACATCAACCTTTTATATATAATTAATAAAACATTCCCCATTGCAGATACATGCAAATTGAGTGTAAAATTCCCCATCTATTTAAAGATGGCATGCTATTATGACATTGATGTCATTATTATGGAGGATGAGGTTGATGCTTGTATCTTCTCATCCTGATATTATTGCAAAAATGCCAAATTCTCATTTCTAACATCCACTTGTTCTTTGCATATGGTATTAGCTCATTTCAATTTCTTTTCAAGTAATGGCTAATGGAGTTGGATTCAACTCTAGCTCAGAAACAAATTGTGTAAGTTCTAAGTCATTAACTAGTGAGAAAGGGAATACTATTGATTTATTCTAATTTCTTATGTTTTTTGTATGATTCAAGTTGAACAAGGATCAAATGTAGAATTGCCTTTTTGGCTAGCCTATTAGTTGCACCAGAGACAAGCAGTATCAATTAATGTGCCCGCCTGTTTTAATCAAAAGTAAAGGTCATGGTACCTCATGTTGAAGGCTTTGCATAAGATATAAAAGTTTACTTATATCAAGGCCAGATGGTGGGATGCCTACGGCCTACCATGCTTACATTCAGCTAGGCACATGGCACATTTCTAACAATGATTGGAGCACACTTTTGGGTGCATCCAACTTAAAAATCTCCTAAGCTGAATCTTCACCCATGTGCTATAGCCTCCTGACTTTTAGACTTGCCTTTAGGCTACTATTCACCATGGTTTCTGATCATTCAAAAGAAGGAAAGATTACTTGAAGTTACAATCCTGATTAAATGAATTTGTTCAATATAGGTAATCTTCTTGGTTGAAACTCTCAATTGGTTGGGTCATAAAACCCCTTATAGTTATGACCTGCATGTATCTTATAAGATATTGACATTTTTCTTCCCAATGCTGATGCCTGTTTCCAGGACACTAACCTTAGTTTGGCAGTCGATGTTAGTTCAGTCTCTTAATTAAGCATTTTTTTCTCCTTAGAAATGTTTTGCTCTTAACATGGCTGGAGAAATTTTAGTTGGTTTCTCTTATTCTTTAATTGGGTTTCATTAATGTTGGTTTTTTACAAATCTGTTTTGCAGGCATCTTCACATTTGCAAGGATGGTTTTATTTTTGGTAACAGTAGAGGCAACCTAGGTGCTGCTAGTGATATTAATAACATTTGTTTGTTTTTTTAATTGAATGTGCCTATTGTTTTGATTTCCAAGCAATGGCTTTGGGATTGCAGTTAACAAGCACTTTCTGGTTCTACAAGATTCTGGGCTGGCGAAACACAGACTGATTAAAGGAGTTTATGTTTCTACTAAGCAACCTATTGAAATCAGAAGTGTAACATCCATAATACAACACTTGCTTGTACAAAAATGATTCTATTAGCCATAACTATTATTTAATTCTAAATAGAAATCAAACTTATTATCCTTGATATTTTTGTCTTGGAGTCCATCTTTGATACATGTAATACAAGTAGGGAGAAATGATCAGCAAGATTCAATGTGAAATGTCAAGTGTTTGTTGGAGTGCATCTTGCCTACTATGGAATAAATGTCAATTGCATCTATAAAGAAAAACCAAATTGATTCATGTTTCATAAGTTAAAATGCAAGAAGGATACCCCTTCATTCTTTAGAACCCCAATGGTACAGTTCCATGCATTCCTTTACTTCGTGTATTTCAGTATTGTGCTTATGAAGCTTCACTTGGCATATATGTATGTAATTCATGAGACACACAAGGTACCAGAATAAATAATAAAAAAATTATCCACCAAAAAAGCGGCACGAAAAATTCAAAAAACTACCGCCAGAGACTGTCACTAAAGATTGGTTTCAAAGTGATAGTTTTCTTTAGCGGCAGTCAGGACATCTCTTTAGTGGCAGTCGCGACTGCTGCTAAAAGTTTTGTTTCTAGCAGTAGTTTTTGAGTTTTACCGGCAGTCGTTAAAACTACCAGTAGAACTTTTTTGCGACAATCATTTTAGTGGAAGTTTGCCAACTGCCAGTAAAAGCTTTACCGACAGTTTTGAGTACTTTTAGCAACAGTTTTTGACTGCTGCTAAAAGTCATTTTTCTTGTAGTGATACGGTAGCATGTCCTACCAAGACTTGTAGGTAAGAGACATTTCCTTCAAAATTTTTTCAATGTTCTTATTTGCAGCCTCTACTACTCCATTCATCTTTGATCGATAAGGGAATGAATGCAATTACTTAATCTTGAATTGATTGCAAATAATTGTAACTTCCGTTCTAGTGAAAAATTTTCCATTATTTGAGATTATCTCACAATTATGTTGTTCTTGATGAATTGGACTATTTTGGCCATTGTTAAGTGTGTTATGGACATTGCTTTTACCCACTTAATGAAATAATCAATGGCAACCAAGATGAACTTGTGCCCATTTGTCGTAGGTTGCAATGGACCGACCATGTCAATTCCCTATATTCAAAAAGGCCAAAGGTGTAATGAAACAATATAACTCTAAGGGAAGTGCATTTATCCTTCGATCAAATACTTGACAAGGATGTCACTTCTGAATATGTCAACAACACTCCTCATCCATCATCATCCAAAATAATCCCATTCAAAGCAACTTTTTAGGCAACATAGGCCCACTAATGTGGGAACCACATATGACGGCGTGTACTTCCTTCATCTTCCTTTGCACTTTTTCTTCATCTAAATATCTCAACCAGGGTAGTCCTAAGAATATGGTAAACTTCCCTACTAACGTTGTTATAGCTCTTCTTACCTTAAGGTTCACTCCCTAAGGGAACGTTTGATGTTACAAGAAAATTTTGATGTCATACAACCACAGTTTACCATTCAACTCTCCATCTTATGTAGTGATTTCAAGTATGCTATTCACGTAGGTAAGTTCACTATCCCGACTTAGATTGATTGGTTCTACTGCCAGATTAGGAGGTAAATGCGTTGCTAACCCATTGGTGGTTAAAGCATATGAAAATTGATTACCTTCTCTAGGCAGGTAATTAAAGGATATGTAATTGAACTTCTTGATTAAATCCCTAAAACAATGGTTTATTCTAATAGTGGAGGAGACCAAAGTGTTACAATGTGAGTGAACTGTTCCGCCCCTGCTTAGTAGTGACCTGCTCTACCTTTGTTTTCATCCAAAATGGTGAAGTAGCATAAAGAAACATGAAGAAGAGAAAAAACATGTGAAGGAAGAGGGATACAAAGAGTGAATGTAAGTTACCTGTTTTTCTCCTACTTTGTGGTTAGCTGTTTTGTTATTGATTTGTTATCTAGAAAATTGAGTGATGATGGGAAGAAACAAAAGTATGGAAGAACGATGAGGAATAGAGAGGACGCTTGGCCCTAATTTCCAAAAAGGACAATGAGAATAAACAGAGAGGGACAATGTGAAGAAACAGAGCAAATTCATTTGTAGGGTTAAAATGATCTTTATCATCCAAATTTGTTTTGAAGATAGGCAATGGGGTTAGTTTCCAATGATAGAGAGAAATTAAGATAAAAAAAGCATGATTGGCCATGCTTTCCCATTACATCACGATTTACAATCAGGGATGGTTTTGTTTCTAATTACTTGGGCGAAAAAGAGAGAGAATGACATGCTGAGTTAGGCAGAAAAGAAAGACTTAGAAAGGAAATAATGGAGACCCTCTAGAATTGCAGGGTTAGGGTAGGGTAAAGGGAGAGGCCATCTGATGTGGCCATATTTCTTTTAATATATATGATAATTTTTGCATGGATGATAATATGTGAATGATTTATGAGTAAACATGTGTCCACAAGTTGACTCACGTTCGAATTCATAACTTTTTTTTTTTTTTTTTCATTTGTCTACTGTTAAATAGATGAACGGAAAGCTTTAGTCATTTGGTTGAAATAAATATGTCGACATTCATCACAATCATACACGTTACGTTAATATAAAAAACGACCCAATCCAACCTATACTCTTGCAACAAGCAACTCGCATTCAAATTTGATCCAAAAATCATGGGATTTGTCGTTATTGAGAAAAATAAAAAGTTAAATAAGAATATTTTAGTTATGTTGTATAATATTAATGCTTTTAAAGGGTGATTTTAAAATTAAGTTCATATATTAAGTTAAAAGATTATTTTAAAATCTAGATGACTATTCATCTTTCCACAGTTTATACTTGAGCATTGTTTGGTGACAAATGTTTGTTTTTCATCCAACCATCACCACATTAGTAGTCACAGTGTTGATACTTTGCTTCCCATAGTATGAAATATAAAATTCATGTTTTTTGAAAATACCCCCATCAAGATTTTCATGAAAATGTTTTATGATTGCGTTGTGTTGTAGAGAATACATTAAAAAAGGCTATATTTGGTTAATAGGTAATGGATGGGACATTGATGCATTGAGAGATCCTTGGTTACCACATGGTCGCCTCCTTATTATTCAACATTGGCCTTCTCGTCCTATGAAAGTAGCAGAGCAGATTGATTAGTCAACAATGACTTGGCGAGAAGATCTATTAATATCTATTTATGATTCAACTACTACTGCCTCTATCCTCTCTATCACACTTCCAGTTGCTGCTAATGTAATGAATGGCCAAGCCAGCACATCTACTTCACACCACATTGCAGGTCAAGTACCATGGGAAGAAGTTCTGGAGTCTTAACACCATGAGCCCTAAACTTTTGTTTTTCATCTAGCGTATATTACAAGATGTTCTTGCAATTAGAACTAGACTCAGTAAGGTTTTGCGGCATATTGATAATTTATCTCCATTCTGTGAGCAATCAGAGGAGGCTAAGGAACATTTATTCCTCCATTGTCCAACTACTCGCTTAGTGTGGTTTGGGTTAGACCTCATTTTCAAACCTGACTCCTATCCCCAACGAAGTGTTAATGAATGGATTTCTCGACACCAGGGCTCTAATGAGAACCACCTCCCTCTTTGCACCAAATTCTTCATTATATTATGGAACATATGACTTGCCCATAATGCTCTCATCTTTCAAAATCAAGTTTTGGAGATCTAACATTATTCTCCATAAAGCTTACACCCAATGAATGCTACTTAATGAAGCTACTTCCCAAATCTACACTCCTCAAGCATCTCATGTTGCTGCTATGACTCATATTCAACAATCTCATTGGACTCCACCCGTTGGCTATGTCAAAATAAACTTTGATGGAGAAACTTCATCTAATACTTCAAGGGCTGGTATTGTGATACAGGAACCAAATGGTGCTTTTCTATTTGCTTGTGCTATTCCCTTGGAAGCTTCTTTAGCTTGGCTTACTAAAACTACAGCTCTTTGGGAAAGCATCAATTTTGCCATTTCATTGGGCTTAACCTCCGTAATTTTTGAAGGTGATGTGAAATCTACTATTCATCTCTTGTTGGAGGATTCATCTACACCTCCATGGAGTATCCACACTCTCATTATAAATTTCAAGAGATATCTTCTTCACCTCCCCTCATACTTAGTTACTTTTGTTCCTCGATCTTGTAATCGAGTTGCACATCATCTTGCCAAGCATGCTCTTTCCTGTTCTTCTTGTATAATTTGGTCTCTACCTCTTAGTTTCCTGATTCCTAATTTGGAATTTAATGTAACTGAGTAATTTGTTGAATGGATTTGCCTAAAGGTGCTCTCAAAAAAAAAAAAAAACATTCTCAACCAAATAGAAAAATTGATTGTTGGGCTCAGAACATCGATACATTTATACTTGAAACACCACTTACTGAAGAGAGAAACCTATATAGTGAAAGACAATTCACATATTAAGATAACATTTTAACCATTCTCCTGAGAGTTTTTCTCTTTGTAAAAATTTAAAGCAAAGAATATATATATATATAAGATGTTGTTTGGTTGCACATAAATGAAGCAAAACAAATTATTTCCTTGACATTAATAGTGAATGGGGAAGTGTTTTGTTTAATGTGGAAAACAAACTTGATTTTGGAGATCTTTCTATAATTAATATTCACTTTTTGAAAGTGTTCATTTGCATAACTATTTTATGTGTAACCAAAACAACATAATAATAGCAATTTTCAAGAAATTATTCAATTTCTCTTCATTTCACATGCAACCAAATTGAATTATAGTTGTCATTGGATTGCAAAATCCAAACCAATCTTTAGCCTTGGTGTTGTTTAAGCATTTTAGGGCATGGTTGGGATTGTTGTGTAGCATGCCCATTTCTCTGCAATGAAGACATCACACAAACAATTAAACATTACCAAACCATGATCCTATGTTGGTTAGTTTGATCAAGTACAAAATGAGTTGTGCTACCTCTTGTCTTGGGTTATGTGAAACCCATTTTCAGAGGAGAAAGCATTGACGTTTCTTGCTCAAGGGAGCCGTTTTCATCTATATGATGCCTAATGGTGCTTATGTGTAATAAAAAGCAATATACAAAATTTGAATTGAACATTGTGTACAACCTGTTTCTTTCTCGATTTCTAATACATAAATCAGATACAACTAAACACCCATACAACCCCAAAATACCAAACACCTACTTAGTGGTTATCTACCATTGCATTTAAGCATGATTATTTATACAACAATGCCTATTTCTTCATTTTTGGTTAATCGCGTTTGATATATACTTATTTTCTTTATGCAGTCAAACTATTTTACTTTTTACTAATAATGTTGCAATTAGAATATGGCCACTCAAAGAACTAGTTTGCTTTTTCATTTATTACACCACTCTTTTATCCTCCTATATAATGCATTAATGCTGTTGGATACCTATAGGGCATACCCGAATCACCTGATCTCGAATATACCCAACTAAATCTTAGTCCAATTCCAAAAAATCTTTAGGTCTTTATCCAATCAAATTTTGGACCCGAATGAATATAACAAGTAAAATCCATGTTTGATCGATTTTAACGTAACCTAAACACTATCCAACCCTTCTAAGTAGGAAGGAATGATCATGACCCTGGCTAAGTTGATTTTAAGTTGTTTTGGGCTGGCTCAGTCTAATGTTGGGCCTAATAATAATATATGCCTTGGCCTAGTTTATGTGGGTTGGGCCAGGCATCTTAGCTTATTCACATACCTTGATGAAATTAATAAATTTATCTTTAAACTTAAAAATCAAACCTGTGCTTGTATCCAAAAGCGCAAACAAAATTACATACAAAGCTTTATTGTAGATATATCGTCGTCATCATCATCATCATCATCATTATCATCATTCAAGCATTATTCTATTTAATGCCATATTCACTAAACAACTCAAACCCACTAAAAGCTATGGATAAAGTGAAGGCTTGCTCGGGGCGGAATGGGGAAGTTTGGGGTTGGAAATCCATTAAAATTTAATTAGGCCAAACCCAAAAGCCTAGGCCCAAATCAGTGTAAATTCTTCAAATCCAGTATAACTTTCCAACCCATCTGCCAACTAAATGGCATGTAAATAATGATTAGTGACCTTTCATAGGTTTGAGTATGAAACCATCTAAGTTAAAGAATAGCAAAGCACTCACTAATAGGGACATTTTGTAAAACAATATAGAACTTTGATCAAACCCCTTATGTTGTTCCCCATCTAGGGGTGTCAATGGATAGTTTTTGGTGTTGGACCCTATCCAAATTGAAACCAATTTTGGGGGATTGGACGGACTCCTAAGATATATTGAATTGGACCAGTCAAGACTTAATGGTTCAAAGTTTTTATTGGATTGGATTGGACATGGTTTTTCCTAATGGATTGATATTGGATTGAGTTAGATTGAACCAATATCCAATCCGTTGAAAGAAGATAAGAATAAAAGTGTTAATGGACCAAGTTTTGATTAGAACAAATCTAAGGTGGTGTTTGGCGCATCTTTTTAGTGTGTCTTTTGGTCTGTAGAAAGATCAAAAAGTGGTCTTTTCCATTTGGTATCATGTAGACCAAAATACCTGAAGTGTATGCAGAAAAAGACTAAACAAACTAATAATTGGAAGATTCAAAAAGACTAAACAGCTGGATAGACCATGATACAAACCAAATGGTCTTGGTCTTTAAAGACAAGACACCAAAAGATCAATGTGTTTTCTTGTCTATTGGGTTGTTGAAAGATTTACCTAGAAAGACTTGTCAAACAACCCCTAAATTAAAAGCAAATTGAACAGATTGGATAGTCCAAGCGTTGAATTGGACTAGTCCAAAATGGTCCAAAGTATTCATCGGTTTGGATTTACCTAATCCATTTCTAATTGACTCATATTGGATTAGATTAAAATGGATAAAATCTAGTCCAACTGACACCCCTACCCATCTACATCAAATTCATCCAACTCAAGTTGACAGAATCCATTAGGTTATGTAGTAGGGTTGGATTCGAGCTGAGCTGAGCCAAATATTTTGCTTCGAGTTTGGCTCACCATAAAACTATGTGGCTTGAGCTTGAGTTTGGCTCGACTCAAAAGCTCATAAATTTGATCTCGACTGTGAGCCAAACTCCTTATAAATAAATAAATATATATATATAATTATTTTTTATTATACATATAAAAATCAAGAATTATAAACACTAATTATTATGCACATAAAAAAAATATTATTTATTTATATATAAATATTATAAAAATATTATTATGCATATAAAACTAGTTTATATATATACTCAGATTTAGTCGTTACAAAACCATGCACGCACTGTCCTCATAGCCACTTGTAGTTGTGCATTGGGAGTATCTCCCATTAGAGAACATGCATAGGGCTCGAGCTTGTCTTGAATCTCGATTTAGACCAAGCTGAATCAAAATTTTCACGAGTTCAAATAAAGCTTGGTTCATGTTCACCCCTAAATTGCATTCCTACACTATTGTTGAAGATTTGATGAATCATTGGTATATATATATATATATGCCTAGAAATATTGGGCTAGGTTTAAAATTTTGGCCCCATACCTAGGCTAGGTTTCAATACAAAACCTTAATTTTTTTTGGTATTTGGTGATGCGCACCACACTTCCTGAACGCTAAGGTTGCAATCGAATTGAGCTCTAATTGAATAGTTCGGACCCGAATTTGATTAGGCTCGATTCAAGTTCAATTTTAGTAAGCTCAAATTGAGTTCAAACCTTGGGGTAAGCTTGATTAGTTATTCGAGCTTGAGCTCGACCAATAAAAAGTTTGGCTCGATTAACAAATGCATACATACTTATACATATGCACATATTATTTAATATAAAAATATACTTTTATATTATATATATATATACACACACTCAACACACACACACAATAGGTACCCTGTACTTTGGGGTACTCAAGTGTATTTTTATATTTTTATTATTAGAGAATATCATCACCAAAAATTTTAAATATGTTATTTTGTTGTCTGTGCGAGAACGTCATCATGAGAATGATTAATTTCATAAATACATGGGAAGGGTATTTTTTGCATTCTATAATGTTTAACTGACAGAATACTAATGAATGGACCTAAGTGTCTATTTTTAAGAGTTTAGGGTACTCAAGTGTTGCGATTGAAAGTTCAAGGTACCTATCTATCACTACCCCAAAGTATAGGGTACAACTATATTTATTTTTGTGCTTTCAAGGCGAACTTGAGTTCATTGAATATTTAATCGAATTGATCTCAAGCAAAAAAATATAGTTCAAGTCAAACTCGAATCTAATAGTATTTTAGTCAAGCCAAGCCTAGGCATACCAAAGTTCTACTCGGTTACACCCCTATTGAACGCAATAGCTATTCAGCGGGCCGTGGAACAAATGGTAATATTCTACTCCATGGAACTGATGGGCCCACTATGAAAAGGTGTGGGTCCCATTATTTTGTTATTAGTATTAAAAATTATGGAAAATTCCACTGTAGTATCTTGAACTTTGGGGCTAGTGTCAAGTTAGTACTCAAACTTTCAAATGTGTCACTACAATACCTAAACTTTCAAAAAGTGTCAACTTGGTCTTTGTCGTTAACCGACCGTCAATTATCTATTGAAAACATCAAAACTACCCCTTCAAAATAAGACACTATTCATTGTCTTCTACATTGAGTGAACCGGTTATGAAATATGATAGAGGGAAACAATAACTGAAAGCAAAGAAATAACTAGACAATAATAATGTGTTTCAGATCTAAAGGTAGAAGACAATAGCTTCATTAGTCTAGTATCTCAAACACCTAAACCGGTTGGGTCTCAAGGTAGAAAACAATGAACAATTTCTTCTTTTGAAGAGTAGTTTTGACATTTTCAACAGATAGCCGACGATTGATTAACGAGAAAGATCAACTTGACACTTTTTGAGAGTTTAAATACTGCAGTGACACATTTGAAAACTCCCATACTAATTTGATACTACCTCAAAAGTTCAGGATAGTAAAGCGAAAATTTTCCAAAAAATTCTTATTGCTTCCATAAAAATCGGATTTAATCCTCACACCATTCTCACGGCCTTTTCGGCCGTGGATCGAAACCACACAAATATTCCCAATGCACGGCTGAAAAGGGCTGTGAAAACGGTAAGAGCACAATTTTGTAAGTACAGAATCCATCATCGGTTCCGCCCGTTGAACAACCATCGCGTTCAGCTAATCTCCACACTAATGACCCCTGCCTTCCCCAGAGTCGGCTAACATACCAACTGATCCACCTAGGAACTAAGACCCAGAGGGCCCCTCCTTTCTCTTCCGCTGCAACAGAGCCCTCCGTTCTTTGTAAAATTCCATTTCACCCTCCGAATTCGGGAGGCAAGCAAGCGGTGGCGGGAGAGAATGGCGAATAACGGAGAGATATTACTGCTAGAAGCACCTCCTGAAGCGTCCCGGCCGGCCTGGCCCGGCGTTTCGAAAGAAGAAATCATCGACGCACTTCCTTACATTGACGATGACTACGACGCCATGAAGAAAGAAGTCAACAGGTTGGTCGAAGAAGAGATGCGACGGAGCACCAAGAAGCCAGCTGATTTCCTCAAAGATCTCCCTTCCGTTCCCATGTTGAACTTCGAGGTGACTGCTTCTCTCATGCTCTATATTAGGGCTCATTACAGTCCTTCATTTTATTTGTTTTCGAATTTTTGAAGAGATGCTTGCTAGGAATTTAGGGTTTATTAGTGTATTGCCATTTTGGTTATGTCTTTGATTATTCCGGATGCTTTGTGGATAGTGTGGTTTCTGAAGTTACATAAAGAAACAGTTCAAGAAAGAGAAAAACTTAACGTTCCTTAGGTTAGACCTTGTTTACATGGTTTGTGAGACTAGCTTTACTTGAGAAATCGGGTCATGATCTTTGTGCGATCTAAGACTTCTCAGATTAACCTAATCATCAAGTAATGGAAATGCTGAGGATTCTATGGCCATATTAGTATAGTTTCCCCAAATAATTGGGATTGAGACTGATCTGAGTTGAGATTGAGGATTCATCTTAAGAAACTGATAGCATGCATTGATAAAATTTGGTGGAAATAAATGATCCGTTGTCAATGAAATGACTTTTGTGGCAATGGCATATACAACCTGAAGGCTCAGCATTATTTGCTCCTTTTCAACTCTTAATGATCTTTTAATTTTCTTTTATATCTTCTCCTCGAACATCATATCTCACTTTAACTACAATTTTTTATTTTTTATTTTTATTTTTTAAATGAAAGGTAGAAAATAGTATAGAATTTTTGGGATGGGTTTCATATTCAATTCTGATTGGTTTGAATGATTTTGTATGAGAAGAAAAGGGTACACTATAGGCCACATGCTGTCTAATCTTGGCCACATGCTGTCTAATCTTGGAAATTACATCTTGGCCACATGCTGTCTAATCTTGGAAATTACATCTTGGCCACATGCTGTCTAATTAAGAATAGCTGACATTAATGAAATATCTACTAAGTGAAACAATACATTGGCCACATGCTGTCTAATCTTGGAAATTACATCTCAGAATCACCCTATGCTTGCTAGAGAATATGAACGTGTTAGAGCTGCCAAGCCTCCTGCAACCCTAGAGATGTCTCGTTATGGACTAGAGCCACCTCCTGTAAATAAACGCAATGATGTTGAAGCTTGGAAACCTGTTGTTGGAAATGCTCGAGGTTTGCTGCAACACCAAATACTGAGGTATCTACTTTGATGGTTTAGCTGATTTGGTGGTTTCGATGTTTTTAGGAGGAATATATTTAAAGTTGGCATCTGTGACAAACTTTGCTTTGGTAGATATTACATATTCATTGGGCCATTACCCAATGTTGGTCATGGCTATCCAAGAGCAAGAGAGAACGATCAGAATCACAAAACTAAACTTTTATTCATTAAACTTTTACTACCTCTTTCTCTCACAGGCACACACACATCTTGGCAAATTCTTCTCTCTTATCTTTGTGTATTCTACTTATTAAAAAAAGCATGCTTGTGCTGCATACCTCTGGAAAGTTGATTGCTTTGTGTCATGCTTTGGCATCTGAAAACACTTGTTCTAGCTATGATAGCAATAACCTACTCCAAAACTTCCATCCAAACTTGTCAATCAAACTAATTCATACTCTTCTGCATTGATGGTACTAAAAATTGAGGATAAGGGACAAAGAGAAGGATAATTTCTGTATCAGGTACTAACACAATCTTATGATATTTATTTTTTGATCAAAATCTTATCATCTTTATCTTATTCAACAGTAAAACATCTCTCCCAGAAGTATTACTAATTTGCATTGAGAAACCACCTGGCCCACCTGCGTCTAGTAGCCTAGGTGGTTTCTCAAGAGGAAGGTGACCAAGAAGGGCTCCCTTCCTCCTTTAACTCCCTTTTTTTTCCTTCTTCCTCCATTCCTGTTTGCATGTTTAACCCTGTGTTCTCTTGCCTTCCTTTTTTTGTGTGTGTAGATCCAGTTCTAGGCCAGATGGCTATGAATGTTGAGAACCCTTGTGCCTTTACACTTGAAGAGGAGAATAGGAAAATTGAAGCAGAAGGTGAGTCTAGTGGCCTAGGAGGGGGAAGCATTAGAACCAGGAAAAGGAGACATGGTGACCCAAAGGGAGAATGTCATGTCTGTACCTCCGTTTTTGAAGGGAGGCAATACAAAAAATTCAGCCCCAGTTTTTGAAGGGAATAAAATACAAAGTGGGAAATGGTAGGAGGGTTCTCTTTTGGAAGGATAACTGGTGTGAAGAGGGCCCTTCAATGAATGCATTTCCGGACCTGTTTGAAATCACCACAAACAAAAAATGCAACCATTGCTGACTGTTTGGAAAGACAGAATGGCCATTTCACTTGGAACCCCCAGTTCAGGAGAAATTTAAATGATTGGGAGGTGGCATCCCTAATCAGATTGCTCCAGCTTCTGTATGACTCAAACATACCTGCAATAGGGGAAGATAAAAGAGTGTGGAGCTTTGAGAAATCAGGTGTGTTCTCTGTGAACTCTTTTTTTTTAAAGTTGTATGAAAGGAGGAAGACATCTTTTTTCCGTGCCAAAGAATATGGATTAGAGCTGTGCCTTCAAAGATAGCCTTTTTTGTTTGCTTGGCAGTGCTGGATAAGATTCTAACCAAAGAGAATTTAGTCAAAAGAGGGTTAGAAGTTGTAGACATGGCATGTCCCCTATGTATTGGGAATGTGGAGTTCTCTAGCCATCTGCTGTTACATTGTGGATTTACTCACTGGGTGTGGTTAAGAGTGGTGGAATTATTTGGTGCAAAGCTGAAACTAAGGGGACTCATAGAGGCTTGGTGGCTGGGAGGTCTAAGTAAGGCTGGAAAGGTGGCATGGAGCATTATTGCCGCAGCTGTTTTGTGGGCTGCGTGGAGTGAAAGAAATAACAGATTATTTGAAGGAACTCAGAACTCAAAAGAAGATGTTCTGAGGAAAATTCTGGGGATGATCCACTCATGGCTGGCAATACACCCGATGTTTGGAAGACATCCAAGTGTCTTTTTTGAGTTTAATTTTTTTGTTTGTAAGGAGTGGATAGTTTTGTTTTTTGTTTGGTGGGATTGAGGCTGTAATAGGCTGTTTTTGGGTTATTTTGTATATCCTCGTTCATTTCTCTTTGTACAGGGGTTTTCCGTAGTTGATTTTTTTCTTAGGCTATGCTTGGTTTGAAGGAAAAGGTAGGGAAAGGAAGGTAAAGACAGGGGAACCTATACAAGGTTTGCAAAGGTTTCCCTACCTTTCCCTTCCTTTCCCTGCATTTTCCTTCAAACCAAACATAGCCTTAATGAATCACTTACTTTAAAGTAATATTTATGGTCTAGGAAACTAAACTTTCAAAGATAGATAGCATGTGGATTAGAAGCATTTGGGGAATTAGAGGCCTAAGCTTGGGTTTTGCACCTTCTTGGTGAACCTTGGAGGAAATACTCACCGTATGGAAAAATGGGGAGATGGAGTGCTTGGAGGAGCTCATTGGAAACTACTCAGTCTCAATCAAAAGTAAAAGTGCAAATGATGGGACGGACTGGTTTTGACAAATGTGTACGGTCTAAATTCTTATAGAGAAACCAGTTTTGGGAAGAGTTGAGTGCAATAAGAGGATTGTGGTAGGCATAGTTTTCAAGGTGCCAAGGTGAGGCTAGGTGATAGGGGGCACCTTGTCGCCTAGTCACCTAGGTGGGCACCTAGGGGACGCCTAGGCGATGGATTTTTTTAAGTAAAACCATATATCCTAGGGTAGTTCCCTAGTTTCCATAACCATCTTTCCTTAATAATTATCCATAATTTTCATAAGAGAAGTATAAGTTTCATGTTTAAGTCTTGAAAAATCAACATTTTATGAGAAGAAAAAGAAGAAAGGAAAGAACATTAAAAAAGTATAGGGGCTGGACCCCTACTTTTGTTATAGGAAAAGAAAAGAAAAGGTGGAAAAAGAAAATGTGTTGATAGAGAAGTTTGATATGATACGCCTCATATCGGGCATATTGTATTGTATCTTTGGGTTCCCGATGCACCTGTTGATAGGTGTTTTCAGGAACCCATTTTTTTTAAATAATATATATATAATTATATTTAAAAATGAAATTGAAAAACAAAAAAAATAAAGAAAATAGGGGGAGTATCATTATAAGTACTGATACACCTCTGCCTATATACAAAGGTGTATTGATACGTTGAACCATGGGTTCAATAGAACAATTAGCAATGTTTGTGTTGATTAAACCCTAACAAATAAGAAAATAATAGAAAGAAATTAGTATATAAACACATAAAATGAATATTCTAGTTTAATAATGTCTATTTTATAATTATAATGTCAAAAAATAAAAAATAAAAAAAGTATTTTATAACGTAGTACACAAAACTGCTTGGTGATTGGGCGAGGCGAGCCTCCGAGGGCATCTTGTCGCCTAGGTGTCGCCTTGTCAACTATGGTTGTAGGGACCTTGGTGTCTAGGGGGAGATTTCAATGTATTAAGATTTTCAAGGGAAACAAACAACCCAAACCAAGGCGAGCCTCCAAAGGCATCTTTCTTTGAGGATTAAAGAAGCCCTCCCATCCATCATTAGTTGAGCCCAAGGGGCCTTCATTCAAGGACGTCAGATAATTGATCAGATCTTGATTGCAAATGAGTACGTGGAGGAAATGAAGAGATCTAGGAAAAGAGGTTTTGTTTGCAAGCTAGACCTAGAGAAAGCCTATGATCTAGTGGATTGGCAGTTTCTGTTAGAGGTGATGAGGAATTGTGGATTTGGGGAAGGTGGTGCAGTTGGATGATGGGTTGTGTAAGTTATTGTCACTTTTCCATCCTAGTAAACAGAGTGGTTAGGGACTTCTTTCCAGCCTGTAGGGGCATTAGGCAAGGGGTTGGCGAATTATCACTAGGGCTAATAGGGAAGAGGTCATAAGGGGTTGGAGAATAGGCAGAAACCAAGTTCCAGTTACCCATCTTTAGTTTGTAGATGATTTAATGATATTTTGTGATGGAGGCTTTAGTGAGAAGGTGGGAAACTTAAAGGAGTTGATTAAGACCTTTGAAGAAATTGTGACATGGCAGTTGAAGAACGATTTCAGAAGATTTAAATGGATGTCAAGGAACATGCCAATTCAGGTGGATGGGTAAGGAGATCTGCCAACAGTTTGGCAGATAGCTTAGCAAAGTAAGGGGTTCAAAGAACATATGTGTTTTGGGCACATTTGTAATTCTGTACTGGGTCAGCTTACTATGCTGATTTCTTTTGTAACTTCTTGTTGTATCCTAAAGTATTTTAGTCAATAAAATTTTCAAAGTTATTGATAAAAAAAGACCTTTGAAGAAATTTCCAACTTGAAAATCAACTTAGAAAAGAGATGCATAGCGGGGATTAATTTGGAGAATGATGAGATTGCACATTGTCTTGAATGCTCTACTTCCTCTTGGCCTATATCCTACTTAGGGCTTCCATTAGGGGCAAATCCTAGGGAGAGTAGGTTTTGGACTCCAGTCATAGAGAAGTTTGACAAGAGGTTAGTGGCGTGGAAGAAAAACTACATCTTGTTGGGTGGAAGGATAACTTCGATAAGAGCTACTCTTACAAACCTACCTACTTATTACCTCTCGGTCTTTAGGATACCGCCTAGGGAAGCAAAAAAATTAGAAAAATTGATGAAAGACTTCCTTTGGGAGCTAGGAGAGGGGAAAAATGATTTGGCATGAAGTGGTGAAGAGTATTCATGGATGCTCAAAGAATGGATGGGATGCTGGTGCATCAAGAAGGGCTAACATGGCAACACCTTGGAAGGCAATCCACAAAATTCTCCCAAAGTTTCTCAGTTGTGTCAGGTATAATACTTGTTCTGGGACTTCTGTTTGTTTTTGGGAAGACACTTGGGTTGGGGATCTCCCTCTTAAAGATTTTTTCCCTTCCTTGTTTTCTGTTTCTTGGTTTAAAAATGAGGCGATTTCAAAATTCCTTCCTTCTCTGTTAAATCCGTCGGCCTTGTCTTGGGATTTGGGTTTTCATTGAGGGTTAAGGGATGAAGAAGTTGTTTGTTTGGCTAATTTGCTTTGCCTCCTTGAAAAAGTGTGGTTGGATTCTTCTTTGCTAGAAAAGAGGATTTGGGCCCCTCACCCCAAAGGGTTATTTTCTTGTGGTTCCTTTTTTAAGTTACTTTGTAATACCTCCCCTCAACAGGCTTTCCCTTCCAAAGAAGTTTGGTGTAGGCCGGTCCCCCCTAAGGTAATGTCTTTTTCTTGGAAAGTGTGCCATGGGGAAGTCAACACCATGGATAACCTACAAAAGAGAAGACCCTTTATTTGTATCTCTCCTAACTGGTGTACCCTTTGCAGATCTCATGGTGAGGACTGTTATCATTTATTTCTATCCTGTGATGTCATTGCAGAGCTTCGGGGATGGCTTTTATCTCTATTTGGGTGTGGGAGATGCCAACAGATTTAAGTTTGTTGTTCAATTCATCTACCTTCTCATGGCCCCATAAAAGAGGAAGAAGAATGTGGAGGTGTGCAAGAGCAGCGTTGATTTGGACAGTGTGGGAAGAAAGGAATTCAAGATTATCCCAAGAGAAGGAAAGGAGCAGCCAGGCATTGAAGGATTGCAAGGGCAATACATTGGTTAAAATCTATGTAACTATTTCATTCCTTCTCCTTTAATGACCTATGGAGGAACTGGACAGCAGTAGCAAGGTTTTCTACAAACTGGGCCCCCCTCCACAAGGTTTTCTGAAACTGAATTTTGATGGGAGCAGACAAGCAACCCAGGGCCCTCTGGCTGGAATAAACTCAGCCCAAGGTATTTTGGCCCATTCCAGATCACTGCCAAGATTGGTATAGTAGCCTACAAGATGGATCTACCACCAACATCCAAACTTCACCCCGTTTTTCATGTCTCCGTGCTTAAGAAATGGCCCAAACCTAGGGCTGTTACAAGTTCCACATTGCCACCATTTTCGGAGGACGGACAACTTCAAATGGAACTAGCACGCATTGTAAATTTTCGTTAGGTATGGGTTCATCTTCCAGAAACCAATGCTACTTGGGAACCTTATCTCGATCTCCAGAATTGCTTCCCAGATTTAGACCTTGAGGGCAATGCCTCTTTTA